>WSYQ01000166.1:0-414943 GCA_011426435.1 Lysiphlebus fabarum
TACAGCAATCAACTTTAATGAAAGTCATAAAATGCAGGTGGAAAACGACATGAATTCTTGAACATTTAGCTTAAGGATATTCACTAAGATCAGTCAGTCAGTCATCGTGACAAATAATATAAAAAAAAAATTAAAAAAAAAAATTTTAATGGATTACAAAGATTAAAAGTTAAAGTTCAAATTAAAACTTCATTAATATGTTTATATATTTTATTTTATTTATTTTTTTTTTTCATACATCATTAAATAAAAAATAGAAAAAATAAATGATAGTTAAAAAATTTTTATAGATATATTATATTACAAATGAAAAACATTCGACCCAAAAGATAAAAAAAATAAAAAATCAGATTTCTTGTTAATGATAATCTGACCCTCGTTCTATACTCTCTCAACACACGGTCTTTGATGTCAAAAATAATATAAAAAAAAGGGTTTCAGGGTGTGCCTAAAGCTTAATATAAGATGCTACTTTTATCCAGCTTTGAAATCCCTCAACAAAGATCATTAAAACAAAAAAAAAAAAAAAACCAAAAAAAATATAACAAACAACATAATAACATAAATTTTTTATTATCAATTTATTTATTTATTATCAAATTTATATATAAATTCATAGAAAAGTTATTATTTATTATTTTTATTTAAAGTTTTCATCTATCAAATGTGCTCACAGACCATGCAATCGACAACAAACATGAAATGCAATATATTATACATATTTATATACAAGTTTTACAATGACGAGTAGCAATTCTATATAAAATAATATATCGCGTGTATAAATATATTTCTAGTATATATTCATAATCATGCCTAAAATAAAAAAATATAAAAAAAAAAAAAAACAACACGTGACTTGTTAAAAAATAATATAATCTAACGGTTTATTATATTCTACAGCTCATCAATAAAATAAAATAAATATATATATATTTTTCTATTTATATATAAAAAAAAAAAAAAAAATCACAAGAGTGTTTTGAATAAATATAAAAATATATACTTGATAAATAATAAATTTAATAATAATAAACTTGAGAATGAAAAAATATATATATTTTATTCAACAGCCGGATGTTGAGTGTAAAATAACGAATGAATAAATTGAAATAACAACTGTGTGAATATATATATATATATATTACTAAATAAATAAATACATGAATGAATGTAAATTAACAATTGAATTATAACTAATCAAATTAAAAAAAAAAAAAAAAAAATTAGAACAAAAATTAATTCAAAATGAAATTTTATAAATTATTTAAAATTTGTTGATAGTTAAATATAAAAACTTGATAAATTTATAAACAATTTTTTTATATAAAATGAAAATACAAATATTTATATTTATTTTGTATAAAAAAAAAAACTTTTTAAATTACATTTTATATATTTTTTATTTTTTTCTTTTGATATTTTTCATTTTAAATTTTACATTTTATCTAATCTTGGTGCAAAGTGCATATACATAAATAAAAATAAAAAATAAATTTTTTTTTAATATATTTTATCGACATATGTTTGAGTAAATATATGTATTTGAATTTATTTGATGTTGGGCGTTCTATTGGCATTTTGACAGCCCAGGAAAACTAAAATATTGATTTATAACTTGGCGCCATCTGTCAGCAAGTCAAACGTTTTTTTATGTTACATTTATATATGTGCATTTTGCTTTTGAGTATATGCTTTAATTTTCAACCCCTATATTTTTTTTTTACCCTCTAATATAAAGTAATTGATGTTATATATATAATGATGATAATAGCCAAGAAATAACATTTCAAATTTTGTCAATTATAATGACAAAAAAAAAAAAATAACATTAAATTAAAGAATGAATTATTTTGTTGTTTTTTGTTAAATATTTTTTTAGATTATTACGATGAAATTTAAGAGAAGGTGGAGTTTATATTAAAAAAAAAAAAAAAAAAAAAAAAAAAAAAGTTAAATCCATTGAATAGGGAGATCGTGCGGGAACGCGTCAGGCATGGTCGTTAATCGTTCAAACCGCCACGCTAATTACCTACGCCTGGAGCCCACTTGGCGGCCAGATAAAAGCCATGATACTAAAATATATACCGTCTACATTGAGCCGAACATGTATATACAGATACACTTGTCTCTTTTATACAAAAAAAAAATAAAATAAAAAGATATACAAGTTCTTAACTCGAAGAATATTAGCTCAAATGAGATCTGCATCCGTCAGATCTACAGAATGATAATAATAAATCATAAAAAAAAAAAAAAATAATTATTATAAAAAGACAATTTTATTATTGTCAAATTGTTTTTAATTTTTTTTATCTTTTTATAATCGTGAGTCTTTTTATTATTACTATTATATTTTATAATTTTATTGCATGATATTTTTTTATTTTTTTTTTTTCATACAGAGTTATTACGTGAGTCAATCTCGTGTCAGTTGAAAGAATTAATAAAAAATAAATAAATAATGAAAATTAATAATAGGATAAAATAAAAAAAAATTAGTGTGTGAAACAAACAAGTCGATTATGGTATTCAATTTCAAATGATAAAATGTAAAATATGTATTAATTTAATTTTTTTTTTTTTTTTAATGAAAAAAGTAAACAATTTTATTTTAATTAGAGCAGACTTTTTAATTACTGTAATCGGGTATGATGTTTTTTGAGTAAAAAACTAGAGGGTAAATTTCAAAAGACTGAATAAAATAAAAATAAAGATGAAAATATTTATTTTTATTATTTTTCTTGGCGTCACTTGGTTACTAAAATTCTTCTATAATTCTTATTTCAACTTTTCTTTTTCATCTCTTGAGACTGACTTAACTATCTCTTACCTCTCAACCCTCAACATCATCCTCATCGACCCTCTTAACATTTCATTCCAACAAAATCTCAGTAACACAATTTATATTTATTTATTTATTTTTTAATATCCCGAGGGTCAGTCTTTATATTGTAAATAATATTTTGGTTAATTAATAATTTTTAAATTACAAATATATAAATTTAATTTTATTTAAAAAAATAAACAAAAAATTAAATTTATATAAAATAATTAACACCAGCCATGTTTATCTTTATCATACAACAACAAAAGTAAAAAAAAAAAAAAAAAGATTTATTTTTTAATCTTATTATATAAAGTTGAGAATGAAAATTTGTTTTTTTTTTTTTTTTTGGGAAAAAAGTAAAAAAAAAAAAAAATTGTAAAAGTATTTCATTTAGAAAGAGGGTGTTTTTACGGTGTCGCAATTTTGTGGTGAAAAGTTAGTAAGAAGTAAAACGAGACTAGAAATGAAAAAAAAAAAAATAAAAAATAACAGGAAAAGGAAACGAACAAGGCAAAGTCAAGGAATGGTTGAGATAGCAGTTGGTTGATATGAAGTGAAAGGTGCAAGAATAATAGTTTCAATAGTAGTAGTAGAAATAATAGTTGTTGTTATATAAAATATCCAGTAGGTATAGTTGTATTAGTAATAGTAGTTGAATGCATAGAACAACCCTCCATATCAACCAACCACCGTCACAACCACTACCACCATGAGCTTTTACTCGCACCCCAGTGTTTGTTCGTGTAGTCATTCGTGTATTCGCGGGGGCGGATACCACAAAGTATTGATTTCAACCCCTCTTGTACAAAATCCTAGCCCTTTTACTCTCCATCAAACTAGTCTGTAACTTTATCATCATCATCATCATCATCATCATCATCTATATGTATATGCGTAGACACACCAATTCATAGACAATTTTATAGACAAAGCATTTACAATTTACTAGATATTTATTTATTATTTTACCAACATTTGACACGACAAACTATATAGACAGATAAAATTTTCTTTTCATTGACCGACCAATCATCCTCAATGTTTGTCCATTATATTGACAACATGTAATTATTTGCCATTTTACACAAATTTTTTTTTTTTTTTTGCACGATAATAACAAAATATTAAAAAATAAAAATAATATAAATAATTTATTTATTGAATAACACGTCTTATAATGAGCTATCAATGAAACTTTTATAATTGATAAAATTTTTTATTATTATTATTTGGTTTTTTACTCTCAATATTAATTGAGTTGCTAAATGTGCAAATGGCAATACATCAAATGAAATGATTATTGATAATTTATGATGGATTGATAATTATAATAATATATAAAAGAACAAAAAAAAATAATAATAAATAATTGATTAATCTACTTGATTTGCGATTATGAGTAGAACAATCAAAAGAAAAAAAAAATAAAAAAAAAAAAAAACAAGATTATATTGCATTATTGTTATTTTATGATAATCATTTGATGTATATCAAATAATTAAATAATAAAAAGTTTATTAAGTATACCGATAGCTAATTGACCAGTAAAATATAATTAGAAAATAATAAAAATTATTAAAGTATAGAAATAAAATAATAATTATAAATAATAGTGTTTATGTTGTGTGTGTATTTTAAAAAAAAAAAAAAAAAGAAATATATTTTAATCAATCATCTAATACAGCTAATAATCAATTTCATCATCATCTTCATTGTATTCATCATCATCATCATCATCATCATCATCATCATCATCATCGTCATCATCATCATCATCATCATCATCGTTATTATCATCATTATCATCATCATGATAATCAGCTACTCACCTTTGGTTCAGAATTTGAAGTTTTCAATTTTTTAGCTGGTGGTGGACTACATTCTTCTGTATCCATTGTCTCGTCCATTGTTGTATTGTTGATATTTGATCCAGACATTGTTGTAACTTTTGTTGATTCAGTTTTAATTGTTGTAACAGTATTTGTTGTTGATGATGAATTTGGTGATGGACATGGTGCTATTGCACTAGTTCCAGTTACACCAGAATTATTATTATTATTATTAGTACCACTAGCACTACCACTAGTACCACTATTGTTTGTAATATTATTATTATTATTACCAACAACACTTCCTCCTACACCAATTCCTATTGTACTTCCTCCTCCTCCTCCTGCACTATTTGTTCCACTATTGCCACTATTAGCACCACCACTACTACCACTTCCACTGCTACCACTACTACTACTACTACTACTACTACTGCTACTACTATTATTACTATTACTATTACTATTATTATTACTATTATTATTAATATTATTACTAGTATTACTATTATTATTGGTATTACTAGTATTATTATTATTACTGGCACTTGCACCATTACTATTACTACCACTATTACCACTATTACCACCACTACCACTACCACCACCAACTTGTGATACAGAAAATGTAGTTCTTGATGTTGGTGATGGTCCCTGAGTTTGTTGGGGTGTAATTGTAGAAGAATTTTGTCCTTGGGTTTGTGCTGTTGCACTTGATGATGAATTTTGTGTTTGTGAGACAGGCCTAGTTGTACCATTCATCTCTGGTTTATTTTGTTGGGGTGTATGATTGCTTTGTGGCTTATCATGTTTATCCCTTGTTTTGTCACGTCTATGACCACTTGAGCCACGTTTTGAACCAGCAACAGTTTGTCCAGATGACGCTGATGCTGGTGAATGAGGTTTTGATTTATTTGTTGATGAGGAATTATTATTACCAATATCAACAATTGAATTTTGTGAGGATTGTGATGTTGATAATGTTGATGATGTGGATGAGGTTGATGATGTTGATGATGAGGAAGAGGAAGAATTTGATGAAGATGAATTGGCATTTGTATCAATTGTTGATACATTATTATTATTATTGTTATTATTATTACCAATATTACTAACACCTCCACTACCAACACTACCAACACCACCACTACTAACACTACTAACACCACTAACATTAACATTAACACCTACACTACCAACACCACCATTAAGTTCATTTGATTTAACAATTTCATGTTTGGCCTCGCTTGTTTTTGAACCTGGTTTTGTTCTTTTAATCTTCATTTTGAGGCCTTTGTCGACGGTTGCCGAATGTTCAACAGCCATTTTGCCAGTAATACCGGCGTTTGTATGTACCGCGTTTACCGCGCCGGGTTGTAATTTCCCGGTTGGACCGTTGCCCGTTGAATTATTACAAACTGATGCTGAATTAATATTTCCCGTAATATTTGTATTATTATTAATCGAGTTAACTCCACTACCAGCACCAGCACTATTATTATTATTACAGTTATTATTATTATTACTATTTATATTATTATTATTATTATTAGTGATACCAACACTATTACCAATACCACTATTATTAGTGGATGATAAAGAATTTGAATTTAAACCGCAAGACGGCGACGACGATGACGACGAAGACGTTGATGATGATGATGATGAAGATGATGAGGATGATGATGATGATGATGTACAAAACGACGATGATTGATTATTTAAATTGCCAGTAACAGACGTTGAATTATTATTTATATTATTATTGTTATTACTATTATTACTATTATTATTATTATTATTATTATTACTGTTGGTATTGTTGCTGTTACTGTTGTTGCAATTAATGCTGTTGTTGTTGTTGATGTTGTTGTTGTTGTTGCTGTTGTTGTTTTGACTTACTGTATTATTTTGATTGTGACTACAATTATTTGTTGTCGCTGCTGCCGAGGCAGGCGTTGAAGCCATCCCGTTTCCCGCACTCAATTTTTCGTCTCTCGTCTTCTCAATGTCAGCGTCAAGATCAATTATTAAATCACCAATACCAATGTCCCATTCATTGTCGTCGTATTCAAAGTTGTTGGTTGCATTCGTCGCAGCCGTATCCGTATTTCCAACGTTAGCAGCCACTGTGCTTATTTTCAAATTTTTCAACTTTTCCGGTTGATTTTTTCTATTTATTTTATTATTTTTAATTGTATTATTATTATTATTACAATTATTATTTATAATGCTGCTATTTGAGCTGCTACTGCTACCACCACCGCCACCACCACTGGTATTGACAACAACACTATTATTATTATTATTATTATTATTATTATTTTTATTAATACTACTACTACTACTATTACTACTACTACTACTACTACTACTACTATTTATTGGTGGTGACGTTATTTTTGTAGTTGTTGTAGTTGTTGTTGTAGTTGTTGTTGTGGTTGTTGTTTGTGTCAATGGTAATAAGGTTGATGATGGTGATAAAGATAATTTTGTTGATAATGTTGATGTTACGTGTGATGTTAATCCAGCACACGGCAAATTTCCTTTGCGATTAACGTTAGGGAGGCGACCGCCTATTGGCGTGGTCGCCATGCCCTTGGAACCGTTTCCTCGGCGCCCGCCAGCCTGGCCACCGATACAACGCCTTTTTCCTCCGGTCCCAAACAGGATCCGCTGGTAAATGCGTATGAACCCCGACCACCGCCCGCAAGACGATCTCCGTCCATCGAACACATCACTCTTGTATCTCCTAAATAACTCCAATCACTCGGCACAACTTCAAACTCACTTATTTTTTATATATAAATATATTTATTTATTTATTTATTTTTGTTTCCTCACTTTTTTTTTTTTTTTTCAAATTATTTATCACCTCTTTTTTTTTCTAAAAAAAAAACCATCACTTTTTTATTATTTTATAAATTCTTATTAAATTAAAACATCATCACTTAATTTTATTTCATCACTACTAAATTATCATTATTTACTAAATATATATTTATCACAGCCACTTGTCACCATCACTCGTTGATGATTATTAACAATCCATTTGTATAATTATCATTGATTAATTAATCACAAGATATATATATATATTCCTTAGTTTTATTATAAATAACATTGTCATCAGTCGTAATCTGTAACATAAAAAAATTAAATAAAACTTTTATATATATTTATATATTATTTTAATATTTTAATATTTAATTTAAATTTATATATTAATTATTAGTTTTAGGTATAGGTATATATTATAAGATGATGTAGATGAAGACTAGTTAGATAGATACAGAGAAGACCTCCTCTTCATTTACTTTGCCAACAAATTGGTATTCCCACTTGGGTAGGAATTCGTGTCAGAGAACGATTAATTTTACTAGCATTATTTTGGCAAAAATTCAAAATTTATATGTCGCATCCTAGACACTGTATACCTTTTGTCATTTCAAAAAAATTTCAAAAAAATTCTCAACTACTTTATATACTAATGAGTATTTTTATTTAATCAATTGCTTGTCTTGCAATTTGTGTTTTAAAAAAAAAAAAAAAAGAATTTATTTAATTAACAATTAAGCATTGGAGTATTTAAATTGATAATTTACTATTTAAAAATTATATTATTTTTAACATGTAAATTAAATTTATAATTTATTGTTGACTTTTACATTTAAACATATACATTTTTTTTTTTTATTTCTTTTTGTTTATTTTATTATTTTATTTTTTTATTATTTTTCGTGATCATGTGCCAAAATAAATTGAGATCAAAAGCATTTTAAATGGAGTAACTTTGTATATTGAGACAAACTTGTAAAAATATATATAAAAAAATAATAAATTATATAAATTATTAATACAGATAATTTATAATATTAAATATATTTTATTATTTTTAAATATTTTTAAATGTCAAAAGTTTTTTTTTTTAAATTTTTTCGTTGATTATTGTTGTTGTCTATATAATATTGATGAAAATTTATATATTTATGTACATTTAAATAATACCAGAATATTATCAAAATAAAATAAACTTTCTAAACTTGGCACACAAAGAAATATTTTTTTTTTTTTATATATAAAGTCATTGTAAAATATATTGCTTTTATTTGGCATACAGCAGCACAGAGTACATAGGTGTGGTGTCTGAAAGTCATAAATATAAAAGACGCTCAATGAACAGTAAACAAAAGAGAGAATATTATTGTCTTAGCAATTTACAACTTTGTCATCATAGAAAATAATAAATATATCTATTTTAAAAATAGAAAAATAAAAATTCAAAAATGCAGTTTTATATATATAGTTTTGGCTATTATCTGATTAACTTTAAAAATATTTCAACACCTTCATTCATTTATTAAAAAAAATAAAGATAAAAAAAACACACACAAGTTTGAATCTTGGCTAAAACAGGAAGCAAAGAATAAAATTTCTAAAGGTAATAATATCATATAGAAATACACAAAAGGAAAGTTGTATATAACGAGAGCAAGTGAACAAGAAAATTAAATACTTTGAAAAGTGATTTAAATCACTCTTTTATAAAGACACAAGTGAGAATAATAATATAATATACAAAAAAAAAAAAAAAACATTTTAAATATATTATATCAATGTTGTTGTAAAATTTTTGTAGAAAAAAAATTATAAAATTTTAAATGAAAGTATATTTATTTAGCTAGATATACAACGTGATGAAAATAGTATAAATTTATTACTCATTTTTTATATTTTCATTTATTATCATGATTATTTTCATTTTTTAATGGATTTTTTTTTTATTATTATTATTTGTATTTCTACTGTTATAAAATTGAAAATAATAAAAATAAAATTGCGGTTTTGTATGTGCCATATGCCCACTATTTTTTCTCCTTATATGCACTTGCATATTCACACATGCAAATTCATATATTTCAATAAAAACCTGAATCAAAAAAAAAAAAAAAAAGCCACATAAACAACGACCCCAAAAAACTACGATATATAATACCAGATGCTTTGCAATTGCACTGGCTTTTTTCATTTTTTTTATTTTAATATTGTTATTATATATATATTTTTATTATTATTATTATTTTAATTTATCATAATATTTTTCTTTATTTTAAAAACATAAAAAACAGTTAAATAAATCATTTTTATAAATTTTATTTATTTATTTTTCCTGAGATATATATTTTAAATATATTTTTTTAAAAAATGACAAAAAAAAATTAACACATTTATAAATATATGAGTAATTTGTAATAAAAAATTACTATGTAAAATATCATATGTTATTAAATATATATAATTGAGAAAAGCAAAAATAGCATACTCGGCAACATCAAAGCCAAAAGCATTAATGTATATAGATTTATATAGACACGCAAACTCTCAACAATTTACATGGACTTTCCCACATAAGGGTTTTGTCAGTAACTGCATCAGCAAAATATATAACAAAATACATAAATGATACTTGATAAATACATTATTTAAATATTAGAAAATATAATTTTTTAAAATTAAAAATTTATACTTGATTTAATTTGATTATTAATTTTTAATTTTTTTATTTTAATTTACAGATTGACAATGAATCATCATCATCATCATCATCAATTATGACAACTCAAAATAAGGGTGAGTTTTTGTATTTAAATTAAAATATTTGAAATATGTTTGATTGAAAATAATATTATTATTATGTGTATTTATGTATCAATATATATTATCGTTCATTGAACTATTGGAAAATCAATTTCCTTCTTGAACTGGACAAAAGCTACTCAATCATAAATACACATAAACAGTATTAGGCATTAATTCTGTATACACACAATAATTTCCCCTCAATAGAACTTTATCTATAATCAAAACAGATGATAGTTAAAATGTATAATTCAAATAGTGTATTGTTATATATAATACTAAGTTGAATATTATGTCAATTTAATGTTTCATTATATGTTACATCTGTCTTGTCTGTGGGTTTTTTAAAATAAAGATAATTTAATTGATAAAATTTAAAAGTGTGAATAATATACATACTAAAAATAAAACAAGGGGAAAATAAATTTTGACAACAATATTAGAGGGTTGATAAAATACATATATATAAATGTGAAAAAGGGATCAAAATTATTTTGAATAATTTGAAACTATTTAAAAATTTATATAATAATTAATAATAATAACAACAGTATATCAATATAAACAATTTAATATTTTTATTTGTTTAAAGATAAAATAAAAATATAAAATGATGCTAAAAATTAATGAAGCTTTTTGATTCGATATACTGATAATACATAAGTTTGCATGTATACACGCAAGCAAAAAGTAAATTCGTATGTATTATTATATATATAATATATATACATAGGTATATAAGATAGTTTGAAAATTATAATTTAATTTGTGTATGTGTTTGTAAAAGTTGAGACACTTGATACCAATTATGAGCAACGCTCTTGGACGGGAATATATTCTATAGGCACAAATTTATATTAAAAATAACAATAACAATATAATAAATGTATGTGTGGGTTAAATAATATTTAAAAAAAAAAAAAAAATTGTATATTAAAATATTTATATAAAATGATGCTCATACCAAAAAGAGGTAGTATATCGCACGAGCCAGTTATTCATCACTTTGGAAACCCCTTTTAGGCATATACTTAAGTAGCTGACAAGTATTTCCGGTAATTTTTCGTTACAATTTTCTATTAGACTATCATCATCATCATCATCATCATCATGTTTATCATAATAATGATTAAAAATTATGATGAGAGATATACCAATAGACACGAGCTTTTTTCATTTCATTTCATTTCAATTTGTTAAGGGTCATATGAATTATTATATTACATTTACCACATCAATTATATCAATAAAAAAATATTAATTAATTAATAATTTTATTTTGCATGTTTAATAGTAATTTCTTGGTTAATTAATTTGATATATTTATACAGTTGTAATGGAAAAAAAATAAAAAAAGTAAATTAATCTTTAAATTTATTAAATTTTTTTTCATTTAAATATAGTAATTTATGGTTATTTTTAATTTTATATAAAATTAAATTACTTGAATAAAATATAGGGTAATAATAAAGATTGCAATCGACATTTGTTAAGAATACCTATATTATTTCTAATTTTTTTTATTTTTAAATTTTATTTTCATTATATAATTTAAAAATTGCAAGTTTATATATACAAATTATTATTAGATATAAATATATAAGAGGTAAAAATAAATAATAATCATTTAAATGCTTTTATTTTAATGAATTTAGTAAAAAAAAAAAAAAGTTATTTCATGTCGTAAAACGTATATGACCCTTTGCCCTCAACCAAAGAGATCACAAACTCAAGAGACTAACTCTCACACATATATATATATATTTATAAAATTTACACTTGTATTATATTCAAGTATAATTTGACGTAATTTCCGGGATAATATATAAATTTTATTTTTATACTTATATTATTTGTACAAGAATGATTACGTACATTGTTCACAGACACTTAAACATTTGTCAATTAAAATGTCAATTTGTCATTTCCGTTGTATATGAAAAATTAAATATTTTATTGATCAAAATAATAATAAAAAGCTTTGAGCTTTTGACAAATTAAAAAATACTTAATAAAAATTAAAAATTTAATTTATTTAACAATAATTATTATTATATATATATGTATATAAAAAAAAAAAGGTAAAATATTTATGCTGGTATTTTATGTGTTTACATACTTTTATAGGGGTGTGTATTATCTTATAAAATATTTATTTTATTATACATATATCTATGAGATAATATTTTAAATTTCAATGTTTAATTTTATGTTTAAATATATACATATGAAATTTTTTTTATGATAAATAAATAATATATAGAAATAAAATTGTACGTGATTTTGTATATAATGTTACTTTAGTTGTCCATAAAATAATAAATATTTATATGATAAAAATATACGTGCAATGTATAATATATATTTTCAAGTATATTTAACGTGTATTGAATAAAAATTTGTCTTGGCCAATGTCACAGTTGATATCAAATATTATTTACTTGTCATATTTAAATTATATAAAAAAAAAATAAATAAATAATTAACATTTTAATGAAATTTTAAAATAAAATTTTATGAATAAATTTTTTTTGTATAAAATTTTTAATTGGTTATATATTTAAACTCAAATTAGTTGATGATGTTGTTATGTAAAGACATATTTTATTGAAGAATGTTTGAGGATTATAATCGAAAACTTGATGGGTATTTTTTTTTTTTTTTTTATAAGATGAAGAGAATATAAGAGAAAAAAAAAAAAGATCTTGATGGGTGGTTTATTATTATACGTGTATCATCATTTGTGCTTGAAAGAAAATAAATGAGACTTATAAAAGAGCATCAGAGTAGAAAGATGTACAAAAATTATAAAAAGATATTACTTTTGCGAATGAGGGAAACGAGAAACGATTTATTTTTGTATATAAGAGAATTAAATGGTGTAAGTTTGACCACCCAAATGTATTATCATATATATATATTTTTTTTGTATTGAAAAAAGAAAAAAAAAGCTTATTCAAAATATTAAAATTTAAGTGAATTAAATTTCTTACTTATAATTTGGCATGACCTCGAGACATATTATAAATTATTTTTTATTCGGTTTGTCACTTTATTCAATGAATATAAATATTTTTTTTTTTTTCTTTCTTTTTGTCATGATATATATTAACTAGTTAAATTTAATTGAAACAATTTTATTTTTCATTGATAAATACTTGAAAATAAAAAGCTAAATATTTTTATATAAATATATAAATAGTAAATTTTTTCTTTTTAAAATTACTTTTAAATATATATTCAAGTAAAAAAGTAAAGTTTTTAAATCATGTATTTTAAAAGTTTAAAATAAAAAAAGTATATAAACATACAATGTACAGATAAATTATAAAATTGTTTCAATAAAAAAAAACAAATTAATCAATAATAACAAGAGTCAATTTAACTGTGTTAAAATTTTAAAAATATAAAATATTAGTATATAAAAATTTAATATTGTGTGCTGGTTTATTTAAATAAATATAATTATTCAAAAAAAAAAAAAAAAAAATTATTTTTTTGTTTTAAAAATGTTGACAAACCTCTTGGTTGGTTGGATGATAAACCAAGGTTTTTGAATGGATAAACTAACACAAAATAACTATTTAAATAAATTTTTTTTTTTTTCATATATATATATGTGTATGAGTTACACAAATATATATACATGAAAATAGTCTAGATGTCCTTGGTACCAAGACTGAATGATGTTTTAAAACTACTCAAGTCGTCGACTCTTCTTCACGTAAATATCATACGACAACGAATTCACTGAATAAAGATTACGACGTGCCAAAAACTTTTTCTTATTTTTTTGGCTCACACTAAAATCCCTGTGGCAATAAGAATTTTTTACTAATAAAAAAAAAATATATATATTTATTTCAATAATAATAATAGTAAAAAAAAATATCAAGTTTTTATATTTTATATTGATTTTTTTTTTTTTTTTTTTTTATCATGATTACAATATATCTGACACTTGAATCTTGACAACTTTAACGTACACATTTACAAAAATAATCTCATTCATCTAATCATAACTGATTGTAGATTAAAATCATGATAAAATATATATTATTGATATTTTTTTTTTCTGTTTTGCTATGTTGACTCATAAAGTTTAATTCAATGTTTTTAATAAATATTAAATCGAGGTGTAATATATATTAAATAATATAAAAAAACAAATTTGACATATTATATTGATAATGACAATTAAATATTTAAAAAAAAAAAATAAAATATGTTGTTGCGATAAAATATGTTGATTATTATATAATATATGTAAATGAAATAAATATTAGTCGATTGAATATAAAAGTAGCTATCGATAAAATAAAATATAATAATAAAATAATATTAATATATAAATTTAATGATATTTATACAACGTGTCAATTGATTTTATATTTTTATTATATATTTATATCAAATAAGTCATTTAAAAATTTTTAATATCAAACAACTGACTCACTGACATGTTTTTGTTAATAAAAAAATAATAATATTTTAAAAGCAAAAAAAGAACAAACTTGTATAATTTTATATATTTTTTTTTATAAGTTTAAAATAAATTATGTAATCATTAGTTTATTTTTTAATGATTAAACTTGATGACAAATTTTATGTAGTAATTGTTACCTTCAATTATATTGTTTATATATTAACTCCCACTTTTAAACTATCACACGACCTCTTTCACGCGGATTTCCATTAATACAACAACAAACACGCAAAGTTGCCTGAGGGATTTTAGATGTTTGTACATATAATGAAGAAAAAAAAAAAAAAAAAAAAAAAAAATTTATTTGTGCTACTGGTAATACTTTTCCTCTGCAAATAAACATGTTTTTTTTTTTTTTTTTTTTTAAATATAAAATGTAGAATGAGAAACTGAGAAATCAGAACAAGGACATTATCATGGCCTTCAAATCAATTTATATTTTTTATACAAAAATAAATTGATTATAATTTTATATATATATATATTTTATTAAAATAATAATCATTCAATATCAATCAATAAAAAAAAATAAAATAAATAATAATATTAATTATTTTATAACAAGACAATATCAAATTTTTTTTTTTTTTTTTTATTGTAATAATGTAAGCGTGAAAATTTTTCAAAAAAATTAAAGATTTTAAAATATGATTACAATTTGAATGACCGGAAATAGCGGATTTTAGTTATGTTGTTGATGTTAATAATGAAAACTGGTAATTTTAGTATAAGAAATATAAAACTATGAGTACATAAAAAATAATAATAAAAATATATGAAAAAGAGACAAGTTTAAACTGAAACATAAAATAAAATTTTGACTTGAAAAATATGAAAAAAAAAAAAAAAAAAGCTTGACTAAATTTTTGTCATAAAAAATAAATTTACTAGCTGAGCAATGTTGCATCCTTTTTATGTTGATCTCATAATCATGACCCTTTGAATTTTCCATCCGAGTTCATCAACGATGGCCGTGTGAAACGAGTAAATCCTCTTTGGGGTTTTTGAACTATATATATATATAATGTAGAAATTGTGCACGTGCATATATATAAAAAAAAAAAAAAAAAAAAAAAAAGCTCTTTTTGTCCAATCACGAAAGCCGGATTACACAATAAAAACAAATAACAATGTTCAACATTGTATTCAATAAAGAAAAAAAAAAAAAACTAATTTGCAAATAAAATAAAAAATAATTGTATATGAAAAAGTTTTTTTAAAAAATATAAAAATAATAAATATCAGACAGTATATGTGTAATTGTGTGAGTTTATAGAAAAAAGTAGAAAAAAATTTAGGCGCAGAAGCACATGGCTAGTCATTTAATCGATTGAAAAATAAAAAAATAAAAAAAATAAAAATGAGTACCAACAATAGTGTGCAAGTGAGATAAATTTAACTTGAGATAAATAAATATTTTATATAAAAAAAAAATAGCAAATAGCAAATATATATATTACAATTCAAAACACGTACAGTCAACTAAACATATCACGAATAAAATGTTATAAAACACATTCGACACAAAAGTCGCTTTAGTCCGTTTTTACTAATGTGGCCATCGTGAAGCTATATACACTTAAATCCAAATTGCTGTAATACTTTTTGATACAGCCTGGTGGTAAACCAATGTATTTTTTTTTTTTTTTTTTATTAAACTTTATATATATTTGCCAGTTAAGCCAGTTATTATCAATAAATGTTTGCGTGTATGATTGGTTCTTTTGGCTATTGATTTATTATTTTTTTTTTTTTTTTAATATTTTCTATATATACATCTCAAATAAATTAAATTTACAAGGTCAAAATAATAAATGACAATAAAATAAATTATTTAAATAAAAAAATATATATAACAATGATGTTTCAAGTGCTATCAGTTGACACAGTTTAATACCTGATTAAAAATAATGTAAATTTTTTAAACTATAACAATAATAATTTATAAAATTGCAACACTAAAACTAATACAAATTTATATATAAATTTTTTATGATATGTATATGTATATATACACGGAGAGAAATTTTAACTAAAAAATACAATCATGTTTGAGTAAAAATTACTATATTGCTTAGTAAAAATTATGTTAGTTTTGTAAGGGGCCGCAAGATATTATTTTTTACTAAAAAATATAGTAAAAATTCTTAAACTCTACAGCGCGTTGATCAGTATAGTAAATATTCGTTGCGAGTGTATTAGTATTTACTGTGATTTTAAGTAAATTTTACTATTTAGTTTAGTAAAAATTCTGGTTGAACAATACAAGATGGCCGGCTACACTGAACAAATGATGGAACTGTCACGTAATTTCAAGCTTCTCTACATCGTTAATTATTATAGATAGACATGAGGTCCAGCGAGGTTTAATATCAGAAATTTAATTCTAAACAATTTATGAAGAATCACTTTTCTTGATTTGTCAATTAGTTTTCGAGTTTTGAGCATGTAAACAAAAATGTTTTTGACAAAAATAAAAAATATAATATATTCGAGTAAAAAATACTACACAATTTAATAAATATTCCAACACAAATAACAAAAATTATTATATATATATGTATAAATTACTACAGAGTTCAGTAAATTTTACTATTTAGTTTAGTAAAAATTCTGGTTGAATGATACAAGATGGCTGGCTACACTGAAAAAATGATTGAATTGTCATAAAATTTCAAGCTTCTCTACATCGTTAATTATTGTAGATAGACATGGGGTCCAGCGAGGTTTATTGTTGTAAAATTATTTCTGAACAATTTAGGAAGAATGATTTTTTTTGATTTGTTAATTAGTTTTCGAGATTTCATCGTGTAAAAAAAAAAAAAAATGTTGCCGGGAATTGATTGCGATTCTCCGGCCATGTAGCACACAAACTACCTAACTTATCAGCAAAAAATGTCAAAGTTTTAAGTAAATTTTACTATAAAATTTAGTAAATTTTACTACCGCTAGATAGTATATTCTCCGTCTTCTAAATTTTACTAAGTAATATAGTAAAATTTACTCATTTTTTAAGTAAAAATTACAATAAAATTAAGTAAATTTTATGACTTAGTATATTAATTTTTCAAACGCTCAAATTTTTACTAAACTGTATAGTAAAAATTATCCATCAGTATACGAATAACTACTACAAATAACAAATTTTACTATTTGTTTTGTAATTTTTACTTTTTCATTTGTAAATTTTAGTTAAAATTTCTCTCCGTGTAATATATACTTTATAGTCAATGAGTATAACTAATTTTAAAAAATAAAAAAAATAAATAAAAATATATCAATAATTCATGTTTAATTTGAGCATAAAATAAATTACATAAATAAAATTTTTATTTATTTATTTATTTATTTATTATATAAATAATAATTTGTGATATTGTTTAATGATAATAATATTTTGATGACGTCAAGTAATTTGATAAAAAAAATAATAATAATAAATAAATAAATAAATAAAATTTATAAGATAGTTTCAAGTTGACGTTCACGAGAAATTCTGTAAGAGAATCGTGAAGTTTCAAGTTGCTTTGGTTAATTGTATGACCTTAAACGAACTATCTCGTCAAATATATATTACATGTATTATTTATAATTTACACACACATATATACATTTAAAATATATATGACAACGAGGCCGATATGCTTCCGTTCTTTTCATTTTTTTTATTTTATTTTTTCAAACACGTAATCAATGTCAATCATTTACGGAAATTTAATTATAGAAAATAAATGATTTGCAAAATATTAAAATTTTTTATATAATTATTTTTATATGTCTATTAATAGTTTAAAAATATATAATAAAAATAAGTATTATTAAATTGTATAGTAATTTTAGATTACTATGAAATTTTTATGTACAAAAGGGTCAACATACATGCGATCTATATAATTATGAATAAATAAATTGTCGTCCCAAATATTGACTTATACTACTAGCTTCAATATTTAAGTTGTTTGTTTGTTTTGTATTTGTTTTATATACATTTAAATATTATATTAATATAAAAAAACACAAATTAAATAATTTTTAATGTATAATTAATATTTTAAAAGACAAATTTATTATTTAAATAAAAAATTTATAATAATAATAAAAAAATTTTAATTATATATATATTCAAGTAATAGTATTTACAAGTTATAAATTTATACAAGTATATATACATTAAAAAAAAAAAAAAATGTCAATTTAAATATTAATTATCTTGACTTAATAATTGTTAAAAAAATAATAATAATAATAATAATTTAAATTTTATCAAACAGATATATAATTATTTTACTTTTGAACGTCATGAATTGAATAAAAATAAAAAATGATAATTTTAATACAATCTCAAGTGGAATTTTGTGGTATTATATTAATGTATGTAATAATATGAGTACGTGCGTGTGGCAAACCCACAATTGATACAAACTATATAACGAATAAAACTCACGACATACATTTTACCTCAAAAGCCATCTATTTAATGAATATTATTATTATTATTATTATTATTTTTATTAAATATTTCAATAGATGTAAATATATAAAAATAATAATTTACAATGAGAATGCAAGGGGAAAATAAAACCACAGATGTAGAATCAAATAATTATCAAAAATAACACCTGGATATACCTAAATTATAAAATTGATTGCATGATTATGAACTTTATTTTTTTAACTTTTGTTTTTTTTTTTTATATATAAAAAATATACCTATACATTTAATATGATAAATATTATACAAGTATATTCAATAAAATACTCGCAATATATAATTAGTAAATAAATGATGTATATAATTATCACGTTGAGATGAAAATATTCATGGACAATCATGATGAGTAGTCAAGTGTAAAATGTCTGTGAAACGATATCAATTGTGAGTACGCTTGAATGGCTTCTTTATTGAAAAATTTAGTTGAAAAAAAATATAAGATAAAATAATAAAAAAAAAAAATGATAAAAGTATATATATATATTATTCTTCTAATCTTATGAGTTTTAAAAAAATAAAATTTATTTGCTTCCATATTGGTAGGAAAAAGATTTATATGCAATTTGCAGACACGAGGTTGATGCTATGGTTAAAATAAGAATATTAAAATAAAAAAAAAATTATAATAATGATAATATAAACCCAACTGCATATAAATTTTTTTATTTTACACAATTTTGTATTTAAATTTATCAAAAAATATTCATGACTAAACTAAAAAATCAGCTTGTGTCAAATTTAACATACACGAACATTTTTCAGGCCAATGACTTTTCTCTCAAATAATATTATTATTACAATTATTTTTTAAATTAACAAACAAAACTGTGTTTTACACAATTATTTTAAATGTCTTTTACAAAAAAAAAATAATAATAAACATTTAAATACACATTTTCTACCAGAAGAAAAAAAATTAAGAAATATATTTTTACAATTTGTAATATGTATCCTATAGTAATAATAATCATAGACATAAAAATAATTGAAAATAAAATTAAAAAAATATATATTTAAATAGTTATAATAATAATAATAATAATAAAATGTGTGTATATATAAACTAATGTGGTATGCAAGGACAATGAAAAGGTATAGTTTGAGTAAAGTAACTGGTTAAAGCATTAAAAAAACAAGACAAGGGTATGGGCTATTCACCCTTTGACTGTGTAACAAATATAAACTCAACTTTAAATGTATATTTAAGTACACATATATATTTACTAATGCATGAATATATAAAAAAAGAAAAAAAAAAATTATTAAATACAACCGGAGGCTCAACAAACGCCCACACAATTTCCGAATAAAACTTGACTCGTCGTAAATTCTTGATATATACCTCTTTACCCTTTTTTTTTTTTTTTCATAATTTCTCTTTTCTCAATTCACTAAATCCTCATCAAAAAAGAAAAAAAAAAAATTTTTGTACAGATATTCACGTGCCAATGTATTTTTTTTTTAAATTTATTTTATGTATTAAATTTTTTTTTTTTTTTTAGTCAGTTATTTTGCCACCAGGCATTGATTTTTATCTCAAAACATTCAACTCTATTAAATGTGAATTTTAACGCGACCAAGAGAACCACCGACACTCATTAATTTTTATCAGACAATTCATTACAATGAAATTCTAAAGCCAATTAGCCTCGGGGTCATCGACGAATAATACAAATAATTGATAAAAAAATAAAATTTATTAAAATTTAAAATTGAAATACTTGTATAAATTTGTTTATAAAAAAAAAAAAAGAGAATATGAATTATGTAGTTGTGAAAAATTGGGGATCATTGAAAATGTCTTAACAAATGTATAATGTGAGTAAGTTGACTCTTATGTATTGTCGTCCATCTGTCATTTGCGTGAGTCCCTTTTTCCTCCTCTTTTAAACTCAACTTCCCCACGTTATTATCATTTTTTTTTTTTTATCTTTTTTTATTTTTTATTTTTTTTATAACCGACAATAACGTCAACTACCGTCAATTATCATCATGAAATAATTTTTTGTATTCATTTTGCATATATTTAAATAAATAATTTTTTTTCTTTTTAATTTATGACGTTTTTTTTTTTTTTTTAAAAATATATAATTATTTTTAACAATTACAAAGTCAAGACAATTAATGTTCAATTTTTAATTTTTATACATTAAACTATTGTCTTATTAATTTTTTTAAAATAAATTATTTCAATTTAAAAATAAAAATCTGCAAACAACTTGAATATAATATTGGGGACAACAAATTATCATAAAATTTAATATATTCAACTAAAAAAAAAATTCATAAAACAAAGATAATAATAAAATAAATGATAAACGATAAAAATAATAATAAAAAAAAAAATATACATAAATGTATTTGTAAGTTTTGTAACGAGAAAAACTACATAGAAGAAAAACCATTTGTGAAAAATACTTTTTCGAATAAAAGAAAAATGCATAATAGGATATAAAAAAAATGTACATTTATATATATATTTATTAAAAAACGAATAAAAAAAAAAAGTACATTTTTTGATAATGCATGTGTGTTTGTATGTACATGAGAAAAAGTGAAGCCAAAGTATATATACATATAGCAGCTGCAAAGCTCACCACATTTATAAATTTTTTTTTTTTTTTCTATATAAAATACATGTGTGTAAAGTATATTTATATGATAAAAAAAAAAAAACATATCATGTATATGTATAGCGTGTTAACAACATATGGTATTAAGTGAGTTTGTGTGTATGTAAACTTTTATAAATATATATACTTTTGAATAATTTTAAAGCAGGTTCATATTAAATATACGTCAAAGGATCAAACATGATCATTTTAGCAATAAAATATATATTCATTTATAATATTATAAATATACAAAAAAATAAATACTCAAAATTAAAAATAAAAATGAGACTGTTTAAATAAGTTAATTTGCTAAAACATAGCTGTTGAAATGATTTTAAATATATATGATTTTTTTTAAATAAAAAAAAAAAGTGAAAGCAAAAAAAAAAATTAAGCATAGCTTATAAAAGATAAGATAATTACTAAATGTAAATTAAAAAAAAATAAAAAAAAAAAAACAATAATTGGTCGGTTAAAAAAAAAAAAGAAAATTATACTAGTGACTTTGTAATTGTAAAAACGTAAATTTTTTTTTATAATCTTTTGGTATCTCTAAGGAGAAAAAATATCATGGCCTTGTACACATAACATATATCCTTTGTCCTCGTGTAGTTTATAATCCAACATGTTAAAGAATCAGAAGCATAGAGTGTGCCCAAGTGTATATATACCCTTAACTATTATATATATTTTTGTATATTACAAAATGAAGCAAAAGCTTGTAAGGGGAGCTTTTTTTTTTTTTTCTCTTCATCTTATATTTATTTTATATCTCTGTTTGGCACATGCGCTATGTAAAAAGTATGACAAAGATGTGTTAATATGTATATATACATTTGAAAGTGAGATAAAATATATATATTATATTCATCCATGAAACAAGATGAGACTACAGGGAGTTGGTCGGTTGAAATACAATCAAGCAAGGAAAAAAATAAAAAATAAAAAATAAAAACATATAGAGATGGTTACAAATACAAACTCAAAGATTTTTTATATATATATATATAATACATAGATACTGTCAGTTAAAATGAGAAAGATACTTTGATAAAATGAGAAAGACAAAATCAGCCCCGGATATCGAAAAGCTCTTGCTGCGAAATCACGTCACCAACTTCTTCCATCTCGTGGCAAATTTACGAAACAAATCAGTTGATTTTAAAATCCAGTTTTAATGTATATAAATAATAGTAATAATAATAAATCATTTAATTTAAAAAAAATAATAAAATAAACTGATGAATAGAAAAATTTTTAATTTTGGAGTAAAAATTTTTTTTTTTTTCTGAGTATTAAAATTATAATTACAATTAAAATAATTAATATCAACAAAATTGGTACACACTTTTTTAAAATTTTTTTTGCTGATTATTAATTTATTATCAGCAAATTATTCATATATTGGATTATCACTGTTGAAACACACATTAATGTGTGAGTGTGTGGTTTGGAGCACGCCTCGGTTCCTCATTGAGGCGCCTCCATCTAAACGATGGAAAAAAAAAAAAAAAAATGCTTCAGGCGTTTTTAAGCTTCAATGCACTGTACACTTATACACATATACAATATATATCTATGTATTATTCAGGTATACAGGTATATATATATGTATACACAGAATCACACAACTGTAAACTTTAAATGCGAGTCACGAGAAAAAAACACTCCCCAATATATAAAAGCACACTAATACATATACACAAATTATATATGCGTGTATTTACACTCACACAGATTATATAGCGCCAGAAATTCACACATATACACTTATAAAATTTAAAACAATATTCAAATAAAATGAATGAGTGTTGTGATTGGCCTCAGCACAAAGCTTTTTTATATATAAAAAAAAATAATTAAACAAAAATATTATTAATTAATTAATTAATTATATATATATATATTTTTTTTTTTTTAAATTTATTTTAATCACTAATCACATTAATAATTGTTTGTTGACTTTTTTTTTTATTAAAATTTTTGCACTTTGTATTATCCGTGATATGCAGACACTGAAATAAAAATATAAATACACACTGTAGATAACAAAATTAATAATAAATATATATAAATTGTTTTTTTTTAAAAAAAAAAAAAAAAATTTTTTATTTTTTCAATGATATACTGGTTAAAAGCTTGCACACCAGGCCAACCGCTTGGCGTTTACTGAAGCATTGCAGTGCTCAACATTGCCTTTCCCCACTATAATTTTTGTGTGTCTTGTATTATACTGGCTCGACAGTAGTGTAGCCATACGGGGTTATTTGGTATCTTTGAATTATTTTTTTAAATTTTTTATTTACTCCAAAATTTTAAAAAATTTATAAATCATTATTATTATTATTAACAACAGTATGTTTTGTATGTTTTTATTAAATATTTATATATTGCGATGTGTGTTCTCAGAATATCATAGATATCTTGTCAATAAATGAATACATTTAAAGATGATGATCTGTAAATCCATCAGAATATATATACTTAAAATTATTTTATATATATTTTTGATCGAATAAAATATTTGAGTTGATGCCAATGGTTATAGAAGCAATCTCGTTTTATTCTCTTCGAAGTTGTATATACCCTGACACAAACCTCCAATTCTACCTGCGTTAAAATATAAAAGCCGGCATCGACACCGACAGAGAACAGAAAAAAAGACAGTGCTCCTTTTTTTTTTTTTATTTTTTTTATTTTTTACTCCATCTTGCTTTAACTTTATTAGACTGTATTTTGTGCTTCGTTATTTTTATTTTTTTCTTTTTAATAAAAAAAAAAAAAAGTTTAAAAGTATTTTATCTTTGTTCAGCACATTATTTTAAGTTTATAACAATATCCGTTTGTCTTACTCTTATATATATGTATAAGATACTGATGCTTCATTCTTGTACACTTGGAATACGTATTAGCCTGACTCGTTGTATTCATCTTGGCTTAACCCCTGGTAATACCACCCCCGCCCTTTCCATACACTTTATACTTTTTGCCCTTTTATAGGCTTTTTTTTATATTTTTTTTATTTTTTTATATCCTCCCATTCGTTGCATTATGTATATAGGTCTCTATACACGACCAAATAACACCCCTAAAGCATAAACGCACCCTTAAAATCTACAAATATATATAGTTGAAAAAATAAATGGAAAAAAAAATTTTTTTTTTATTTTTTTATTTTATTGGTCTCTATATTAATACATGTGTGGTAGGTCTATTTGTCTATTTGTCCTGCCACATGTCCAAAATAATAATGATAATATTTTTTTTTACCGGAAGTTGATTTTAATCATCAAATTTTTGTATGTTAATTATTGTAATGCTTGGAATTAAAGAAAGCTATATGAAATTAGTATAAAAAAAAGTCAAGACGTATATTCTTTTATAATTTTTATCTTTTTATTATTTTTTAGTCGTTTTTTTTTTTTTTTTTTTTATGTTTAATGGTTTTAGTCCTACTGTTTGTTCTTCTTAAATTGCTGAAGTAGAAAAATATAAAAAATTTAAAAAAAATATATAAAATAACCAGTCATTCGAGTGTAAAGAAAAAGACTCATGAAGTCACTGTTCAACATTCAGTGGAATGCCATGAAAAATTTATAATTTTTTTTTTTTTTTTTTTTTTTTTATAACCGTTAATTTAAATTTAATTTTTTAAAAAATTTTATTGTTATTATTTAAAGTTATGTAGTATTTTTCACAATTTATATCAAACATTGCTAGATGTATATATATATTTTTATTTTAATCTTTTTTTTTTTCTTTTTTTGATAAGAAAACAGACAAACAAAATTATTATGCAATTTAAATTTTACGTATTATGAAAATTGTTGTGAAAAAAAATATAAAATAAATCATAAACACAAGTTTTTTCTTTTATTGTTGTAATTAATCATGTTATTATTGTTAATTAATAAATCAAAACTCAAATTAATAATAATAATTAATTAATTAAAAAATATATATATTAATTTTGTTATAAACTTCCGTCTTAATTATTGAAACCATTGAAATGAGGTTAAACAAGTAAACAATTTTAATTCATGTACATAAAAATATATTTTTTTTTTCTTTTCCTTTTGAATGTGTACAGTAGTTTTTATTTGGACAATGGTTTAAACAGCCTTCTTTGGCAGTTTCCCCGTCGGTTTCTTGGTGCTGTCATCACACATACATACACATATATTTATAATAGATGCAAATTTACATGCATATATATACATGCATACAAAAAATACATGCATACAAAAAAAAATCTCGAGTTGGCTGACTGCATGTTGAGATAATCACTCGACTCTCGTCACTCCAGGCGTTTAGGGACCGATTCTCTTCTTTTCATATAATTTTTTTTCATCGTCTTTTTTTTTTTTTTTCCATTCGTTGACTTTTATCCATGTGTTAAATAAATGAAAAGTAAAATGCATTTTTTTTTTTTTTTTTCATACAAATTAAATACTGTCATTGCGTTTAAAATATTCATGTTATTAAAATTGATAAAATTTGAAAGAAAATATATGCATATTTTTATTTGTATGATAATTGATAAATATATTTATTGAATATAAGATTATTTATTTTTAAATAAATATTACATTATGAGTATAATTTTAGACCATGTATACCAATTGAAGATAATACAATGTTTTTAATAGCATATAAATTGTTGAGTCGTAATAAAGGTCGATGGTGCAATTATTATTTAAATTCCTTTTGATATTAACACACTCAGTTTTATATTTATATACAAAACATTGTATATTTTGTAAATAAAATATATATAATATTATTATCTCTTGTTATTTTATTTATTTTATTAAATAAAAAAACATGAAATAATTATAAAGATTAATAATTTTAAATGATAAATATTTTTCTATTTAAATTTCATGATGATGCTTTAATGTAAAATAAATAACATCAATAATAATGGCATATTAAAAAAAAATAAAATATATATGTATATATATACAAGATTAAAATCAATTCCAATATCTTATAATTTTAATTTTTTTTTTTGTAGAGAGATAATAATTACATGCACACATCAGGTGTATAAATTAAATGACAAATTTGACAAATACAAATTGTGACATTTAAAAAATAATGTTGAAATATTTGACAAATATATACAAAAAAACATGTTACACCTTTTTTTTTTTTTTTTTTTTAAATTTTATTTTTATCAAAATGTATATATTTATTTTGAGATCCAAATATCTCAACTTTATGATCAAAATGGAACAAAAAAATTCTACATACTTTGTCTGTCATGCACACAAAATATAATGACACAAACATAAAAATAAAAATTCATTAAAATAAATATAAATTAAATAATTGATAAAAATATAATTTTATATTAACAGCTGCGTATTATATTATATATTTTTTTTTATATTTATTTTCACTCAATAAGATTAGCTAGTAATCGCGTGAATATATATTTATTTTTGATAGTAAATCAGTATATATAAAATAAGGGGAAATTCACGATGAGAATCCAATTGACCCAAGTGGCTTTTACTACCAAGTTAAGGTTATCGTGTTCGATAATTATTCTCCTCTGTTGTATATATACAATTGAGATAATAGTATACAAAATTATTATTATTATTATTTTTCTCTTATATATACAAAAAAATAAATGTTAAATAAATCACTCATGTGTGCATTTGTTGAGTTGACAAAATTCACTCAACCGTCAAAATCATAAAATAAAAAAAAAAAATGAAATAATCTAAAAAATATTTGCCATTTGTTGTATAAATAATTTTATTTCATTGCGTTTATAATATATATATTTATATATATAAAAATACATTCATCTCTCAGTGTTTCCGTTATATATCCGGTTATAATGAAAAAAAAAAAAAAAAATTTCACACACAAGTTATAACTTGGATAAATAAATAAATACTTTAAACAAAAAGATTATAATTTTTTTTTTTTTCTTATTTTATGAGTCATATCATTTTTTATCTTTCATGTCGCGTTAGCACATGTCGCCTGGGGTGTTTGTATGTGTATCTATTTTTGTCTTTGACTATATTTTTACTTGGAGTGTTTGATATCTCTGTGTTGAAAGAATTTAAAAAGCTGCTAAGAAACTTAAATTACGTTGAGCTCATTGTATCATGTTATATTTATATATATGTATATCACATTTGATGAATATAAAAATATAATATAAATTTATGTATAGTATAAATAAACAAATGATATTTAGAATGATGGAATTGACATGAATAATTCATGTCAAGTCACCAAGCTGTCAGTCCCCAATTACAACTGACGATGTATACAATAAATAAATATATATGCTTCAAAAGTCTATTGCGCATAAATTAAAATTGTGGCCTTTAGTTGTACTCGACCTGCAATTTATATAAAGTTGAAATATACAATTGGAGATAGTGGCTTGTCATCACTATATATTCAACTTTTATATATTTTTCAATCGTAATTTTTTATTTTAAAAAAAAAAAAAAATGTAAATTTATTTGTAAAAAGAAAATTTAATTTTCATGGTAGATGAGAAACAGGTCCAAAGGTCTTTTTGCAACTTTTTTTTTTTTTTTTTCTTCAACTGTTGTATAAGACCAAACAAAAAAAAATAGTATAAAGAATTTAGTCACGGGATTCTTGTGATTTATGAGACACTAAATCAGTTAATATTATTGATATTTACTGAAAAATAAAAAAATAAAAAAATGTTAAATTGTGAGAATATTAAATAAAAATTGTTTTTAACAATTTAAATTATCAAAGTTATTATTTATTTTTTCTTATATAATTTGTATATATGTTTAATTTAAAATGATATATACTGAGGGGGTTTTTTATATATATATGTGTAAAGTGGGAGCAGTTAGAGGTCGCATTGAGAGTCGCAAAATTGATTGAAAGTATAACGGAGTAGTATTACTGTGTTGGATAGATGGTAAACACGGTAATTGAGCCGAGTTAACTGGCACGAAACACACGCCATTCGTATATATATATAAAAGTCTAGCGAATCGATTCGAAAACACGTTTTTTCTTTTTTTTTCATGACACGATACTTGATTTATTTATTTATTTATATTATTTTTTTTTAAATAAATTTTTAAATGTAAACGCAATGATGCACTTTTGTTAAAAATTAATTTAATTTATTATATATTCATTTTGTTTTTGATATGTTTTAAAAATATTTGCATTAATATATTATTTTGAAAATATGTAATTTTTTTTTTTTTTTTTTTTTATATATATTTTGTGTATAACGATGAGAGCTGTAGTGATGATGATGATGATGATGATGATTTTAGTTGAAGTATATATATATATATATAATGCACTTGGATCATATATTTATATATAATGTTGTGGTTGTATATTATATACATCAACTAACCGCATGCTGAATTTATTTAACAGCCTGAGGAAGCCAATTCTCACGCGCGTCCCTTACAACCTGCTGAATTTTATCAACATAATTGTTATCAGTAAAACCGCATATTTTTTTTTTGTTATTTATTTATTTATTTTTTTAGAAGGACATCAACATTATAATACAAAATGCCAAGTCAATGCGAATTAACATTTACACAAATATTCATAGTTTTTTTTTTTATATATTTTTAAACTCTTCAAATTATTATTTACATATATATTTTTTACATAAATATATTATATGAAATTTAGGATAGAAAATACATATATACAACAACAAGGTTAACTGGTTTTGGCATACCTCAAGCTTGTCATACAACCACACAACATCACAACTAATATATGTATAAAAATATATTCAAATTAACACAAGTGTCATTAATAGAATATCCATCGACTCAAATACAAGTCTATTTTAAAATCATGATATTTGAAATTTTAAATATAATTTTTCATAAAGATAATATGTTTTAACAAAAAACATTAATTTTTTTATATATAAAAGTCTTAATACACTTGAGTGTAGCTTTTATAGTCTTATGTACATTTTTACATAAGACTATACAAGCTTCATTCTATGTAAAAATGTATATAAAATTATAAATTTACATAACCCTACACTTTAATAGTTTAATATATACATTTACATTAATTTTTTTTATACATACAAGTATGTATAGACTTGTGTATAGCTTGTGTAGTCTTATGTACAAATGTGTACATAAGACTATACAAGCTACATAACCCTACATTTTTATACATCAACATATATTTTTACATTTTTTTATAAATATTATTAATAATTCTATTGAAATATATATATATTTATCTATCTATTTCCTAGAAATATATTAAAAATAGTAAAAAAACAAAAAAAACAAAAAAAAATTTTTGTAAAAAACAAAATATAATAACTATAGATTTCTAAAACTCTTTGAGACATAGTGACTATAATTTTATCTTGATCTTGTCATGTTATTTTCTATATAAATTCTATGTATATATGTAAGTTCTATTGGACCCAAGCAAACAATATCACCTTGCACACCGAGGGGCCAGACAAGACACAAGGAGGCAAGCAAAAAAAAATAAAAAATATAAAGAAAAAAAAATAAAATAAAGAATAATATATATTTTGAGGTGAAACAAACAGCTCTGGCGTCAATAGCATATTTTACTGTCATTTATGTTGAAATAAATTGACGCTTATTTGACCTCTTTTTATATTTTTTATTTTTTTTTTTTTGAAGTTCAATTCCACATTGATTTCCGTTTTTTTATTTTTAAAAATTTTTACATATAAAAATCAATTTATATATTTTCTCACTATGTGAATCCAATGAAATGCTTTTGACTCTCATGAGGGAATTCTCGCATGCGCATTTAACACCAAAACTAGTTGAAAGTTACAAACACATTTTTGTATTTACACATATATATATATAAATTTTATATATCGATATCCAAGCCAAGTAAACTGAGATTCTTTCGAGTCAACTTGGGAAGCTTTGCGTCCCTCACTTTGTAACGAAAAACCACACGACAGACGGTATATATACACACTCGCATTTCTGCCACGTCACATTTTTTTTTTTCCTCAATTTTTTTTTTTTATATATATACCATCATTCCATTCTACAACATGTCATAAATTCCATAAACGTTTTTCCAGCAAAATATATATTCTTAAATATTTTATTAATATAATATAAAAATTTATAATATGTAATTAAAATTATTATAAATCTCTATTTGATTAATAATATATATACATATACATAGAAAGTATTAATTGATCACGTATTAGTAGCTTGATATAAACAGGAAATGTTTTGATATACATATGTATATGTATTATATTATAAATTGAAAATTCAATAAACATTTACAGCGAAAGGTATCAATTAGCAGTTGTTTATTGTAATTTAATGATATTTTTTATTTATTATTTAAACACTACCATGTGAGTTTTACTAATTCAATAAAACAGCAAAAAAAAAAAAAGACAAATAAATGAACAAAAAAAAAAAAAAATATTCAATATACACAGTAGTTGAATAAATTTTTCAATAGCCAATAATATTTTTTATTTTTTTTTCATACAAAATCCTGTAAATTCTATTGAACATTTACATTTATTTTTTATTATCAATTGAATTTTTCATTTTTTAAAAAAATATTCACTTTATGGATCAATAATTTTACCAATTGAAATTTTATTTATGAAATCTAGGCAAATAGATATAATTAAAATTTGTTTGTCATTATATATATTTATTTGTGATAATATCGTAAATTTTATTATGTAAATGTGTGTGTTTGTGTGAGTAATATATCAGCTTACACACGTAAACATACATGTATATATACATATTATATACCAATAAAATGATGTAGGATAAACATTAACGACAACACATCAGTAGCTAAATTGCCATGAGCAATATATGGTATATAATAATACAATATAAAATATGCTATATACAAATGACCAAGTAACAATAATGTATGGTTTATTATTATCCACAAAATAATAATAGATTCAAATATATATATACATACACATACATATTGCTGATTAGACCACAAAATTAGTATATGTTATGTATTATTATTATTATGATTATTATGACTATATATACAGTATAAATAAATATACTTGTTAATAATTTCAATTTAACAATGTACGTATTAATACAACACATTAAATAAATTGTATTATAAATTCAATACAATATTGTTCAATTGAATTATCATTGTTTTATTTTTTTTAAATTTATGTATAAAAATTGGGAAAAAAAAAAAAACCAACAAATGAATATTTATTTTGAAAATAATGCAAAAGCGGTTCTTGTGTTATTTGTAAAAAAAAAATGATAAAATAAATGTATATATAAATATTTAAAAAAAAAAAAAAAACTAGTGATCTGAGAAGTGGAAAAATAATAATAATAAAATGATAAAAATAAATATATAAAAAAAAAAAAAATAGAGGGTAAAAAAAAGCAAGCAAGTGACGAGTGAATATATATGTTAAGTAAGATAGAGTATTTTGAATTTTATATATGAATGATAAAGATAAAAATATTTGATGGTAACACAGTGAGTAAATATGAAAAAAGAAAATTTTATATGAGATAGAAAGTGAAAGAAAAAACTTGTGAAAAGTTAGTATAAAATGATAGTCATGAAATAAAATATAAGAAAATAAATAAATAAAATAAGGAAAATATTTGTGATATAAAGAAAATAATAAAATAAAGTGGGAGTAAAATTCATGAAAAATATATAAAAAAAAAATGAGCAAAAAAAAAAAAAAAAGGTATATTATGGCGTCTTTCTTGTTGGATATAATTTTATCTTTGTCAGTTGCATTTATAATTCTATCTTACTCGCCTGCACGCATGGTCGATCGTTTCAACCCGGCAGCCATTTTGCTCTGCTCACCCGCAGACCTCCAGCACCCGGCATTCCAGGCCTGGGAAAATATTGCTACGATCCCAAACTCTACTGCTATATATTCCCTGTTAAATTTTACCTTCGAGCTATCATCTTAATAAAAAAAAATAATAATAAAACTTTACGTTTAGATCTCAACTTGATCTTTACAAATATAATTTATAATTTTAATTATAAAAAAAAATAAAGGAAAATTTAATAAAATATATATTTTAAATATCAAATTATTTAATTACAAAATTACTCCAAAATGTATAGAACAAGATAGAAATAAGCTACGACATAAAAAAAAAAAAAAAAAAAAAAAAACACCCTAATTTAAAAGCTCATTAGTAATTTTTTTAAAAAACTACTTGTTAATATCCAAATAATTTATAAAAATTATATAAAAAATAATCAATTAATTATATTGATTTGAATTTTATTTAATTAAATTTTTCAATTAACATGTCTATTTTACTCCAATTTTATTCAATATAGGTATATATATATATACAAAATTTTTAATTAATTATTAAAAAAAAAAAAAAAAAAATTAAAACGATTAAAATTTTGTAATTTAAAATAATTAAAATATGAAAAGTTTTATAATTAAATAATTATAATATCATAATTTACATAATAATATTTCTTGGTAATATATGTAAATATTGATTTAAATTAAATATATATATATACAAATTTGTTGTTAACTGATTCAGTCATGTTTCATGAATACGACAATATGATGTAGGTCGTCAAGTCAACTAGGACCATATACGATTAAATATATATGTTGGCTAATAAATTTTCCAATAAAATTTGAAGTTGTGTGATAAATTTTAAACGTAAAAATAACTGTGTGTCTAGTTGATGGTATTTATAAAGAAAAAAAAATCACATGACACAAAGATATAGACCAAAAAGAAATTTAAAAAAATTGAATAAATCAAATCAAATAAAATCAGGTGTTTTTATATTTTTCTTTATAAATTCGCACATATATTTTTTTTAATTTTTTTTTTTTTCTTTTATTTACTTTGATTGATAAACGTGATAACAAGTTAAACAAGTCTTGCGGCAATCACGCGAATATATATTTTTTTATTTTATTTTTCATTTTGTTAATCGTTTTAAGTATTTTATTTTTTTTTTTTTTTTAAAAAGTATATATGTGTGTTTTTTAAGTACAAAATATACACCCACATTTTTGGTACAACATCCTCTGGATTTGTGCCAACAACGACATTTTTTTTTTTTTTTTTAAAACTGATTACAGTTGAAATTTTAAACATTCTTTTTAACAATTTATTTTTTATTATTATATATTAATTTTTCTTTCAAAAAGTTTTTAAATATGTTGTATATAGATAGCTATACATTTGTCAAACTTAACTGGCAAGTATATATAATATTTATATATGAAAAATAAATTTATATATATTTTTCTTTTAAACAAGTATATAAGCTTTATAAATTTTGTTATAAAAAAAAAAAAAACAAACTTTGCACGATAGTTTATATTCACAACATTTCTATTTTGTTAAACTTGAAAAATATAATATACCGTTTTGTGACTGATGACCACATGATTGAACCACGTATATATATATAAATATAATTTTACATATTTTTTATTCATTATTTTCCTTTATTTTTTTATGTACTATATATGACTCTATATATACAAACTTTTTTTTTAAATAATAATATATATATATGATAAGTAAACTGAGTGAAAAATAAACTTGACTGTATAAGTATTTATATAATTTTTTATCTTTTATTTATCATGTCAATCAATTGCGCTACTACTTTTGTTTGAATATAAATTTTATATTTAATTTGTTATTTATTTTAAATAAACAAAAAAATAAATAAATAAATTTACGTATTATTGTTTGTAAAACAATGACAAAATAAAAAAAATACAATTGATTTTTAAATATATATATAATGTAAAAGATTTGACAAGAACAAAAAACCAGTTTGTGTTTAAATTAAAATCATTATGATGATGGGTATCAATAATTTTATAAATAAATATATATTTACAAGTAAAATCCGACAATAATCTTTTCGTACTTTGGTTATATTTATGTACATTAAATGGTTTGATGATCAAGTCACAGTGGGAAACCTCAGAAATTGTCTTGTGCAATTAGCAAAAAGCTGATTGGATTATATACGCCAGATGGTTTGATTTTATAAATATATAATAATTTTTTATATTTTATGGATTTTTAAAATATTATTTAAAAATACAAAAATTAAATTTTTATTAAAAATATAAAAATGAAAAAATAATTGTATATTACAAAATTACGTGAAATGATAGGTCATTTATTTAACGGTATATACAAGTAGCTTGTAAATGTATATAAAAGCATTGAAATAATAAAATGCAAGTACAAGCATATGGTGTGGAAAAAAATATATATATAAATTAAAAAGAAAACGATTTTTTTTTTTTATTTAGAAAAATTGTTTTTATCGTAGAGGGGCGTTTACGTGAAGCAAACGCGTGCCGATAAGCTCCCCTTTTAAAAACCTCATCGACAATATATATTCATATATTGTTTAAAAAAAATAAAAAAAATATAATAATAATAATAGTATGTGTATAAATATATATATACAAATTTTAACTGTGTAAATTTGTGTAAAATATACATTGAAAATTTACTGACTTAATTTTTAAATGTTTAAAAAAGAAATAAATTAATTATTTTCACTTCAACTTTTTAACAATGTCACAATTGGAATTTAAAATGTAAAGCTTTATTTTGATTAATGATATATCATGTATATTATATATTAATATTTTATCATTTTGATATTATATACTTGAATATATTTTTTTTAAATCAAAAATTAATTTATTTAATTTATATTTTTTTTTTTTATTTCAAATTTATAATACTTTTAATATGTAAACTAAAAGAATTTGTCAGTAGCTTAACTAATAACATAAAAAATATAAAAAAAAAAAAAAATGAAACATTTTGTGGTATTATCGGTATAATCCAACGATGGGGTCAAAACTAAGTAAAGGGGGAAAAGAGAAAGATGAGTTTGAACGCGTGACGAATGACCGGAACGAGATGAAACCACTGTTCACCTCAAATAATCCAAGCCTTGAAATACCACGAATGCCCAAGCTCTCAGTCAGTCTCTCAGATTATTATCAGGATTCATTTCCTATGCTATGTATATATATATATTTTCCCTCAGCTACCAAAACCAATGAAAAATAAAAAATAAAAAATACAATTAAAAAAAAAAACTTGTTAAAAGAAAAATCAATAAAAAATAATTAAAAAAAAAATAATAATATCATGATAATAATGATAATAAATTAATAAAAAAAATGTCAATTAATTTAGCTAATATCATATAAATAATAACTAAATAACTGGAAAATGTCAGATTAATATGTATATTCATAAATTCATTGTCATCATCATCAACATAATATATCATTCAACAATTATAACAATGAGTTAATAATGTCTCTGAAATATATATACATCTGAATATAATTTATGCAAATTGTATAAATGTATGAAAATTTATATGTAAAATATTAAATATTTCGCATTTAAGTCTTTATTTTATTTTTTATAATTTTTTTTAAAACCACAATAATAATAACAAAAAATAACACGTGCAAATACTCAAACAGTAGTCATTAAATTGAAAAGAAAAATATAATTTAACTGTCTGTATATTATAAGATCATTTATGTGTTGTATTAATTTTTTTATATATATAATTTTGTATTTTTATTTTTCAGATTTACATTAATGTACATTATGCTGTTTCACGTAGATGTTCATGACACATTGGTAAGTACCAATTGCATATATTATTAACATGATAAAAAAAAAAAAAAAAACATTGTGGCAAATTTTTATGTATATATTATAAAATTATTATAAAATTAAAACTAAAAATGTGAGATAAATTTTGTCTTATTATTATATAACTAAATAAATTAAATTTAAATTTTTTAAACATAAACTTTTAAATAAATACACCAAGTTTTGATAAATAAATTTATTATGTCTGTGTTTAATCGTGTATATATGTATTCATGTCTGTCTATATAGATAACAAGCTATTACCGATTAAATCCAGCTGAATCAAACCTTATCTTCAACTCACAAATAATGACAAATCGATTTAACTTTAGCCTATATAAAAAAAAAAACAATTCATATAGTTTACATTATATTATTAAAAATAAAAATATGTTGTTAAAAATTTATTTATTTATAATGATTAAAATTTATAATAATTTTCTGACAATTGTGGTAAGTTTATCCAATTAACACAAGTAAGCCATAAATGATTACTCTGAATACCATAAATAACAAAATTTACATGAATTTTTTTTTCTGTTAGCAAAAGCCACAAATTAATTTACACGAAAAAAAAAAAATAATATAATCTTATACAAATGAATAATTTAAATAAAAAAAAATATAAATAAATATATATAAAAATTAAAGAGATATATAATCAGATAGAAATGCATCATTTCATTACATAGTATATAGAGGTACAGAGTTTATGTGCACATATGTGAAAATGATTTATTCGACGGTGCGTGTAACCGCAAAATCGTAATTACGAAGGCTGACTATACACTGACTATATCCCCTCTTTTTTTATTTTTTTATTTTTTTATATTTCAAACATTTTCAACTACATTGGATGATTGTATGATATGTACATATATGATAGGTATATAAGTTTGAATTTGTGTGTGTATTCATGTGTACACAAAAACAGATATAAAAAGAGAAAATATATATATATATATATATGTAATACCAAAGGGAATATATATTTATATACATACATGTTCCCTGTAGAGAGCAAGATGAACAATATATATATACGAGAGACTCAAATTACAGAAATGGACGAGTAAATCCAATCTACAAAAAAATATATGAGCGTGTTAAAATAAAATTTAAATATAAAAAAAATTATGATAAGGTATATATTACGTGTTTATGTAAAACTAAATATTACAATATTAATATATAAAATAAAGTAGAATATTTAATTGTAAAAAAAAATGATATAATTGAATTTATTTTTTTAAATTTATATATTTAGTTAGAAAAATATATTGATAGGTATTAAAAAATAATAAATTTTTTTTTTTTTTTTTTTTTTATACTTGAGTAATCACTTTGGCCACCACCAGTTGATAATAATTTAAAAAGAATAAATATATATATATATAAAGAAAAAAAAAAAAAAAAAAATGAGTAGGGTTGTCAGGGTTTGCCTACCATGTTAAGCCTTGAAGTGAAAAGCCCTTTAAAAAATTCAATGTGCTTCTGTCTTGCCTTTTTACAATACTAAAATAATAATATTTTACGCACGCGTTCTTATCAAATAACTATTATAAAAAATTAAGTAAAAATTAATAAAATTATTAATAAAAAAACAAGTAGCTTCTTGTCAAAAAAAAAAATACTCATCACTTTGTGTTTTACAGTCAGTATAAAATAAGATAATAAATTTATATAAATAATAATAACAATAAATAATGATAATAATAAAATGGGATATGGAGAAAAAAAAAAAAGAGTTGAAAAAAAAAAAAAAAAAAGTTGTAATCAAGTTTTGTCTGGAGTCTGGAGGAGCAAGGTCCAAGATGACGACGATCTGTTGGAGCCTTGGTTGGTTTTATATATATATATATTGTAATGCCCAGAATTGAGAGCCTCGCCTCGATGAAAAAAAAAATATATATAAAATAAAATAAAAAAAAAAAAAATTCGCACATGAGTTGGTACAAATGCGTGTGTATATATATATATACAAAATAATTTTTATATATGTACATATGTATTGAAGATTCAAGAGAAAAAGAAACACTCAAGTTTTTATAACAAGTATATATATGTGATTTGTTGATTTGTATTTGTGTATTGAATATACTCTTAGAAAAAAAATACATACACATAATATTAATAGATATAAAAATATAGTCAACTCACATATATAAATCATCAACAATATGTATAGAATGATCATTATAAGTAGACACTAATCATACTTGACTTAAAAAACCACCTACCATTGTATCTGTGTGATGAATTTTTATATATTTTTTTTATTTCGCCACCTTTTTTATCAATCCACAATAAAATATATATATATATATCACATTTATATAGTTTTTTTATTATTTTTTTTTTTTTTATTATTAATTTATTCTGTTTATAATAATATTTTAAATTATACACTTTGAACACTTGAAATAAAAAATATACATATATAACTAGATGATCAATTATAAAAAAAAAAAAAAAAAAAAAATAGTTGGGTATTTAAATTGATTTGTTGTCTGTTTTAATAATAATATTATATACCTGAGCTGATTCAGACACACATACACAAAGTACACAAAGTAAACACCCCTTTCACTGTATATATATATTTTCCAATCACTAAAATTAAATCAATCAAATCTACCCTTTTTATCATCAAGTACACTCAATCAAATATTTTTTAAATTTATTAACTTTAATTGTTTTTTTTTTTTTGTATATGAATTTTATTTTTTTTAATCATTAAAACAAGTAGTTTTTTTTTTTTATTGAATTATTTGCGTATTTATTTAATCTTTACATGTATTTATAAATTTTATTTATTTATTTTTTTCGATTACACAGCGCACACCCTTTTTTTTGTTAAATGACAGCAGCGATTGCGCGAATTTTTTATATTTATTTTCTATCTTTTATTGTATAAAATGTGCGCGCACACTTATTCGTCACACCCGGCGCATAAATGTGTATATACCAAGAAAAAGGATATAATAAAATTGAAAAAAAAAAAAAAAAGCTCTCTAAAGAATAAATTTCTTTTAATACTTTAATAGATTAAATTAAAAAAGATTAAAAAAGTTTATAGATATTTGTTTATAAATAATAATTTTATTATCATTTAAATTTTTTTTTTTTTTTAAATATATATATATATATATAAGTACTATGTATTTTTTTTATTTTTTTTACTTATGGTATGCAGGTATCGTACGAAGACCGAGGACGAGTTTCCTGCGAGGTCGGTTCTTTTAAGATTTTAAAAACATACACAACACTCAACGCGTCCTTAACTGAGGGACCGGTATCTTTCTCCTTTTTTTAATTCAAAAATATAATAATAATAAAAATCTATATTTTTTTTTTTTTTTTTTTATATAATAATAAATTAATACCTGTCTTTATCTTTAAACAATTTACTCACTCTAATAAATGTATGCAAACAAATATATTTATATTTATACAACACATATGTTTTTTATCTTACACGCGCAAAACATATACATATATAATTTCACTGTTACATTTACATTATTTATCACAATTTGCCATAATAATATTACCAAAAAAAAAAAAAAAAAACAATAATAATAATAATAAAAAGTCTTATGATCAATGTAAGACACACCCCAAAATTTCCAAAAGATTTAAACTATTTTTTATGTTATTTTTTTTAAAAAAAATACTATATTTTCATATTTCAAGTTAAAGCTCAAGCTCCAAAAACAAATCAATAATTTTACATGAAATTTATTTATTTTTAAAAGTTTTTTTTTATATATAAATTAATTGCTATTGATAAATATTTAAAAATATTTTTTATACATTATTTTGTATATTATAATAATAATTAAGGTATATATATTTATATATTTATAAAAAAAATTACCAAGACTTCACCTCCCGCGTCACAAAGCACTTGGTACAGTCATAACACATGGCTACAGGCCTCCGGCATGATCGGTTGATTCCGGTATGAATCGACAAATCCCGACCAGGGCCGTTGTCACCAGGGACGAAATACTTAACCTCTATAACATAAATATTTCTCTAGTTCAAATCATCAAAAATTACAATCACATATATATATTTTTTAACAATAAAATTATTATTAATATCATTTTATTTTTATACATAAACAACAGGTTTGTTTGTTTATAAATTTTGCTGAGTGAATTTATAAGAGACGGTATGGTTTCCGCTTGTTATTGCATATATACCCTTTTTAACGCACAAAGTGATATGTGCGTTAGACCTCGTAATTAATTGCACAAAATGCCTTGAAGTGTACTTGGATAATCGACGATTATAATGCTATATACACTGTATAATATGATTGTTGAAAAAAAAATTGAGATATCTATAATGTCGGCACATTCATAGTGTTATATCACTTGACACTAAATTTTTATCGTAAAATTTGATTAATTGTTTTATAAGACGTAAAATTATTTAAATATTTTTGTTTATTTTTTTATTTTTTTTTTTGTTTACATAAATGAGCTTTCCATATGTCGTGGTTAGAGTCTTATGATTATATATATGTTATAAAAAATTGCTTTGAAAAAAACCAGGCAAACGGAAACTTGGTTATAGAAGTAGTTTCTTTCGTTCAAGAGTTTTTTTTTTTTTTTCAAGTGCACTCTATAACTTTACTTATTCTTATATTTATATATATATATATTTACAAGTGACTCTTCAACCACAACCAATTTCATGATTTTCTTTCTTTCATTTTCACTCTTAATATTTCAATTGAACAAAAAATATATAAAAAAAAAACAAGTAATTTTAACTCTTGTATTTTATGGTTTTTTATTCAATTATGTTTATTGATTTGAGTTGAAAAATTTTATTGGATTTGATAGAAAAACAAGTCGTTTGAATTGGTTAAATGTTTGATTTTTTTTTTCCCTGTTTTAAATGGTTAAAAAATAAAAGAGTTAAAAAAAAAGGGGAAAAAACACGAAGAAGAATATAAAAAAAAATTGGAGGGCTTTTTAAAGTATTTTAAGAGGTCAACTGTCAAAATCAACCCGTATTTTCTATCGCAGGAAATTGAGTTCTACTTGGTTCAATGATGATACTATATGTATATATATAGACATCTGGAATGCATACATATATAGACACTCGCATGTAAAACCAATTGAGATGATGATTATTCTTTTGCTCAACTGCACACCTCTTGTTATAAAGTACAGTAGACTTTTTTTTTTCTATAAAAAACCACAAAAAATTTATTGAAACTATTTTATTTGAACTGTGAATTTTGAAAACAAACATTGTATGTATGTATACTTGTAGATTGTAGATAGACGACAGAGATTTATCGATGTGCTTGAAATATATATAAAAAAAAAATACCATCATGATCCCAATGGGAGTTGCATAATCAATCTTTGTCTTTTTAATTTATATAATTCAAATATATATTTTAATTTTTATATTTAAGTTTAAATATTAATACACAAAAAATTTGGCAAAATGACAAAAAAAAGGGATGAAAATATGTTTGTGGGAATAGAAAAAAAAAAAAAAATCATTGTATATCCATTTTAGCAATCCAAACCATTGGCAATTTCAAATGTTGATTTCCATATTTACTATAAAATCGATTGAGCTCTTTTTATTCACATTGTCTATATACAAATTTTTTATTTTCTATATACATTTATCTACCTGCTTTGCTTTAACATTCAATAGTTTATCTGTTAAATTCATCGATTCAATAGTCATGACGTGACCATATTTACCAATCAAATTTACGCCCGCGTCATAAACACTGTATTATTTGTGTTTTTTTTTTTTCCTCAAAAACTTTTAACAATTTATTTCAATATTTAAATAAACAAAAAAAAATAAAAATAAAAATAATAATAACAATTTCATTTATTATTATTTTTAATGGCTTTATCTCGTGCAACATTAATATAAAAATGTCATCAATGATATTTACGATATACATTGAGTTGAAATGAAAATATTAATATTATATTCATAAATTTCAATGAAGCAAAATAATAATATTTATTTTATTATTATTTATTCATTTTTTTTGTTTTATTTTTGAATGATACTACAGTACATTTGAAGCTAATTTTTCAAGCCTCGTTTTTGTATGTTACACGCATATTGTATTTATATTCACATGTATATATGTATTTGTTGGTATATAGTTTATAAAGTTAACGAGTTTGTCGTTGGCCAAGTAGACTGAAAGGGACATAAATTCTCTCCTCCCTACGGAGACATAATATAAGTGCGTGGGTGGCCCAGCAATATATATATATACGTGTTGTTTTAACAGTGTACATAAATGTAACTCTCCAATGCTTCCGTACGGAAGCACATATATTTATTTATTAAATATAAATCAAATTTAAATCTTTATATTTTTTTTCCCTTGTTATTATATAATATATATATTCATTTTTAAATTATTTAAAAAAAAAAACAAGTTGATGTTCATGTCACGTATCGCTAGTTATTTACTCTTGCAATTAAATTTTTTTTTCTTAATCACTCCCCAAGTTCTTTGTTTAAAGTTACTTCATATATATATATTGTGGCCATGGGGTGACATTGTTCTGAATAAAAAACAAAAGACTTTCTCGTCCTTTTTATAGTTATATTTTTATTTTTATATATATTTTTATATGCCCAGCATCTTTTTTTTTATTCTGACATTATTCCTTGAATCTAAAGCACTGACACTTCATTTACTCTTTATGGCACAACCATTAACAACCCCTTTTTTTTTTTTTTTATCCCCCCAACTTTATTTCTTCTCGCATCTGTATATACAACTTTTAACTTGCATTACATAACAAAAACCACCCTCTTGTTCACATCTTATTCACTCTGTGTGTGTGTATTAACAGACACATATTTATAATCATTTTTATATATATATATTTTTTCCAGTAATCAAAATACAAATAGCATAACAAAAAGGGTGTTAAAAGTTTGATAAAACTTTATAGACACAAATAATTAAATTTCATATATATATATAAAATAAAATTAGTGGTTGTCAAACTGGAAAAGCATGTGGGGTTAATGTAATGGTTTTGGTCAAAATATATTTTAAGAGAATATATATTTAAAAATTTCCGGTAAAAATATATATATTTGTGATGGTGAACGATGAACATCAAGCACACCAAGTTATATATACCAAAAAGACCCAAAAAAAATTAAAAAAAAAATGCTTGATGTCAGAACCCGTTTCATCGTGTTTATTTATTCTGGTTTTTTTATATTTTTTTTTTTTTTTTTTCTTTTTTCCATTTTAAATTTATTATTGCTATTGCTTGCTCTTTCTTGAGCATATATGTAAGAATGTAGTTTGCATTTTTTTTTATTATTTTTCCTTGTTGGATATATATACAGTACAAATGTGTGTAAATATATATATATGTATGTATATGTACAGAGTTTATATACTACTACTAGCCAAGACAAAAGCCCCTTTAGATTGTGGTGTATATTATAAGTTGGTCCAGTCCCTTTTTTGCCATAAGATTGTTGAAGAAATAAGAAAAAGAATAAAATGAGAAAAAAAAAAAAAAAAGAAGGAAAAAATATACCATAGCACGACCTGGTGACAAACATCGTTGTAGGGTGGTAATTAGATCTTTTTTTTTTTTTTTTTTTTTTCTCTTTTTTCTTCCCTTAAATTCCCCTGATTTCCACTTGGCTAGTTGTCACCCGATACCACACTAAATATAATTATTATTATAACCATAAACTAAAAAAATTTTTACTCCAAAATTTTATTTATATTTTATTTTTTATATACACAATTGTATATTTTAAATATTTTTGTATACAATATGCACTTTGATACAATCGATCGCGTGATACCACGTTGCAATAATATATAAAAATAAATATAAAAATAAAAAAATAAACATATACTACTATATATATACCAGATGCATGTGACATTTCTCCAAAATTGATATTTGAAAAGTTGAGGTCATATATGTGAAGGTATACAGCAAAAGCAAACTAAAAAAAAAAGCAATTTTTAAAAAATAAATATACAATATACAATATACAATTGTTATTTTAAATCTTTTTTTTATTTTTTTATATTGTTTAATTTATTTTTGCGGGTGAAGAATTGTACATTTTAGTACATATATGTCTGTATATGTTATATTATAGTTATATAGATGAGTTGGCGTGAGCAAATCGAGTGATGCTGTGCACGTTCGACACGAATCCCAACCGGAAAGAATAATGTATATATATATAAATATACCTATATAATATGACAGAGAACAAACTGAAATGAAAATAAAAAAAAAATGAAAAAAAAAAAAAAAAAAATCCCCAACAGCCGGCAATTTTTTTTATCTCTCTTGTTCAGGTAATGAATTTACCAAGTTTGTCTCTTTTATTTTCATCTTTCGCATCTAGCCAGGACATATAACCAGAGCGAGTTGTCAAGGGTCGATGAGACTCCCTTATACTCAGCTCTCTCTCTCAATCTATATGCTGTATATATATTCTATACTAAATATTTCAATATATATGTATATGATAATACCACTGCAAAGGAAAGCAACCCTCACTAAAATCCCCATGATAAAACTCAAAACAGAACAACCATGCATTTATACCTATATAAACGCACCCTCGCATCAAAACCATTTTCACCACCACCATTGCTTGTCTATATACTGTCCTTCAACCCACAATAAACTCTGTACACTCTGGTATACAAAATATATATCTATATTCATTTTTATTTATTTTTTTTTTTTGTATTATTATTTTTGTTCCCTTACTCACTTTTGTACATATAATCCTTACCCTTTTTGCTAATAACAACACACAACTGATTTTTGCCTTTTTAACAGTTACAGCCTTTTTATATAGTACTTTTTTTTTTTTTTTTTTTGTATATAAATATACTCAAAGTACCTCAATTAATTTTATCAACGCATATATACACTAATTAAAATAATCATTTTTATTATTTTGGTAAATCATTGTGAAGTTGAATGCAATTAAATTAATAAAATGTCTGTTTAAATTTTTAGGATAAAAAAATTAAACAGAAATTTTTTACTTGACATTTTTAATTATATATATGAAAAAAAAAAATTCATGTATTTTCTTTGATGGTAAATTTAAAAAAAATATTAATATAATATTCAATCAAGATATGACAGTTATTTTTTACATTAATTTAAAGAGCTTTTTTTTTTTTTTTTATTTCAATGATAAATTTAGTATTTTTTTACATGTTTGATTGTATCAACAAAAATGTAATAAATTTTATAGTTTTTTTTATATTCATGTTTTGTTAAAAATGAAATAAAATTAACAATAAAAAAAAAGATTAAAATAGTCAATATGAAAATTTAAAAATATATAAATTTTTTTAACATAAAAATAATGGTCTTTTGTGTATATATAATATATAAACTATATATGACTTATTTTGACATTTTATATTATATATTTTGTATTTTTTAAAACGACAATATCATATTGGTTTTTTTTTTTTTATATAAAATGATGAACAAACGAAAGAGTAAAATAAAAATGAGACAAAGATAATGAGGGTATGAGATAAAGAGTTTAAAAAAAAAAAAAAAAAAAAAAAGAGATGAAGCGCATGTACCTGTACACAAAGCACTCTACAGTATATATATATATTTGAAAGGTGCTTTGGGCAAAACCTTGGGATACGAAGCTCTGCGGCAATGTAGACTGAATAACAGGGTTCACAGAGAATCATTGGTAGAAGTGAGAAAACATTTGGATCAGTAGAAAATTGCTGAGCAAAAGAGAAAGATTATTAATAATAATAAAAAAACAACTAGATAAAGATAGATTCATATCAAAAGTATAGAGACTAAAAAAGACTAAAAATTTTCAAGTAAAATAGATAAAAAAAAAAAAAATAGAATGAAATCATAAAATATATGTGAATAAAAGTGAGACAAAAATTTTACAAAGCGAAGCGAAAACCAGCGAAAACTAAAAGGGTATATATATATACTGACATGACGACCAAGGCAAAGATATATACGTAATTTCTGTTCATTTTTGGTAACAAAATAAAATATCAAAATGCTTGAGGGCTATTCTCAAAATACTATATAATATATGTAAAAAAATTTTACCAGTTATTTATACTCTTAATCATATTTAAAAAAAAATAAAAATCAGCAGCTTTTTTATATTTTTAAATTTCATCATTTACACTATCGAGCTAATATATTTAAAATTAATTACATTTAATTATTCAATCTTGATAAATATAAATATATATACGCATAAATAAATTTAAAAAAAAATTGTGCGTATATAAAAATCTAAATTATCATATAATGATGATAATAAAACGAGATATTTTTTTTTTATCGAATAAAAAAAAATATAAAAAAAATTACCAATATTATTTTGGGTATATCTAAATCTATACAGACTTGAGATTAGATAGACTGATTAATGATATTTATTTTTATATAAAATAAAATAAATTTAAAAAAAAATAATACTTAATATATCCAGAATAATAATTAATCAAAATTTAATTTTATTATTAAATATAATCGTTGATAAAATTAATTTAAATTGAAAATTAATTTTATCAAAAAAACAATATAATAATTATATAAAATTTAATTTATTGATTTATAAATTAATAACAAATTTAATTATATATATATATATATATTTAAAAAAAAATTACATTAAAATAATCTGTAGTTTAAACTTTGCTGTTTTACTTGCATGTTAAAAATTTTTTTATAATTTTTTTTTATATAAACCGGATACACAAAAACACTCAACAACATCATCATGCATTTTATATAATATTAAATATATATTTCCATATAAAATATAAACTTGAATACTGACTCATTTCATCCAAACTACTTTTGAATTATTATTACTTCATCTATCATATAACAGCCATGGGTTCATAATATATTCCTGCGGGATTATTGTGTGAACTCATATTACTATACCCTTATGTTTATATACATACAAAATCTTTGTTTAATACTGTACGCTTGATACTCCAATAAATGACAAAGATATATATTTTTTTTTTTATTCAAATATATATTCTTCATGAATTTTTATATATCGAAAAAAAAAAAAAAAAAGAAAAACTTTTATAATAAATCTGTAGATATTTTTTTCCAAGCTTCAATATATAAAATAAATTTTCACTGCAGATTGGTTTTATAATTGAAATATTTTATTTGAATAAATATTTACATATTATTATTTGTTTCATGTGTGGTTAGATTATATATTTATAGGATCAAATCAATTTTGAATTTATATATTTGATTAACCACAAAATAATAATAATCAGCTTAATGATTTTTTTTTTTTTCTTTTTTTGTTATCAATTTTTTTTTCTTGTTGATATTATTCAACACTTGTGACCAATGCAATCAGTCTACAGAATTTGCGTATATATAAATTTATAGATTATTTCTGTTGAATGACATTCATGTTCATAGTTGATATATATAGAGATTCGTGAGTATATATATAACATGTTGAAGTTAACAATGTGCACAACGGAAGTAAATATGATTTTAATTAAATAACGTTGTTGAATTGATCAGTTTATATAAAAAGAGAAATATATAAATATGTATGTATATTTTGATAGAGTATATATATATATATATATATAAGGGAATAACAATGATTGACCTCTCCACAAATTTTGTGTATATATTTATAAATTGGATCGATATAGTACAACGATTAATAGAATATATTTTTATTTTTCATTTTATTTTTCCCTGACATATTACCCACTCTATATTTATCGACATACCATCAAGAAAATTAATAAAAAAAATTCTTTCTATATACATAATATATATTTTAAATAAAAAAAAAATCATTGTTATAGTCAAAATTAAATATTTTATATAAATAGACAAAAAATACAAAAAATATCATTATAATTTGCAGAAAAAAAAAAAGGTAGTTTTTTTTTTTTTTTTGATCAGATTAATTCAATTTGAATTCCGTGTTGTTATTAAAAATACAGAGTGTATATAATACCATTGAGTATAATATTTTCAATGTTAAAAAATAAAAAAAAAAAAAGATTTAAAAGGATTATATAGATTGAAGATGAGATTTTGATATGTAAAGAGCGTAAAAGTTGAAAATATTTTGATGGAAAAAATAAGTAGTAAAGTCAGTTCTGAGCATGCGGGACAAACAAAAAAATCAAATAAAAAAATCAAATAAAAAATAAGAATTCAAGAATATAAAAAAAAAAAAAAAAAAAAAAAATATATATGAACAACTCGGCTTGTATCATTGAGGGATATTTCATATCGACCGGCAGTTTAGCTCCGCCTTCCATGTTGTAGCTGTCGACTGGTGTTGCAAAATAATACCACAATTTATCCGTATAGAGGAGCCACTGTATATATCAAATATAATTCAAGTTATTGTTGTTGTTGTTGTTTTTGTTTTTGGATATTGTTCATTGTCATGGTCTCTTTCAATAAACAATTGTCTAAATCCTTAATACATGTATATGTCGTTGTTGCGACTATACATGTAAACTCCCCTTTTTACCCTTCTTTGATTAGCTCGATGATATATTACTTCAATAACTCTATGCTTTTTCTATTCTCATATACACTTTCTCTTTATACCCTTGAGCTATTAGCTTGATGAAAGATTTTCGTATTTTACTTTTATAAACTTTAAAATTAATTTTTGATAAATTATTTACATTTCTTCTCTTTTTATTTTTTTTTCTGTCAAATTTATTAGACAAACATATCAATTAATAATAATATATTCAATAAATTAGATTTTTCTTAAAAATTGAATTATGAATATATCAATGAATCAATTAATTAAATTTGTTTATCAATATAAACAAATAAATAGATTACTACTTGAAAATTTAAATATATTTATTATAAAAATCAAAGTATAATAGTAACTCATAATTGATTACATTATATAAATATGATTTTAAAATTCAAATTTTTTTTTGTTGACAAATGCTTAAAGTGGTTGAGGATTACAGTCAAGACCTCCCCAGCGAATTTCCATTATATATATATATATATATACATTTTTTTTTTTTATTTATTATGATTATTATGATTATTATTATTATTTTTTTTTTGAGGGTGGCAATGGTTCGGTGAACGATAAAATCAACGATGTATAAAGTGGAACGAGTGTTGCTATATTGCTTCTTGCATGCAATGTCGCGTGTATATGTGCATATATATACAAAATTTATATAAGTTGTATGAGTTGTATGAGTTGTATATGTGTTTATGTGTGTGGTCTCTCTTCAGTTGTATTCTATTTCAGTTGTAGTCTTTATTTGTAAGCAGCATCTGTCGCACCGTCTGACTATTGGTCTATCTTTTCCCTTTTATACCCTGAAGCAATACAATGTCAAAAACGGAAGGGAATGTCGTTTTGTGGAGAAGCAATCGACCGGGAAATGGCTTGCAACCCGTCCTTTCCTCAAGATATATACTTTTCATGTTATTAGGATGTTCTCCTGATATCTTAGACGCATTAAATTTTGAATAATGCATTACATTATTAAAAATAAAATTAAGTTAAAAAAAATATATATGTATATTCAAGTAATATACACAGAGATAAAAAAAAAAAATGAAATAAAAAAAGTAAAGTAATATGAAAATAATTTTTCATTTTTATGGTTTTTTTTTAAATTTTTTTTTAAACTCAACATCGTTGTTGTCTGACACGAAAAAGGGATGAGAAAATACAAGGTGTATGAGAGATGAGCCAACGGATAAGTGAGACAAGAAAAAAGATTAAAAACAAAAAAAAAATGCATCAAAGTGCCGAGAGCTTGGTGCATATATTTATAAAAAAAATAAAAAATAAAAAAATAAATATATTCAGTGTATCTAGTTTAGATATATATACTAAGTACGCGTACATATAGCAAAAGGTCACAGGAAAAAATAAAATCAGTTGTATCAACAAGCATTTTTAAAAAAAATAAAATAAAATAGAATAAAATATATAGATAACGAAGGATATATAGAAAAAATAACATAAAATAAAAAATAGATTGTATCAAATGATACACACAAAAAGGTAGCTAAAAGAATGAACAGAAAAAAAAAAAAAAAAATAAAATTTCTTATCCCGTAGTCGAGTCATTAAAAATTCTGAGCATCATCCTGCTTAAAATGAGTAAAATGAAAAAAAAAAAAAAAAAAATTGCTCTCGTCTACCTTGCACTTACTTACTTTGAAAACTTTGTACACACTATGGGACTTTTTATTTCACTTTAACTTTATGTTTATCTCACTTCAATATTCTCTTATTTCCCCTAAAAAAAACCCCCTTATATTTCAACCCCACTACTTTAATCATTCTTTCACATATAGCTATCGATTTCTCAGGCTTATATTTTTCTTTCTCTTTTAGCTCTCAGCTCTCAGCTCTCAACTGCTCTCAACTGCTCTCAAACTCTCAGCTCTCTTTCTCTGTCATTTTCAATGTATGTTATACAGTTATGGGGATATATATATTTATACATATACAGATGTACTTGAACACATCAAATCCAAAAGTCTTACTCATTCTTATCCTTTCCGGATGTTACCTTATACATCTGCGCATCTTTTTTTTTTTTTTTTTTTTTTTATCTTTCAGTGATTTGTTAAGATCAAAAGTTTTTTTTTTTCTTATCACTTTCACTTTATTTTTAACAATTTAATATTATATTGTTACCTGAGAATATTAAATTTTCAATATACTTTGATTTAATATATTTTCTATGCGAAAAAAAAAAAATTTATTAACAATAATCATTTGAGTTATAAAGACTGTAATTTTTTTTTTTTTTTTTACTGTCGACAACTAATTTCTGGTATATTGCACATGCGTCATAAATATTATATTATTTAAACTTCATTTAACTGCATTCTCAAACTTTGCACGGATCACTGATATGTATACACCCACGATGCAATTATCTATCTTTGAATTTTTTCAACTATCGATAATTGGATAAACGCAGATAAACTCTCAATTAAAAAAAAAAAATATTATTTATTATTTAATTTAAAAAATATTTTATCAATTATTATAAATTTATAATATTTAAAAGTTCAAATAGTCGCTTAAAGAGCATATTTAAAAACACCAAAGTACTTTTTTTATTTTTTTTTTTATTTTCTCAAGCCAAACACAATCGTGACATGCATATTCCGGTTCATGAATAAAAGGTTTGTTTTTTTTATACTTCAACCCTAATATTCAATTCAGCAACATAAGTGTTCTACCCTTTTTGTCATAAACCATGTATGTAAAATCGACCTGAATAACTATTCTTCCATCAGCCTTGAGTTTTAAAATATTTCAACAATTCAGTTTGATATCCTATCATAAATATAAAAATCGATTTTAAATATATATATATAAAACTTTTTTATTTATTTTATTTATTTTTCAAATTGAAAATTATAATACTGTGATGGTTTTTTAAAATTCAGAGATAAAAAAAAAAAAGCTTTATCATTCGTCAACATTGTGATTTACAAATATACATATTTCAATTTTTTTTTTTTATAAATTTATTTTCCTATAAATTTTTACAATAATAATAATAATACCAATAAAATAAAAATGAAAAAAAAAAACTTTTATCGCTTTGTTGAAATAGCAATAAATGTGATTATTGGATCATAAAATAATCGTTTTTTTTTTTTTTTTTTTTTTTATTATTATTTTTATAACAAAGTATTTTAAATTGAAATTGATTTTTCATTTTAACGATTATAATTTATAAAATAAACATGTGCAATAAAAAAAAAAAAAATGATAAAAAAAAATTTAAAAACAACAACAAACAAAGTAGCTTAATTTATTTAAGATATTTGGATAATTTAATTGAACATTGGTTAAACATTTATACAATATGATGATGATGATTGTTGATTTTTTTTTTTGTAATGCAAATACCACTTATAGACTGATAGATGTACAATAAAATAAAGTCGTGGAAACAGAGTGATTGGAATAGCAAAAGTGGTCAGGCAAATGCAATAAAAGACATCTCATTTTGTGTCTTTGTTTAGTCACTAGTATAATTATCCCCAAGGGGTTGGATATTTATAAAAAAAAAGAGATAGAAAATTATGTTCAAGTAGATCGTTTTATGAACCTGTCTGTTAATATATATACGTATAAATATTTTTCTCTTTCTATTTTATATATATAAACTCACGATGTGGTCTCTCGTTACGTCCTCGTTCGTATTGAACCCTGAGGCAATCAATATTAATGACGTATCAATTCATAGCTACAATGTAGCCAATTACCCCAAGTACATATAGAATATATTATTATTATTAAGTATATGTATATGCACATTTATGTCAACTCAATTATAACTATTAATTTATTATATTTTAAAACAATTATCAAGCTTTGTATTAATAATTTTATTTCAAAAAAAGTTTTAGGTATTTATTGTTTTTTTTTTTTTTTAATTTAAATTTTATTTCCATTATAATTATTATAAAAGTTGGAAAATTCATCTGTTGGTTTTCATCGTAAAATGTAAATTTATATAAATTTTTTTTTTTTTTTTTTAATGCAGAGAATATAAGGGAGACAGTTGTGAAACCCTACGGGAATATATATCTCTGTGTGAGACAAGAAAAATGAAATAAAATATAAAAAAAAAATGATTGCGTCTCGTAGAAAAAAAAAAAAAAAAAAAAGAAAAATATAGAGTCTCTTATTCGAGATTCTCGTCACGTTTCGACGCCGTTCGAAGAGGAAAAATAAAATAATAAAAAAAAAACAGTAGGGAGCAAAGACGAGCTGTTCACGGCATGTGGTTGCATTTTTTTTTTTTTTTTTTTTTATATTATTTTTCTCTGTCTATTTCCTTTTTTTCCTTCTTTTTTTTTTGATGCTTACTTGCAAAGAGCCTTTTTTTTTAATTTTTTTATTTGGCTCTCCCCTAATCCACCAATTATTATCTCACTTGCACATAGTATATATGAACTATAACTGTCTCTATTTTACTCACAACCCCTAACCCCTTGTTATAAATACTAATTGCTCTATACAAACGACAAAAATGTGTTTAACGTTTCTCTCAGCACGTGTTCAATATATATGTATATATATACTTTACTCTTTTTTTTTATTTATTTTACTTTTCATCTCACTTTAATCATATCAATTTCATCAATTAAATTTATTAATTTATAATATTAAATACCACTTGATGTTAAGTACAGTCGTTTTTCATTATATACAAAAAAAACAAAATTAGCAATTTTTAATTTTAAAAATATAATAGCATTATTTATATTGATTATTTTAACAATTTATTTTTATATTTTAACATTTTAATAACCTTTAGAATTTATTTTTAATTAATAAATATAATTGAAATAAAGGTTTAAATAAATCACATTTATATTTATATTATAACAAGCTTTTTATAGATTACTTATAGTACTTGACTATCAGAAATAAATTTTATCTATATATATATATATTTATCCACCCTCTATTAACAGATTCAATTCGTTTATGATCATATAAAAATATAACGCCCATTTTTCATGATTATAATTGTTATATTTTGTATATTTCAATTTTTTTTTACTATTTTTAGTATATTTCTAGGAAATATATATTCATAGATAAATAAATATATATATATATCATTAGAATTATTAATAATATTTATAAAAAAATGTAAAAATATATGTTGATGTATAAAAATGTAGGGTTATGTAGCTTGTATAGTCTTATGTACACATTAGTACATAAGACTACACAAGCTATACACAAGTCTATACATACTTGTATGTATAAAAAAAATTAATGTAAATGTATATATTAAACTATTAAAATATAGGGTTATGTAAATTTTATAATTTTATATACATTTTTACATAGAATGAAGCTTGTATAGTCTTATGTAAAAATGTACATAAGACTATAAAAGCTACACTCAAGTGTATTAAGACTTTTATATATAAAAAAATTAATGTTTTTTGTTAAAAAATATTATTTTTATGAAAAATTATATTTAAAATTTCAAATATCATGATTTTAAAATAGACTTGTATTTGAGTCGATGGATATTCTATTAATGACACTTGTTTTTTATAATTCATACATACATACACATAATCAAATAAATTGTACATGAAAGAAAATAAAACAATATAATCATTAATAACAATCATAGTATTATTTACTGATTATGTTACATTAAAATAAAAATAAATAAATAAAACAACAAAGATCATAATGATGAGTCATCAATGATGACCATGACATCACTTGAATGTAATTGTCATTGATGTATAAAATTTAATTGAATTGGCATGTCAAGATAAACATATTGAATTACATTGATTAAAAAAAAATAAATAAATACATATATTAAATAAATTGTTAAAATACATTTATAGATAAACAACTTTATAACAAATTTTATATGTACTTATATAAGTAACAATATATTTATACAGTGTTACTAGTAAATGTCTTTACACTTTAATCTACTAGATTTTGTTGAGTGCCACTGGTTACAATTTATTTAACATTGTTTAATTTAAAAAAAAAAAATGTTATATTACTATTCTTTGAAATGTAACTCTCACGTTTGAGTTGCACTCTGTTCCTCTGTATTTTTTTATATTATTTTTTTACTCGTGGTGAATGTGGTAAACGAAGAAACCCCAACCAAATGCCGAACAGGTTTTCTTTATTTACTCCTTTTTTTTTTTTTTTTTTTATACACATATATATATTTTTTTTTTTTTGTCGAAAAGAAAAAAGGGGGGCGTGATTCCAATTGCCCAGAAGAGAATTTACTTTTTTTTTAAATTTTTTATAAAAAAAAAAAAAAAAAATTCATATATATATTTTAAAGTGAAACACATATGCAGGTGTTGAGAATTTATTATTTTATATATTTTTGTAATTTAAGTTTAAAAATTTTATATTTTTAAGAAAAAAACAATTTTACTTTTTTTTACTATATTATTATTATCATCATTATCATTAATGTATATATAATAATATGAAAAATATATTACAAGAATATATAGGGGTTATTTAATCGTGATGGGATCAAACGAGGGTAGCGATTATCTTTATGTATAAATGTGTATGTGTGTATGTATATATATATATGCTGGGGGATCAGGGCATTTAAGATCCCCATAGATTGAGTTTGCAATTGTTCTCTGATGAGTTTGTAGCTCCCGTTGCATATTGCATTTAAAGTACAGTATATATATGTGTGTATATTTGAGTGATTGCTTAAGCTGTTTACACATTTAAGGGTAGTTGCAATATAGCTTCATGCACTTATGACTGGTATATTTCACACTGTGAAACACGATAGTGTAGTCTCCATTGATAAATAAAAAAAAAAAAGAAACAGCTGGCTTTCTGGCTTTATATTTGATTGTATTCAAAAAGGTAAAACTAGTCGATCCATATGTGCATGCTTACATATATATGTATATGTATATGTATCGACAAAATTCAACTGGAAAATCATTCAATAATTTATCTTTATATATAAAAAAATAACAAAATTTAAAGCTGATTTTTATATATATATATTTGCTTTAGTTTATGTATATATTTTGAATGAAAAAATAAAATGAGTAAAATATTTTGCTTCATCATTGGATATTTAATGTTGCTGAAAATTCCTTTTGGCCAAGTTTGAGTATATCTTGGTGTCGTTTGTCAAAATATGATAATTTTGTAATAGCTATGAAAAACAGCGGGTAAAGTGCTTTAAGATAAAAGACATAGTTGAAGACTAAATAAATTACAACTGACAAGTTTTTTTAAGATTTTTTTTTTTTGTTGTTTGCCTGTGGTGTGAATATATACTTTGAATAATGATTTAAAAAAATATTTATATTTTAAAATTAACAAAATTGAAATATTGATATTACGGTAATTTTTATAAATTATCTTTTGAAAATGTGTTAATTTTTATTTAATATATACACTGTTTATTTTTATAATGTGATAAATATATTATTAAATTTTATTATTCATTTGTAAAAATTTAATATTAATCAAACAATTTATAACATTAATATTTTACAAGTGCAAGTTTTAATATATTTTTTTTTCAATTACTTATCACAATTAATATCTTAATATCTTAATTATTTATGTAAAAAATAAAAAGTTTATTCTTTATATAAAATTTAACAAAGTTATAAAAACTTTTTAATGAAATTTATATTGCAAACAATCTAAATAAAATTGTTAATTTAACCTCTATTTTTTTATAAATTCTAAAATATCTATAGAGACTGTATTTTGTGTCATATATGATTTTAGCTCAACCATAAATTTACAAATAAAAAATAGAATAAAAAAACGACTAAAACCTTTTTTAATTTTAGTATAAATAGTAAAAAAAAAAAAAAATTGAAAAGAATAGCACGAAAACATTTGGCTCTTTTAGAATTTTGTCTGTATAATTTGCCAAGAGAGATCCAAATGCTTGGTATTTACATCCCAGTGGGTAATTTCTCGTATTTTAACACTATATATATATATATACACACACATATACATCCAAATGAATATATATATTTATCTTTCTATACAAGTGTGCATATAGAAAATATATAATCCAAGGTTGAGCCCTAGGGATTTTCTGTGCTTAGCAACACTCATGACCACTGCATTCCAAGAATGATTGGTATATATATACTTGAAGCTTTCTATATTTTACAATATAGTTAATATTATTTGTTAGTTTCATCACTGAATTTACAAGACCCCTTGTTGTGTTTATTTCAATACCATGAAAATTGATGGTTAATTTGTATATAGCTCTGGAACCTCTTGAATGACCTAAGAAACCATAATTTTGACTTGGAAAATAGCCAAAAATAATAATTGTTATCATAAACAATGATCCTTCAATCTATCCAACTGTGTAATTTTATTACATTCACATAAAAAAAAAATAAGGATAATTTAAAATTTTAAAATATTTTAAAGACATATTGATTCAACAAAATGACAATCAATGTAATCATTTATTTTGTATAAAAAGCTTCAATCAAGTTGATAAAAAATAACATCAAAGACATTCGTATATAACAGGTTTTGTAAATTTATATATTGAAAAACAATAAATATAAAAAAAAAAAAACTACAACAACTTGGTGAGTGATGAAGAAAGATGAGATAAAATAAAAAAAAAAAAAAAAAGTTAAATATAAGAAAATATATGCGCTACTACTGCGTATATATATGTCATAGATTTTCAAATTAACAAATTAACAAACTTGTTATAATATTATATAAATTTATTATTTTTAAAATATAGATGTACATATTTTTTTTATGTACAATAAAATATACAGTACATGTCATGATTATATCATTAAACCACTTATGCGTTATATGCATGTCAAACAAAATGACTGTTAAAAATATTGATAATATCACCATATAAATAAAATATTAATTAAATAATATAAAAATTAAAACATAATATTATCAGTAATAATAATAAAAAAAAAAAAAAAAACAAGTATCTTGATATCCAACAGTGTGTTGATGGTGTAAAATATATTTATCATCTTGCAATAATTTTTAAAGTCACTTGTTTAAATTGATTATGACTGTAGACAGACAGTTTTGATAAAAATAAAAATACAATTCAAAATATCCATTAAAAGAAACAAGTAGTGCTAATAAGTCGTAAATAAGTATATTTTAAAAAAAAAAAATAAAAAAAACCATTTAATAGTATAAGAAGTATACCTGGTATCAGAAATGAATCTTTATATGAGCAAAAAGTAATCGAGTATATATAGCTTCACGATCAAGAGATATTTCATCGCAGTAATGGCTCAACAGAAACAAGTATTTTGTATTTCATGATGAAAACACCAAAAGATCTGAAAATAAAATGAGAAAGATATTATAGTTACAAGTGAGATGGATAAAACAAGTTGACTGCGCAGATTCTCATAAAATAAAGATGGATATATATACAATAATAATAATAACAATAATAAGTTAAAATAAATAAATAAATAAATAAATATATATATAAAAAAATAAAATAAGAGGATAAAAAAAAATATTATCTACAAGAGACTGAAGAGGATACAAAAGATACAGGATGAGCACGCTCTCTTTGTAAAATTCTACTGCCGCTCTTCTTCTTATTCTCGCCTGGCACCCTCATAATTTAGCTCTCATACAGCTTCTTCTTTTTAAAATTTTTATATATATGTGTATTTTTTTTTTTTTTTTTTTTAATAAAAAAAATTTATAATTTTTATAATTTTATTTAATATATTTAATTTATTTTTTTATCAATGATTAAACCACTTTATTCAAGCCATACTGTCATTTAACTTTCTACATCGATTTAAAGATGATAGAACTAAATCTCATTAAATTATATACTTATTAAATTAACAACCGTGAGACTTTTATTGCGACAAATATTCATGTTAATCATTTTATATATAAAATTGAATAAATTTATATATCAATTTATACTTTCACTTTTTATATTATCGTGATGATAATATTTTAATTGTATTAATCAATAATCATTATTGATTTAAAAATGAAAAAATTAAATAGTAAAAAAAATATAATTTTATCTATATTAAATGAATTATTCTTTTTTATTTTTTTTTTTTATCATTTTTTATTGAATATTTAAATTGAAGAAAAATTTACTGTGTAATTTGAAAAATACTCTAAATTTATTTATTTATTTTTAATTTTTTTTTATATTTAAAATTAGCAATTATTTTAAATTCAAATGAAGCTTAACTATAAAGAGAAATAAAAATAAAAAATTTTAAATTAAATAAATATTAATTATACAAGTAAATATCAGTTGCATTATTTTAATTAAATTTTAATATTTATTTACTCAAATAATATGATTAAATGATAAAAAAAAAAAAAAAACGTGATCATTTAAAATTTTTTAAAATACGTATAGTTGTACATTTATATTGATGAATTTTTTATATTATTTTTTCAACATATTTTTTTACCAGTTTTTGTATAAAAATATGTGTAAACATAAAGTCTCGACCTCAATTTTATCCAGCAGGTAGTTTTATACATACAACTATAAAACCAGGTCTGCCATGTTTTACAGTCAGAAATTCAATAAAGCCGTTAATCTTGAATATGAGTTTAATATTTTTCATTTATATTTATATTTAAAATTATTATAAAAATTATAATTAATTTACTAATAACTTAAAATTAATATATAAAATGCAGCAAATATTTTTTATTAATAGATTGATTGATATAAATAATTATAATAAAAAAATATTATTCACCAATCAATTTTATATCTTGTTATTTTATCTAGAAAATAAATATAAATATAATATATATTTTAAATAATCAATAAAAGCTTTAAAGACTTTTGCAAATAATTTTCTATTTCAGTTTAATAATTTATAATTTTTTATTTATTTATTATAAAAATATCATATAATTTATTAAATATTGATAAATTTTTTTTTATATATTTAAAAAATAATTCAATCAATCATTTACGTTGTATTTTTTTTTATACACAAAGAAGGAAAATAGAAAAAAATAAAAAAAAAACAGGTATACAATTGTATTTTCAGTTCAACTAGATTTTCACACTCGATCAAACAATTTATTTATCTGTTATTCTGTTGGCGGATGACTATCGAATAAAATTGTATATATATATATATATTTGGTTGTACATATATATATATATATATAAACACACAAACATACAAGTTTAATACATAATATATATTCCAAAGATATTATCATCAGTGGTTTGTAACGAGATTTGACTGTAGATTATATAAAAACCAAACGATTAGTAAACCAACGATTAAACTTTAACCATGTCACATTTATAAATAAAATTTGTTAATTAAATTAAATTATATATTAATGACATTATTATAATTTATTATATATAAATAATAAATATATTGACATTCAGTAATTGGTCATGTAACATCATCACATATTTAATATATTAATTTATTTATTTTCATATTTTTTTTTCATTTATAATTTAAATACCAATTTATATTGGTAAAATGTTCAAGACACTTGAATGACATATATAAAATTAAATGACTTTAAAATTTATTTACTTAAAAATATGTATATAAATTATTGATTATTTAAAATAATAAAAATATATATTTTTTAATAATCATTTAATCATTATAATTATTACAAATTTAAATATATAAAAAATAAAATAATTCAAGTAATTTTGATGACATTTTATTGTCAAGTGTCATTATTATATTTTCAACAATTCTGTCAATCTTAATATATTTTTTTAATTTTTATATTTTTTTACATTCAATGTATTTTTGGTAGTTGTCAAGAGGGATGTTATATCCTATAAATCTATCAACACAGGCTCCATTTTATCCTTGTTACGTTACTGGTTTTTCAACCCAGCAGCAGTATTTTATAGGGTTGCTAGGATACTACACCCCTTTTGCCACTTTACTATATATATTAAATACCAGACAAGGATACAGAAAATATTTTTATTCTCATCCCTTGTGATTTTGTATATTATTATTATTTTTATTATTATAAAAAATAAAAGCAAAACAATATGACACAATGAAAAAAAAAACAGCAAATGCACCACAATTTTATTCAAAAGTTATATATCAAAAAAATATTCTCGAAGCGGATATCCGTCATTCTAATGTGACTTGTTCGAGAATAGAATTCAATATTAAGTTACAAAAATAAAATATTTTAGTATGTGAATTTTGTATGTAATATTAAAACACCGGTTATGTACATTTGTATGTATATGCACAGGTGTTGAAGAAAATCCAATTGTTGTTTATTTTATATATATTTTTTTTTTGTTTACAGGTATATAAAGATCGATCAGAGTCAATATTCAAAATATAATACAAAGACACAGAAAAATATGTACAAAATGGATCATATAAAAAGAGTATAATTTAAAAATTTGTAATATATATTTTAGATAATATATATAATAGTGATACTTATGATCTAAATTGTATAAAAAACTGCATTCAAGTTTAAAATTAGTATTCCCACGGATTGCTGAACATGGAAGTCATATTCTTTGAAAGTTATAAACAACACCGGAATGTCTGATGGATATTATTCAACTATAAGGAAAATTGGAATGAAAAATAAAATAATATGAACTTTAATTTTTATTTATTTTGTTTAAATATATTTTAATATGTAGTTTGTAAAAATAAATTGTGAAAATCAATATACCGTTATGTAGTTTATGAATTGAAATATTTTTAAAATAACCATGCATAGTGTTTATATTTTTAATTAAAAAAATAATCAACTTAGTATAATATATACATGAAAAAATATAAAAAACACAATTCTTTTGAGTGATATATCATTTGAATAGTTAAATATTATATTTTATATGATTAAAACTGTTATGATTTTACGACTGGCTGATCGTCATAATCAACACATTGCATGTGTATATGATTCGAATATAATACACAACTTGTATACTTGGATGTATAAAAAATACATTTGGTTTTTATGACGAATTTATATGACTAAGTTGACGTCAATATAATTGTCATGGCGCCAACATCAAAGAACAATCTCTTATCTTTTTAGTCATTATTAGTTGAATTTTTTAATCATCTTTTTCATCATCATCATAACATAATTTGGATTATTTTATATGTATTTTTATTTCTTATTATGGAGAATAATAATACACTTGACCGGATTTCATTCGCAATCAGATTAGTCTAAATTATACGGCATTTTTTTATTAATTAGAACTTATGTTTCGTTTTCAAAATAACACGTTGCTACGAGTTGTTGTGAAATTACTACGTTTAATTTTTCTTAGCAGTTCAATACAAATAATTATCAATGAATGTCTGATTTGTAACACGCGAATATAAAGACCGAAGAGGTATTCACATTTTTTTTTTTTTGAAGATTCTAATTTTTATTAGGCAAATATAATGACTGGAGAAGTATTTGAATTTTTTTTAACTGCAGAGATTTCTCAAAAATTATTTTAAAAAAAATATGGGGTTTGATAAGGGTTATAGAACTCGGAAAGAGGTATTCGATGCTGCTTTTCTTTTTTTTCCAGGATCAGGATTTTTTAAAAAAAAATTTATGCGGCTTTTAAAAAAAATCGGAAAAATATGGGGTTTGATCAGGGTTATAGAACTTGGAAAGAGGTATTCGATGCTGCTTTTCTTTTTTTTCCAGGATCAGGACTTTTTAAAAAAAAATTTATGCGGCCTTCAAAAAAAATCGGAAAAATACGGGGTTTGATCAGGGTTATAGAACTCGGAAAGAGGTATTCGATGCTGCTTTTCTTTTTTTTCCAGGATCAGGACTTTTTAAAAAAAAATTTATGCGGCTTCAAAAAAAATCGGAAAAATACGGGGTTTGATCAGGGTTATAGAACTCGGAAAGAGGTATTCGATGCTGCTTTTCTTTTTTTTCCAGGATCAGGACTTTTTAAAAAAAATTTATGCGGCTTTTAAAAAAAATCGGAAAAATACGGGGTTTGATCAGGGTTATAGAACTCGGAAAGAGGTATTCGATGCTGCTTTTCTTTTTTTTCCAGGATCAGGACTTTTTAAAAAAAAATTTATGCGGCTTCAAAAAAAATCGGAAAAATACGGGGTTTGATCAGGGTTATAGAACTCGGAAAGAGGTATTCGATGCTGCTTTTCTTTTTTTTCCAGGATCAGGACTTTTTAAAAAAAAATTTATGCGGCTTCAAAAAAAATCGGAAAAATATGGGGTTTGATCAGGGTTATAGAACTCGGAAAGAGGTATTCGATGCTGCTTTTCTTTTTTTTCCAGGATCAGGACTTTTTAAAAAAAAATTTATGCGGCTTCAAAAAAAATCGGAAAAATATGGGGTTTGATCAGGGTTATAGAACTCGGAAAGAGGTATTCGATGCTGCTTTTCTTTTTTTTCCAGGATCAGGACTTTTTAAAAAAAAATTTATGCGGCCTTCAAAAAAAATCGGAAAAATACGGGGTTTGATCAGGGTTATAGAACTCGGAAAGAGGTATTCGATGCTGCTTTTCTTTTTTTTCCAGGATCAGGACTTTTTAAAAAAAAATTTATGCGGCTTCAAAAAAAATCGGAAAAATACGGGGTTTGATCAGGGTTATAGAACTCGGAAAGAGGTATTCGATGCTGCTTTTCTTTTTTTTCCAGGATCAGGACTTTTTAAAAAAAAATTTATGCGGCTCTCAAAAAAAATCGGAAAAATACGGGGTTTGATCAGGGTTATAGAACTCGGAAAGAGGTATTCGATGCTGCTTTTCTTTTTTTTCCAGGATCAGGACTTTTTAAAAAAAAATTTATGCGGCTCTCAAAAAAAATCGGAAAAATACGGGGTTTGATCAGGGTTATAGAACTCGGAAAGAGGTATTCGATGCTGCTTTTCTTTTTTTTCCAGGATCAGGACTTTTTAAAAAAAAATTTATGCGGCCTTCAAAAAAAATCGGAAAAATACGGGGTTTGATCAGGGTTATAGAACTCGGAAAGAGGTATTCGATGCTGCTTTTCTTTTTTTTCCAGGATCAGGACTTTTTAAAAAAAAATTTATGCGGCTTCAAAAAAAATCGGAAAAATACGGGGTTTGATCAGGGTTATAGAACTCGGAAAGAGGTATTCGATGCTGCTTTTCTTTTTTTTCCAGGATCAGGACTTTTTAAAAAAAAATTTATGCGGCCTTCAAAAAAAATCGGAAAAATACGGGGTTTGATCAGGGTTATAGAACTCGGAAAGAGGTATTCGATGCTGCTTTTCTTTTTTTTCCAGGATCAGGACTTTTTAAAAAAAAATTTATGCGGCTTCAAAAAAAATCGGAAAAATACGGGGTTTGATCAGGGTTATAGAACTCGGAAAGAGGTATTCGATGCTGCTTTTCTTTTTTTTCCAGGATCAGGACTTTTTAAAAAAAAATTTATGCGGCTCTCAAAAAAAATCGGAAAAATACGGGGTTTGATCAGGGTTATAGAACTCGGAAAGAGGTATTCGATGCTGCTTTTCTTTTTTTTCCAGGATCAGGACTTTTTAAAAAAAAATTTCTGCGGCTCTCAAAAAAAATCGGAAAAATACGGGGTTTGATCAGGGTTATAGAACTCGGAAAGAGGTATTCGATGCTGCTTTTCTTTTTTTTCCAGGATCAGGACTTTTTAAAAAAAAATTTATGCGGCTCTCAAAAAAAATCGGAAAAATACGGGGTTTGATCAGGGTTATAGAACTCGGAAAGAGGTATTCGATGCTGCTTTTCTTTTTTTTCCAGGATCAGGACTTTTTAAAAAAAAATTTATGCGGCTCTTTAAAAAAAATCGGAAAAATACGGGGTTTGATCAGGGTTATAGAACTCGGAAAGAGGTATTCGATGCTGCTTTTCTTTTTTTTCCAGGATCAGGACTTTTTAAAAAAAAATTTATGCGGCCTCAAAAAAAATCGGAAAAATACGGGGTTTGATCAGGGTTATAGAACTCGGAAAGAGGTATTCGATGCTGCTTTTCTTTTTTTTCCAGGATCAGGACTTTTTAAAAAAAAATTTCTGCGGCTCTCAAAAAAAATCGGAAAAATACGGGGTTTGATCAGGGTTATAGAACTCGGAAAGAGGTATTCGATGCTGCTTTTCTTTTTTTTCCAGGATCAGGACTTTTTAAAAAAAAATTTATGCGGCTCTCAAAAAAAATCGGAAAAATACGGGGTTTGATCAGGGTTATAGAACTCGGAAAGAGGTATTCGATGCTGCTTTTCTTTTTTTTCCAGGATCAGGACTTTTTAAAAAAAAATTTATGCGGCTCTCAAAAAAAATCGGAAAAATACGGGGTTTGATCAGGGTTATAGAACTCGGAAAGAGGTATTCGATGCTGCTTTTCTTTTTTTTCCAGGATCAGGACTTTTTAAAAAAAATTTCTGCGGCTCTCAAAAAAAATCGGAAAAATACGGGGTTTGATCAGGGTTATAGAACTCGGAAAGAGGTATTCGATGCTGCTTTTCTTTTTTTTCCAGGATCAGGACTTTTTAAAAAAAAATTTATGCGGCTCTCAAAAAAAATCGGAAAAATACGGGGTTTGATCAGGGTTATAGAACTCGGAAAGAGGTATTCGATGCTGCTTTTCTTTTTTTTCCAGGATCAGGACTTTTTAAAAAAAAATTTATGCGGCTCTCAAAAAAAATCGGAAAAATACGGGGTTTGATCAGGGTTATAGAACTCGGAAAGAGGTATTCGATGCTGCTTTTCTTTTTTTTCCAGGATCAGGACTTTTTAAAAAAAAATTTATGCGGCTTCAAAAAAAATCGGAAAAATACGGGGTTTGATCAGGGTTATAGAACTTGGAAAGAGGTATTCGATGCTGCTTTTCTTTTTTTTCCAGGATCAGGACTTTTTAAAAAAAAATTTCTGCGGCTCTCAAAAAAAATCGGAAAAATACGGGGTTTGATCAGGGTTATAGAACTTGGAAAGAGGTATTCGATGCTGCTTTTCTTTTTTTTCCAGGATCAGGACTTTTTAAAAAAAAATTTCTGCGGCCTTCAAAAAAAATCGGAAAAATACGGGGTTTGATCAGGGTTATAGAACTCGGAAAGAGGTATTCGATGCTGCTTTTCTTTTTTTTCCAGGATCAGGACTTTTTAAAAAAAAATTTATGCGGCCTTCAAAAAAAATCGGAAAAATACGGGGTTTGATCAGGGTTATAGAACTCGGAAAGAGGTATTCGATGCTGCTTTTCTTTTTTTTCCAGGATCAGGACTTTTTAAAAAAAAATTTGTGCGGCCTCAAAAAAAATCGGAAAAATACGGGGTTTGATCAGGGTTATAGAACTCGGAAAGAGGTATTCGATGCTGCTTTTCTTTTTTTTCCAGGATCAGGACTTTTTAAAAAAAAATTTATGCGGCCTTCAAAAAAAATCGGAAAAATACGGGGTTTGATCAGGGTTATAGAACTCGGAAAGAGGTATTCGATGCTGCTTTTCTTTTTTTTCCAGGATCAGGACTTTTTAAAAAAAAATTTATGCGGCTTCAAAAAAAATCGGAAAAATACGGGGTTTGATCAGGGTTATAGAACTCGGAAAGAGGTATTCGATGCTGCTTTTCTTTTTTTTCCAGGATCAGGACTTTTTAAAAAAAAATTTATGCGGCCTTCAAAAAAAATCGGAAAAATACGGGGTTTGATCAGGGTTATAGAACTTGGAAAGAGGTATTCGATGCTGCTTTTCTTTTTTTTCCAGGATCAGGACTTTTTAAAAAAAAATTTGTGCGGCCTTCAAAAAAAATCGGAAAAATATGGGGTTTGATCAGGGTTATAGAACTTGGAAAGAGGTATTCGATGCTGCTTTTCTTTTTTTTCCAGGATCAGGACTTTTTAAAAAAAAATTTATGCGGCCTTCAAAAAAAATCGGAAAAATATGGGGTTTGATCAGGGTTATAGAACTTGGAAAGAGGTATTCGATGCTGCTTTTCTTTTTTTTCCAGGATCAGGACTTTTTAAAAAAAAATTTGTGCGGCCTTCAAAAAAAATCGGAAAAATATGGGGTTTGATCAGGGTTATAGAACTTGGAAAGAGGTATTCGATGCTGCTTTTCTTTTTTTTCCAGGATCAGGACTTTTTAAAAAAAAATTTGTGCGGCCTTCAAAAAAAATCGGAAAAATACGGGGTTTGATCAGGGTTATAGAACTCGGAAAGAGGTATTCGATGCTGCTTTTCTTTTTTTTCCAGGATCAGGACTTTTTAAAAAAAAATTTATGCGGCTTCAAAAAAAATCGGAAAAATACGGGGTTTGATCAGGGTTATAGAACTCGGAAAGAGGTATTCGATGCTGCTTTTCTTTTTTTTCCAGGATCAGGACTTTTTAAAAAAAAATTTATGCGGCCTTCAAAAAAAATCGGAAAAATACGGGGTTTGATCAGGGTTATAGAACTCGGAAAGAGGTATTCGATGCTGCTTTTCTTTTTTTTCCAGGATCAGGACTTTTTAAAAAAAATTTATGCGGCTTTTAAAAAAAATCGGAAAAATACGGGGTTTGATCAGGGTTATAGAACTCGGAAAGAGGTATTCGATGCTGCTTTTCTTTTTTTTCCAGGATCAGGACTTTTTAAAAAAAAATTTATGCGGCCTTCAAAAAAAATCGGAAAAATACGGGGTTTGATCAGGGTTATAGAACTTGGAAAGAGGTATTCGATGCTGCTTTTCTTTTTTTTCCAGGATCAGGACTTTTTAAAAAAAAATTTGCGGCCTTCAAAAAAAATCGGAAAAATATGGGGTTTGATCAGGGTTATAGAACTTGGAAAGAGGTATTCGATGCTGCTTTTCTTTTTTTTCCAGGATCAGGACTTTTTAAAAAAAAATTTGTGCGGCCTTCAAAAAAAATTTAAAATATGGGGTTTGATCAGGGTTATAGAACTTGATAAGAGGTATTCGATGCTGTTTTTTTTTACGTTCAATATTTTTCGAAAGAATTATAATCTGGCTTCGTATAAATAAATATTCAAGAAATAATAGATATTTAAATATAAAATAAGTTAATTTTATCCAACTGAATAAACGAAAATTCAATTCACATCAAGTCCAGATGTTATTTATATATTTTTATTATTATTTTATATCGTGATAAAGATCATTCTCAAAAGACTCAATATTATTTAATAAGCATAAGAATAAAAAAATTTTTATTGTACTGTTAAAATAACAAGTTTAGAAATAATATAAAATTGCTTTCTTTGTTGAAGAAAATTTTAATGGAAATATATATATATAAATGTATATAAAAGTTTGTGCAAAAGTTGAAAGCTTGTTCAAACGAAATTCTGACATAAAAACGAGATAGAAAAAAATAAAAAAAAATAAAAAAAACAAGCTAGAAGACAAATAGAGAAAAAAAATAAAAATAGAAAAAGATATAAAATAGAAAATATAAAAAAAAAGTTTTGGGTCGTTTATGGATTGAATCGGATATTGGACTTTGGTTGCCAACAGCAAAATAAAAAAAAAATGAAATTAAATTGAGATAGAAATAAATAAAATGAGAAAGCGACAAATTCATCCCCTAAAAACTACAGTGCTTTTGAACAAATTAGTCGGTAAATATTACTGATTTAACTCATGAAAAGTTTACAAAGGACATTTATACACAATATGTAATTGTTGTTTTCCAACTTGGATATTTCTCTGATAAGTTTTCCAAAACATTTTCTCTCTACACACATTTTTATTCACAAATAAAAAACTACCCCAACAAATATATATATAAGTATTACTTTGATATTATTTCCATTTATATTGATTATCATAAAATAAAAATATAAATCATAAAAATAAATAAATAAAAAACTAAATAACAATCAATAAAAAAAAAAAAAAAATCAGCTAGTTCTATTTCTTGAGTTTTTACCCTCCATCATTGAAGCAAATCGTGTCGGTAAAACATGACAATAATGCGATATGAGTCTACAAGCCACAGAATATAAATGTAACATTGGCTTGATGTTATTCCCTTCAAACTTAACACTGTCCTTGTTTACATCATAGTTTATTGAATAAAATATATAATGTATTAAAGTGAGATGAAATTTTATTCAAAGGAAACTACATCACTGTATACAATAATCATTCACATTTCATCAAAATTAATTGAATGGAAAGAGACGAATATTGAGACAATAATACAATAAACACTGGTCAAACAATATTTTCCCATTGTCTGTATTTTATTATAATTATTACAAAATAAAATAATAAAATAACAAAAGAATTAAAATAATAAATAATAAAAAAAGAAAAATTATTCATTCAAATTATATTCATTATTTTATTTTTTTATATATTTTTTAATTAAATAAAATATAAATACAATTAAATAATTACTTAAGCATAAAAATGGCAATTAATTTATTTATCAAAATTATTATCAAATTGATAAATAATTACGTGTTAATAAATAAATAAATGATTAAACAAGTCAAATAAAATTAATAAAAAAAAAAAAAATTATTGACCATGCAAGTAAAGATTGTAGTCTAGATTTTTTTTATAATTTTTTTTCATTACTCATGATAATATATTAAAAGGAAAAATAAAAATAGAAGCACGATATGTTAGTCGTATATTTTATTAAGTCATCTTTTATTATTGTATTACTATTATATAGAATTATTATTATTATTATTATTTTATTCATCACCTGGCTTGTGCACCGCTAATGACCTCGGTGTCGCTCGTGAGAGTGAAAGAAAAAGTAATAAAACTTTTCAAAGAACTTTTTTTTTTTTTTATATATATATATATATAGGTATATATATTTTTTTTCTTTCTTTTTTATATATATTGTATGTGTATATAGAAAAATATATATATATATATATTTCATCTTTGAGCAATGAGGTCGGTGGTGCCAAGACTTTGAAACTCGCCGAATATAATGACCACCGTAAGCGTTACTAATTTTGTTCCGCAATCTTCGTTTTGTATACATGTATTTCTTTTAGACATATATACAAGTTTGATAATGCGTTGAACAAAATAATTTATTATTAAAAATGAAAATGTTTTTTTATATTTAAAAATTAAAAAAATAAAATCAAATAATCTTACGTCGGTTTGAGTGAATAATTTAAAATAAGTAAAAGTGTAATAGAGGAAGCTTTTTTTTTTTTTAAAAGAGATAATTTGTTAAAAACTATGTGGTGAACCTATACATTGAACTGAGTTTAATCTTTTTTAAAGTAATAAAGTGGAAACTGAGATGGCCCAACGATTTAAAACCAAGGGGTCGTAAATTTTATTTTATTTTATTTTTTTTTTACTTTTTTCTATTAACATTTTTTGTCTTTTATTTTTCTACTATATGGTAGAAATATTTATCCAGATAACTAGACGTCTTTTTTTTTTGTCTTTTTTTTATATTTTTTAATGGATAAATTTTGATTGGGTAGGAATTTTATGAAGTGAAAAATTGATAATAAAAGAGTAACAGTTTTGATTTTAATTGATTTAAAAATTATTTATTAAATTTTGAAAATATAATAATTAATTATTATATTGTGTTTTAAATTATTATTTTTATTAATATTATTTACACAATAATAACAATCATTTGCTTGAACATTTATTATTTATTGAAGACACTGACACTATCTATCGGCAAAATTAAATACTATTATCAAGTCTTAATATTAAACACACTTTGAATTTCAATGACATAAAATTGTTATCTCATTCATGTTTAACTAAATTAATTCAACAAACATGTATAATTAACTAATTATAATAAAAATTCAAAATTAAAAATTAATAAAAAAAAATTAAATATTTAAATTTGAATTTAAAAATAGCGCGCACTCTGTGAGCGCAAAATGGCAGCTTTATCAAGTGTCGATAAGTTAAAATTAAAAACAAAGATGGCGACAAATTGTGTATGTGTGTATGTGTATTGAAAATAAATGTAAAAACCGAATAAAAAAATGACCCCTCTTCCTTTTCTATCTGAAGTCCAACCGACATGTAAGTATATTTAATAATAATTTATTATTTAATAATAATATCATTAAAAATATAAATATATAAACAAAAAAATAATGTAAAAAAATTAATTTTAAAAAGTAATAAAATTGTGTTGTTTAATTGTGTTTATATATTGTGTTTTAAAAAAAAATAAATACTTGTTATTAACCTCGTGGTATTTGGGGTTATGTTGGCCAAGCTAGATGTGACATAAATTAATAATAATTTTTTAATTAATATATTTTTTTATAGATAAAAATGGTTGAAGAAACCTATGAAGCTGCAGTGGTATCCACTGAAAATACTGAAACAATGCCAATGCCAACATTGGCATCATCAACTGAATTACCTGAAATTAAGTTATTCGGACGTTGGTCATGTGAAGATGTTACAGTAAGTGACATTTCACTACAAGATTATATTGCTGTTAAAGAAAAAAATGCTCGTTATTTACCACATTCTGCTGGTCGTTATGCAGCTAAACGTTTTAGAAAAGCACAATGTCCAATTGTTGAAAGATTAACAAATTCATTGATGATGCATGGACGTAATAATGGCAAAAAATTAATGGCTGTTAGAATTGTTAAACATTCATTTGAAATTATTCATTTGTTAACTGCTGAAAATCCACTTCAGGTACATATTATTATTATTATTTTTATTATTATTATACTTTTTTATATTTAATATTATTTTGTTTATTTATTTAGGTATTAGTAACAGCTATTATCAACTCAGGACCACGTGAAGATTCAACACGTATTGGTCGTGCTGGTACAGTACGTCGTCAAGCTGTTGATGTATCACCACTTCGTCGTGTTAATCAAGCAATTTGGTTATTATGTACTGGTGCAAGAGAAGCAGCATTCCGTAATATTAAAACAATTGCTGAATGTCTTGCTGATGAGTTAATTAATGCTGCTAAAGGATCATCTAACTCATATGCTATTAAAAAGAAAGATGAATTGGAACGTGTTGCTAAATCTAACCGTTAATCATCTGTCATTAAAAAAAGTAATAAACAAACATTTTTACTTGAAAAAAAATTTTTTAATTTATTTATTTATTTCTTTTTTTTTTTTACAATTTTTAATATTTATTGATAAAATTATTTATTTTTATATTATTGTATCCAACATCAAAGTCATTAGACAAATTTTATTTCATTTAAATTTTTAAAATTCAAGATATTAATTATCAAATTTGTTTTTCAATTGTTATATTGTTTTCATATTGAAATTTTATTATATTTTTTTTTTTTTTTTTTCATTCAATATCATTAATATTCCATGAGACATTGAAACTGGATTATTCAAGAATAATTTATCCTTCAATACATTCTTTTATTAAATTTATTATTGTTAATAATTATAGTTGATTTTGCAATAATTAATTAATGACTTTTTTGTTAATAACAATTGAATTTGATTTATCAATTGAGCATGCGCAAGTCGCCATATTGTTGATAAAGCGCCACTCGATAAACCAGTGGGATGCACGGTAATGAATCAGTATTGTAATTGGCCTTGAAGTGAAAGATTATTTTTTATTGATTTTTTTTTGTGCTCTTGTTTTTTTTACTCGGTTTTTTTTTTTTTTTGTGAGTCAAGTGTAAATTTTAACAAGTGATATGGCTTTTTTTGTTGATCCTGATTCCTGTTGCTTTTATGGTACAGTTTTATTTCATTATTCATTTTATATTATTTCATTTATCATACAAAATAAATTATCAATTAATTATGCGTAATATAATTTTATGATGACCCAAGATGTCCCCTAAAATGCGTTAAAAATTATTTTATAAAATTTATTTTATTTTATTTTTTTGTTACTTGAATTATCATCATATATGCGTTGATTATTTTTATTTATTTATGTTGATGATAAAAAAAATGAAAAAACAATATTATAATTAATTACTGGAGCCGGGTGTTTTTTTTTTTTTTTTTTTTTTTATATTTTATTTTTTATTTCGAGTGCTCACAATTAATCGATTTACGTTGTGGACTTTTATTTATTTTATTATTATTTCAGGAAATATATAGTCAATTATTAATATCGAGCTATAAATATTCGTCATTTGATATGTAATAATAATTAATTATATTTTATTATTATTATTATTATAAATATATTTTTTTTACGCAGTATTATTATCATTATTATTAATATTGATTTCTTTGTCATCATCCACAAAATGGCGTCTTTTTGCCGCAATATTCATTCAATAGATGACAGTAGCATCTGGTCGCGTCGCCGCCATCTTCGGTTAAAAAGCGCGCCATTCTGTCGGCAAATTCAAATTCCGTTTTACTCTTTTTTAGACATTTACTGTATAAATTCAACAATAATTATTTATTTTCAATTTAAAATTTAATAAAATGAAATGGTATTTATTATTAATGATTCTATTCATCATTTTAACTACAATTTTACATGAAAATATGTTTTTTTTTCAATTATTATTTTGAATATATCTCAAATGTAATTTGACAACTTATATAAATTAATTATATTATTATTTCATTTGTATTTTTTATAATTATAAAATATAAACAAATAACTAATATTATTTTATATTTTAATATTTTTTTTAGATTATATCAATATTGTTGTTTGGGATTACTTGAATTTCACAATGATTCAACTGCTGAGGTTGCTGATAAGGTGAGTACTACATAAAATTACTGATAATTAATAAATTAATATGCCAAATTGTATGCAAAATTAACAATTAAAAATTTTATTATATTTTATTATTTTTATTTTGTACACTGCTGCTTTAAGCGCAATACAAAATAAATTAATATATTTAAACTTTTCTCTCTTCATCTTGATAATAATAAACCGTTTGAAAGTTTAATGCACATTTAAAATACATTGTTTAACTTTTTCAATGTAATTAAATAATATGAATTATCAATTAATTAAATTTATTATTTAAACAAAATTCATCACAATAATCGGTAGTGTAGTGTTCATTGCGTCTCCAATTCCAATGATAAAACAGTGATTCAAAGTTCAGACTCATCTGATTTCAGTGTTGAATATATTTTGTGTTGTTATTGTTGTTGTTCTAAATATTTTGACAACAATAATAAATTTAGTGAACAATATCAACAATGGCTGGTGCTGTAAAACATGTAATTATTTATTAAATTATTTAATTAATATTATTTTAATATATTTTGTATAATTACAAAAGTTACATAACATTAACATAAGCTAAAAAAATTTTATAACCTTACTTTATATATTTGTGTTAAAATTATTATTAATATAAACAATTAATATTTTAATTATTATTACAGTCAACATTATTAACTGGTTTAGCTGTTGCTAAACTTCCTCGTCGTACACTTGGAAATTTATATGCTAAAATTCTTCGTTCATTAGAAAGATGTCCAGCTGAATCAGCATACAGAAAAAATGTTGAATCAATTGTCAAAGAAAGAGCAGCAATAGTTAAATCAGTAAGTTAATTATTATTTTTAAATAAATTACTATTTTATAATATATATTAATTAATATAATAATATTTAAATTTAGACTGAAGATGTTGGAATAATTGAAAATAAAATTGGATGTGGTCAAGTTGAAGAGTTGATTATTCAAGCTGAAAATGAATTACTTCTTGTTCGTAGAATGATTGGTTGGAAACCTTGGGAAGCAACAATTCAACCACCAAAACATCAATGGGTTTGGCCACCACACAAATAATTATATTATCTAAATTTTAGTCAATTAGATAAATATTATTATCTCAACAAAAAAAAATACACTTTCAATCTTGTGTATTTGAAAAAACAACAAAGAAAAATATAAAAAGGGATTATTTCATTTTATAAAATTGTTACTTCAAACAAAAACAATTAATTTGATGTATTTATTTAAAAAAATAATAAAATTATTGCCATCAAAAAACAAAAGTACTAAATTAAATAAATAAATTTAGATTTTTTAATTCATCATCATCATCATCATCAAGTGAAGATTCCCTTTTTTTTATTTATTTTTTATAATAAAAAATATCATACTGTCGGCAGTATAAATATTAAAAAGCAATAATAATAATAAAAATTTACAATATAATTGTAGAAAGTGAATAAGAATGATTGGATCCATGTTTAATTCACATTGTTAAATCAGTTGTATACTTAAATAATATTCAGTATTACAATGATGCTGAATACTTGTCCAGCCTCTAGCTGACATTTATTAACAAACAATATTATTTTATTACAACATTATTAACAAAATACCATATGCAACATGTATATAGTTTATTTTTTATTTTATTAATACACATTGTGTTATAATCTAGACAATATACACATTCAATGTCAAAATTTTATTCACCAATATAATACTACTTTTAACAAAGATTACATCTCAACCTGGGGGTTCAAATTAAAATATATAATTTAATTTAAAACTAATTGATCAAAAATATTATATCAATTTTTTTATTTTAAATTTATTATAATCACAAAAATAATTATTTTATAATTATTATATTTTTTTAAATTTTATTCATCCAATTAAATTGTAGTAATTTATTTTGGAGCAGTTTGATGATGACACTGATGTACCATGTTAAAAAAAAAAGAGCACACAGTTTGTGATGAATAAAATATGATAGAAAAAAATAGTAAAATATGAAATGATCATTTGTCAAAGGTGGGATATTACAGTGAGTTTTAAAAAATATATATAAAAAGGAGTAATATAGTATGTGGGGGAAAAAAAAAAAAATGATCAACGATCGCAATTCCGTGTTTAAGAGAAGGCATGGGGGTCCGCAGTTGGCACCAGTTGGTACTCGTGGGCACTTGCCTTCGAGACACAGTCTATTCAACACCGCGTGCATTCACCTATTCTCGATTATAATGTAAACAAACTTTGTATCACCGTGTTTTTTTAATAAAACGCCTAGTTGGCTTTATCTATTTTTTTTTTGTGTGTTACTGTGAATTGTGTATCAACAGTCAATAATTTTAATGACAAAACTATTGAATTATTACAAAAAAAAATCTATATTTTATAAAAATTTAATAACATTTTTTTTCGGATTATAAAAAAAAAAAAATATTATAATAATAAACGATCAAAGGTAAATTTAATCAAGTGTATTTTACATAGTAATTTTTTTTATTTATTTATTTTTTTTTTGATGTAGAACAAAGAAATTATAAAAAAAAAAAAAGATCAGGAACCATGCACCTTGTCGAATGAGTTATCGAGTATTGTGTGAGATGTTTTTTTTTTATATATATATATATTTTCTTCAAGTTCATTCCGTGAAATTAAAATGAACAAATTGATTATTGTTTATCGTGTCAGTATTTTTTTATTTATTTATATTTATATATATATAATTTTTCCAAGTGCAATTACTCAAAGAACTCATTGGACTTGGACTTGAACAATCGACAAATGTATATTGCTGATTTTTTATTTTATATATTTTCTGCATACCGTAAAAAGTTTAAGAAAATATATTTTCTTATTTTTTATTATTATAAATCTTGTTTAGTTGCTTGTGTCTTGAATTGAAATATTTTTAGACGTCGTGGGAAAGAGATCACTGTTACGCCAAAGGCATGATTATCTGTAGTGTTGATTTTTCTATTTTTTTTCTATTTTTTTTATTATTTTTTTTCTATTATTATTCTTTGAATCATCATCCCGACATACATATTATTGACATCAAACAACAAACAATTGCAATATACTTGAATCATCAATTTTTTTTCAATAAAAATAAATAAATTTATTATCAAAAAATAATAATTTATTTATACAATATTTATTATTATTTATATAAAATAAACTTGATAATTTTTTAATTGATAATTATTATTATTCTATACTGCGTAATTTTATATGGCTTAAAGTATTTTTTTTATTTTTTTTTTTTGATATATATAAATAATGACTTTCACTTGTATTTGAATTTGTTATTATTATGAAACAATAAATTAAAAAATTGCAATGAGAAAGTGTCAATTTACAGAAAAATATAAATATTAAAATAAAATTATAATTTGTTTTTTATTGAATTTAAGGGGTTGTATTTAGTCAGACATCAGTAAAACTCAATAAATAGTCAGCCAATTTAAAAAATTCCAATTAGAAAAATAATAGTTATACCTTCAAAAATTATTGATCAAATTAATTATTGAATAAATTAATATTATTTTTTAAATTATTATTTGTTAAAAAATATAATACCATTTTGATATATTTTTTTAAATTTAAATAATTGATATAAAAATAATTCTACAGACCAGATGGAACAACAACTTGTGGCTAATGTATTTTTTGTGTGATCTTGTTATATTCATCTTTTGCATTCTCATTGAATTTTGCACTTAAAAATAATATATATTTACTTGCATATATAATGCATTGCGTGAATAAATATATCTAACAACAAGCGGCTGTCTACTTTTTGCTTCTTTATATTTGATTTTACATATATAAATTCGTTAAGCTCGTTAAGACTTGACGATGATTAACGTAAATATATTTATAAATAATTATTAAAAATATCATTTAATTTTTATTATTGCTAAAATAATTTGCAAATTTTTTTTATATATTTTAATTTATCAAATTTACAAAAATATTTATCTTTTAATTTTTATATTCTCACACAATTTAATCAACTATATTTCTAATTATTTTTTATTTATTTTTATTACTTTATTTTATATTATTTTTTTCGTTGTATTTTCACACATTATTGTATCACTTATTCTATTTATTTTATTTTCACACAACAAAAAGAAGATATTTATTTCATTTTTTATTTCACAACAAATATACTCTTTATGATGGAAAGTTTTAACATATTTAATTTACAAAAAATTATATATATTTAGGTCATTGAAATTATTTGTATTAATTTTTAAAATTTGTTGATAAATTTATCAAGGTAAATAATAAATAAATTTGTTGATTTTATTCATTATCATATTTAGAATTTAAATTTACAAAAATTATTTTTAAATGAAAAATAAAAAACATGATAAGATTTCATGTTCATATCTATTTTTATTATTTTCAATTTAGAAATTTAAACACTTTCCAACCTTTAATAGCATGTTAAACTGGTCAGTCGATCTAATTTCATGATTTAAAAAAAAAAATTTAAAACAACAATTAAGATAGATAGTGATAACATGTTGTTGTTGTTAAATATATTTTTTTTTAATCGACAGTGTTGATGGTACAGATGGTACCACATGCAATGCATCCATTATTATTTAAATTCAATTTATTTTTATACTTATTAATTTTCATTTTCTCTCGTATAATTTTTTAAATGCATGTTTTGCACTAGATATTTTTAAAACATGTATTTCTAATCCAAACTGTTGATAAAGATAATAAAAAAAATAATTACATTAGTGATATTAATGTGTGTCGACCCGTATATATTTGTTAATGACTCGTTTGTTTATTTTTTTTTTTTTTTATATATATATAAAAAAAAAAATTTTTAAGTGAAAATTACAAATAAAAGTTGAATGAAATATATATATATATAATTTAAAAAAGAGAAAGAAAATTTAATTTACAAAAAAAAAACTAATATTGTAGTGACAAGTTGTGAGTAAGTCTCTCTTTTAAATATGGTATCCTCGATTTCTCATAAAATTTATTTATTTATTTATTTATTTGTACCATATAGAGAAATACTTGACTTAACATTACTATATGCTTGTTGATGATGCATCGTCATCTTATCTAAACGTCAATGAGCATATACTTCAACAACATTTCAATTAATTTAATTTCTAATATATAATTATTATATATTCAAATAAAAATATAATTTCAAGTTCAATTGAATCTTATAAACTTAATACTTCCAACAAAAATTGCAATCAAGTGTACTTTTTATAATAAAAAATATAAATTTTTTATTAATATTTAATTGACAAAATAGTTTATCAAAAAAATAGTTTATTATTTTTTTTTATTTTTTGTAAATTGTAAAATTGAATGTATTGTTAAAAAAATAAAAAGTAAACCTGTTAAATTGGTGACACTTATAAAAAGTTTCGATCGATGGATCAGTTTCTCTCTCTGTATTTTAACTTATATATTATTGGCAAACAAGCCAAGGTATATATCGATCGTCGTGACTATAAATTTCGAAACTAAAATTACAATCTTTTATATATAAATATTTTTTTGTCTCTTTGCAGCTCTCACGCTTTGGTATTTAGTTATATACAAAGTCAAGTTATATAGTGGCTCGTTATACAGACTTTTATTCAAGACGAACAAATGTCTGTATATTTGTTGAATTACACATTCCAAGATTACCGTATATGCGTAGATAAATCGTATGTGCTAGATGCAATTCAATAATTTTTATTTAAAATATTTAATAAAATAAATTTATACAAATATTTTTTTTATAAAAGTAAATGAGATTGATTGTTTTTATACGTAAAGCTATAAGAACGCACGCACAATTTAAATTATACAAATGTATAGAAACCTTTTACAAACCGACAACAAAAAATATTGTAATTTTTATTTAAAAACTAATAATAATTGTTTATTTTCAATTTTTTAAAATTGATATAACAATAACGACAGTATTTTATTGAAGATATTTACCAAGTTTTTTTATACTTTAAATAATAAAATTAATTTTTTTTTATTTTAAATTCTTTGATTTATTGATAAACGATCCATTAATTTAGCGATTTATGATAAGAAATATATAAAATTTTTATAAATATTACGTAAAGTTGCGGATATATATCGATAAACGATCAGTTTTATTGCTTATGAGTCATTCAGAAGCCAAACAATTTTTTAAAATATCAATTTTCTTAAAACTTATTATTTATATAATTGATATACTTGATAATCTAACACCAAAATTTACTTATGGTTTCTATATTATTATTATAATTAATATTCAATATAAAAAAAAAATAAAAGAAATTTAATTACATACACATGTTATTATTAATTTAAAAAAATTAACTTGTAATTAAATTTCATTAAAAATTTTTTATTTTCGTTTTAATAAATTATCAAAATTACCAAAACAAAACAAATTTTTATTTTAAATTAATTTATATACTAATTTAAATTAAATATATTTTTTTACAATAAAAATATTTTAATTTCATATATAAATTATACAATATTTAAATACCAATTTATAAAAAAAAAAAAAAAAATTAAAATATTAATTTCTCACTCAATTATAATAAATTAATATTTATAATTAAATATAATAATAAAAAAAAAATAATTGATTGATGTAAAATTTAAAATTTCACCGGATGAAAATATATATATATTTTTTTTTTAAATTTATTTTCAAATCAACATACCAATAAGGGCAATATAAAATGACTGAAATTTTATTGAGTCGTTACATGCACATATATATATATTTATGCACGCATTCTCACGCAAAAAATATATCTCAAATATGGTTTTCCATAATATACAAAACCCCCGTTATTTTTCGCACGATAAATTTTTTTCATTGATAAGAAAATTAAATAAAAAAAAAACATAAAAATACATATTTATACGACAAATTTATTAATCAATATTTATTAACTTTTTTTTTTTTGAAAATAATAAAAAAAAATTATATTCAGATATATTTATGTAAAATTTATTATATTACAGTTTTTAGAATTTTTTTTTTTTTTTAAATTTTTGCATAAATATAAATAGGTAATATGTTTATGGATAAATAAATAGTGAAGATGGTATATACATATAACAACTCGATAGTTTAAAATATGAATGTATTTATATATTTTAAGAACAATGAATACAGTGAATATATATATAAATCGAATATTATAAAAGTGCATCTTTCCGCTAGTAAGACCAAACACAATGCGTATAATTTTTATGACTCTTGCGAGAAAGGTAAAACTTTGTGGTACATACGACTTTCACGTCGACATACCTGTAATATTTATTTATATTTTAACAAATATTATATCTATTGTAGATGTATTTTAAATTCCTTAAAAAGGCGTTAATATATTTTTATTATTTTTATTTTTTTTTTACAATAAATAATGGGAATATAGTTTTTTAATATATATTTTTCAAAGAATTGAATAATTTTTATCATTAAAAATATAAATAATTAATAATAAATTTTTAATATTTTCAAATCGTGTGAACTTTTTTTTTTTAGTATGTTAATAATTAATGAAATAAAAAAATTATTTAATTATGAAAATAAATTTATATTTTTTATGATTTAAATATTAGTTAATTTTATAGATAATTTTATTGGATTTTTTTTTTTTTTAAATAATTATTTGATTTATGAAAAGTTATAACTATTTACTGTATGAATTAATCGTTTTAAATAATTTTAAAATATAAAATATTATTTATTAAAAATAGTGGAAAAAGGTATTAAATATTTCTGTCAAAAGCAATATGTATTTATATAAAATTTTCTGATTAAACATTTGCGACAAGAGATAGTCTTGAAAAGATGATCCAGACGAGACGAGCATTAACCTGATGATGGGATTTTTTTTTTTTTTTTATGTTTATATCAAATCCGTTAGAAATTTTATATATATACCTACAATTAAATTCTTGTTCAATGAAATTGTTTTTTTTATTTTAAATTATTATACACAAATATACACTCACTGAGATTATATCTGTAAAAATAAAATTATAAAATGCATCATTTCAACTTGATGCAAGGTCATGCATTCACATGATTCAATGTTTTAATTACAATAATAATATTTTAATCACATAATACATTATTAAATTCTTATTAATTATGTAAATATATTTAAAATAATTTCAATGATATAATTAAATTACCATCATTTTAAATAATTTCAAAAATAAAATATAAAAAATACAATATTAAATTCTCTTGGATAAAAAATAATAAAAATTTTTATTCTATTTTTCTTTTTTTTGTCAACAGGAAAATAATTGTAAATTGATAACAATATTTCAATATTATTTCAACTGATTTGATATAATATCACTGTGATAATCTCTCTGGAATTTATTTATATTAAAAAAAAAAAAAAACAAAACTTAATTTTTTTTTTTTTATCTTTATGTAATTTTATAAATGACTAATATCTTTTTATATATTATTGATATCAAAAAAAAAAAAAATAAAAATGTTCAAATAAATAAAAACACTTGGCTATATTTTGCTTGTAATGCAAAAAAAAAAAAAAAAAAATTAAATAAATTAAATTAAATTTAAAAGTAATAAATCAGTGGATAAGGTTCGTTGACTATTGCGCGTGTGGATCTAAATTATTATTATAAATTTTATTATTGTTATTTAATATATTATTTTATTTAACAAGTAAAAATTGACACTGCGATGTACAAAAGAGAATTTATTAAATGTTTGTATCAATAATTCATTGCGGGTGTGTTTAAAATAATATAAAAAAAAAAATAGTACATATGAATGAATATATGAGAACAAAAAAAAATATATATATTTATATGGTAAATAAGTAGCTGAAAAAAAAATAAATAAATAATAAAAAGACGACTATTTTAAAGCAATAGAAAGGTATTTACCTAATTGCGCAAAGACACATGACTGGTTAAAGCCGGTGTAAATTCTTTGGTGTTATCAACGATGTCACCACACATGATACACACCTTGTGGCCTTATTTTAATTCCTTAGGGGCAAATTGTATATATACTTGCTTAACCATATGGCAATTCTCTAATGAAAAAAAAATATTTTATTTTTATTTTCATTTATTAAATTTATTATATATTTACAATTTGTTTATTTTATTTTTTATATTTGCATACATTTTATTTAAATTTGATCAACAAATAATTATAGTTTACGACAACCTGTTGTTCAATGTCAGCTTGTTTTAATTTAATATGAAAAAAAAATAATAATAAACAATTTTTTTTTTTTATATATAAATTTTAATAAATTTATAAAAAATCCTTTCACTGATACTTGGAATTTTATTTTTTTCTCATTGTGATTTTTTATTATATAAATTTATCAAGAGATATCATATTTTAAACATCAGATTAGTTGAATTGAGTCATTCATATGTAATTATTTAAAGCATCATATGATTAATAATAAATATATCTAAATGTCTTTACTAAAATTATTTATTTTTGAATATATTATGAGATATAAGTTGCAGTATTAAACTTTCAAACTTGTTGTCTTTAAGATATTTAAATTTTGTTGATAAATAAATTTTGCAATATATTTTTAAAATTATAATTTATTTATTTATTTTTTTTTTTATATTAAAATTATTTATGTTTAAAAATTTCAGATGAAAATATTATTAAAGACAGTTTCGTGATTTTAATAACTTCCGTGATTATTTTTATTTTAAATCAATTTAATTGATGCAATTATGTAATCGTGATTCTTCAATCTTCAAAATTAATGATTATAATAAATTATCTTTATTGAAAGATATATTTTTGATGAGAATTTATTTGCTTATAATGAAATTAATAATAATATTTTTAACAAAAATAAAAACAAATGCTCAATTTGTTTATTAAAATTAATATCTGCATAATTTAAAAACTTTCACTGAATGAATTGATAATTAAATTTGATATTATTTATTGATATTTAATTAAACTTTTTAATTAATATAATAAATCCATATTAAATTATCTTATCTGATTTTTAAAATTTATATTAACATTTTTATATTTAAAAAAAAAAAGTTTGTTACAATTTTTTTTTTTTAACAAAAGCAATATAGACATATTACAATTTTCTCTGCAAAATTATTATACTTGATAACAATCTAACAACTTTTAAATAATAGTTAAATTATTTTTAATTTACTAAAGCCACATGAAAATCTTTATATTAAACTATAAATAAAATAAATATTTAAAAATTAACTGATTAAATTTGCCAAACACAATTTATTTATTCATTTTTTTTTCTTTTAAATACATAAATATTCCCACGGAAATATTTCACAAGATATTTAAACCAATATTATATTTCCATAAATTGCTTACAATATATCAGCCATTGTTTTCAATTTTTTTTATTTATTTTAAATATAATTTTTTCACATAAATAATTCACATAAAAAATAAATTATTAATCACCAAAAAAAAAAAAAAAAATTTACCAAATCTTCTATTATTTGTTATTCAAATAAATATTAATACATTTATAAAAATAATACGATATTTATCTTACAAAAAAAATACACAAAAGTATATACTTTTATAAAAAAAAAAGTAAATATAATTTTCATCGATAAATATACTTCCGCATTATATTTTTACAATATCTATAATCAATTTTTTTTTTTAATACGATATATTTATTTATTGGATTCAAATAATTTAGAAATACTAATAATCCTATAAACAAATCCTTTCATCAACTATCATCATCACACAAACAAACTATTACATCAATATATATAAAAAATAAAAAAAAATTAGTAAAACATGTTTGTGTTAGCGATAGGCTATCGTGCAAGTTATATTTATCTAGCAAAAGTACGTGCTTACATCAAATAAAACTGATCCTATCATCAGATATTGACTTGAAATAAAAAATAATATTAAAATACTATATATTGGATATAAATAAATCGTAGCAAAAAAAATATATTACCTTTTAATAATTATATGTTTCAATTTTATCTTTTTAATAATCATAAAAAAATATTGACTATTTAAAATTTTTCTAAAATATATTTATTTGTTTAATTATCTTTTTATAAACTGACACAATTAAATTGTAGTTTTTTTTTTTTTTTTGATGATTTGATGATTGTCCATATATAATTGTGTCAATGAAGCAATCGTGTAAGTTTTTTTGACAACAGTTAAACTTTTTATCTTACAAAATAATACATATCCATCAACTTGTCTACTATTTATTTTTTAATTCAATATTTACTGTTATATTTAAATAAAAAAAAAATATATAATAATAGAAAATGATATAGTAAATTTACCTACCGTGAGAGATTTATAATTATTTTTTCATTTTTTTTTTTATATATTTAAATGGATATAATGATATATATTGATCAACTTGTTACTAAAGATTTTACAACTTATTAAAGTCATTACATATTTGTGTGTTTGTGTATTAATGATTGACACGAATGTATTTATTTATTTATTTATTTATAATTTTATACGATTGTCGGTAGTAATATTTACTACAAGTATGTTATTTTGTTTAAAAAATAAATAAATATCAAATACAATTTGTTGGATATATATTGCAATTGCATGAGTTTAACATTATCAAGCATTTAACGTCAACAAATACTTGGCATAGAAATTACTATTACACGAAAAACTATGTGATCTGAATACCATCAGGCTATATGTATACATATATTTCCTGTTTTTAAATTTTTTATATTTATTAAACTAAAAAAATACTTTTTGAATTAAAAATTCATAATAAAATTTTTGATATTTTCAATTTGTTATATTGTTTATAAAAAATAAAATTTAATATTGTTTTTCTCTTTGTTTGATAAAATATAATTAATCCATGATGATGAAAATTGAAAAGAAATTGTAAATGCATACATAATAAATAATAGTGGGTAGAAAAATTATAAAAATTATAAAAATTAGTATATAATTTTATAAAGTGTTAAGTAATAATAATCAGTAAAATATAAATATTAAATATAAAATTATTAAATTAAATTTTCATTGATTAAATTTTTTAATTTTTTAGTTGATTAGATGAAATATTTAATTTTAAAAATTTTTACAGTGCAATATATATTTATTTTTAATACTTTTTTTTTAAATAAATTTTGAATACTGATTGCTTATTAAATACACATCTCATGATAAATTTATTCACATATTTATTTTGTATTTATAAACAAAAGTACATACACATTAAAATATTGGTCAGAGAGAAAGTATACAAACACATGGATTTATAAAAAAATTCTATTTAAATTTTATATCGTTTTTTTTTTTAGTAAATGCCATGATGCGTAAATTTTTCAAGTTTTTCATTCATACAAAATAAAATAAACATTTTTTTTTTAAAACTCATTTACATAATATAAACATCAAAAGATATTTATGACTAATATTACTGACACAAATTTTGACATGTTTTTTAAATTTTTTATTAAAATATATATTTGGGTTAATTATGAGACAAACTTTTATTTTTTATTCAACCTGTAAATGCCAATGATTCAGCAAATGATGAAAAATTATATTACAAACTTTTACTTTCAATGAAATAAAAAATAAAAAATATACATTCAGCTTGATGGTTTTTTTTTTTTTTTGATAAACATCAAAGATTATTTTAATAATAATAATAATAATAATAATAATAATGATAATAATTATGAGGTACTTGCAAAAGATGTAAAGAATTTTGATCTTGAATTTTTCATCATCAGAGCTGTTTCTTAGAGGTAGCTAAGGAAAGATCTAGGGTTGCAAGGCAAACATTAATAAAATTGTCTGTATGTATTAATATTATATATATTATATATCAATGTGTGTGGTATGCACCTGTAAGAGTAAATTCTACAAAATATATATATATATAAATATTAAATTGCACTACTACTGGTAATAAATACTGTGACGCAAGGAATGCAATATGCAACTGCAGGCCAGTTGCTGCTGCTGATGCATTTGTGCTTTCCTCTTCACAATATGCCTCTTATTTATTTATTTATTTATTTATATAAAGATAAAGAATGTCTTTATGTCTACCTTCAGCATCCGTGCCATATTCTCTCATAAATGCGTATTAAAAAAAAATACCACCACAAAGTACTCTCATCTTGGCTCTCATAGATATATATATATACAATAACAAAATAATAATTCAAATAATAATTAATAATTATATAATTATCAAGGCTAGAATGTTCGTCGGTAAAAGTAGTTTGCTAAAAGCACCATGGTATTAATAGCAACTTTATTTTAAATATTATAAAAAAAACGAAATTGAGACTTTTTTTTTTTTAGAAAAAATTTCAATTCGAAATCCTGTGAGCCATTTTTTTTTTTTAATTTAATAAAATGTAATAATTTAAACAAATTATTGTTTAATTAATTGCAATAATGCTAAAAATGACAATAATAAATGAATAAAATCATTTATCTTTGAAAAAAATTTTAAAAATCAATTGTAACTTTTTTTTTTTTAGATAAAATTTTGGATTGAGACACCCTGTGAGCCAATTTTTTTAAAAATGTTATAAAAAATAAAAATAACAACAAATTATTATTTAAATTATTAATATAATGTTAAAAATGATAAAAATGATATTTAAATAATAATTTGTTGTTATTTTTCTATTTTATTACATTTTTTTTTTTGGCTCACAAGGTGTCTCGAATTGAATTTTAATCATTTGAATATTTTTTAATTAAAATCTGAATTAAATAAAAAGGGTAAAACATTGATTGACATTAAATTTACAACGCTTAATTTTTTGATATTTTAAATGTTGAAATTTTGACACTAATTCTCATCTGGATCATGTATATTATTTTTAAAAAATTTCAACAACAATAATAATTGCAGTTATTTAATTTTTGATATAATCTTGAATTATTTATTTTATATTTTTTTTATTTTTATATTTATATTTCAATGATTATCTGTATAATGTATATGTAAAAGTTGTTAATATTTATTTTGTTGATATTTATAATAATATAAGACAAGACAATCTATCGATTATTGGCCTGCAAGGTTCATTCGTTTGTGGAATGCAGCTGAGATCAATATATAATTTTGCCATTGCTTTTTTTCTCTCAAAAAAAATTATAAATAATATATATAGATGAACATATATAAGCTGTATCTAATGTTCATCTATATTTCTATATCTAAATCGTGGTTTATAATGCGTTTTAGTTATGTACACGCCCAAAGCAACGGGAATTGTCAGAGGGACATTGTAAATTTTTTAAAATTTTATAATATGTGTATTGAAGTAGAAAGAAAGCGCATCTTGTTTTATGTCGGTATGTTGTTTTTATATATATTTATAAATAAAAAGAGTTAACAGATATATTTATATACATATATTCTTGTTGTCTTGGTCCTGATCCAATTGAATCCGTGAGACCATGACCTTGGCCTGCGATCGTGCACTTTGATTCGCCCGATATATTATTCCAATTTCCAATACGGTATATTTTACGGGGTCATATTTAGTCCTGGGAAATTATATTTTATGCGTCAGTCAATTTTATATATTTATTTTTCAAAAAATTATTTTATCAAATATATATAAATTATCTAATATTTCGTTTTTTTTTTTTTTTAATAAATAAATTTAGAAAAAATTAAATTTAATTTATTCAATTATTAAATAAAATTTTATATTTTGTTTTTATAATTAATTTTATTTTTCTAAAATAAACAAGTCATAATTATATTATAAATTTTTTTTTTTTCATTTTCAATGAGAAAGAAAAACACACGCAAGTTATATGTACAGATTTAAAATAATTTTTTTATTAAATATTTATCATGTGTCTGTAAATTATCAGATAAACTATGATAAGTTTTAACAATCTTTATTTTGATGTTAAAATGTACATGCTCTGATTGAATTTCATAAATTTAAAAAAAGTTATAAAAAATATATTAACAATATTATAAAAATATATAAAAAAAATTATTAATTAAATTGCATTAAAAAAATTTAATATATAAAATAAAAATAATAATTATCTAAAAAATTTATAAATAATGTTGATAAAATTGATAAAATCATCAAATTAATCTTTTTATAAATCTTTTAAAATTTAATATTTATATGTTGATAAACAAAAATCATTCAAATATATTTATTTTTTATGAATTAGTATATCGCAAATAAAAACCTCACATGCTATAGACTGATTATCTTGGGTGGTACTCATTTCCGTGGCGTTAATTGGTACGTAGAAATCTACAGTCCTTTACCTTCCGGAAGTCAGGTGCGATACTGTAACGGAATCATACTTAGATTATACATATACAAACAAAAATATATATATTTAAATACATACCCAGTAATTTTAAATCGCACGAGCGATCATAAATAAAATTTAAAAAATAATAATAATAATTAATAAAGTAATATTATAAAATTCACTGCATTTTTAAAATGACACTTTTGCGTGTAAATTATCACATAAATTTTATACTTTGAATCTTGTAATATTTATTTTATCATCTTTTAAAATTTCCAAAATAATAACGTCATTATAATAATATATATTTTAATCTGTTTTTATTTATTTTTTTTATAATTTTTATTTTTCGCACAATTATAAAACAAGTGTGAATAAAAAACAACTGAAATTAAAATATTAAAATAATAGAAATATAAAAAAAAATATTTAAACAAAAATTTTAATTAATTAGACATAATCTCACGAATATAAAGTTAAATTTTCTTGTGAATTGTAATAATTTAAAAGAGATAAATTTTATTTTATTTAAAAATAAACTATTAGTATGTCAAAATAAAATTTATATTATTTTTCTTTCATCTATTATCGATAAAGTATAATAATAACTTAATGAGTCTATAAAAAATTTTTTTTATGACATTGTTAATATTGATTGTAAATATGTGTATACTTATATAAAAATAAATTTAATTATTATTTTTACACTTGTTATATTATTTTCATGACAATAATTGAAATCAACTTATTATTCATTTAAATTTCTTTTTTTTTTAAATTTTATTCTCATTTTTATTGCTTACAAGTTTATGAATTACTAGCTGGTATATATTAACATTTTAAATTACTTGTAAATGATGCAACAAGTAGAAATAAATAAATAAATAAATAATCATACATTTTAAAATAAAAAATTTATCAAATGACATCATAGTATATATAATTAAAAAAAAAAAATACAATTTTTCAATGTTTACATATTTATTTAATATTAAATAATACATTGCATGTTTATTTATATTTACAATATAAAAATTTATTACAATCAGGATAAACTTAATTTGTATAAATTTATAAACATGTTTAATTATAGTTTTTTATTATTATTATTTTAAATAATTTGTTAATAAATTTGGTCGCGTGCGAATCTCGTTACTAAAAAATATAAAAATTAACAATCAAATAACAAAAAAAGGAAATGAATATATATTTTCATTGAACCTCAAAGAGTTCATTGAATTATAAAATTAAAAAAAATAAAGGGAAAAAATAAATTTAAGAAAAGATGATGTTGATGAAATTGATGAAGAATGGCAACAAACTTTCGAATTACCAACAAACAGGTGGTTTTTGGGCGGTCGCAATAATTATACTGCTAAATAAATGAATGATAATAAAAAAATATTGCCATGATGTTGAAAAATGTTTTGTTTATTTTTATTTATATTTATTTATTTATTTATTTTATATTTATTGTTGGTATATATAATTGTATATACACGCACAGTAACATGTACTGAATACAAGTGTGATATTATTTCCTGAGGCGACATTACATGGATTCATTTGGGTCACTGTATTTGCGATCTTGTATTAATAATAATTACTTTTTGTATATATATTTATTTATTTGTATGTGAATATAAAATTATACATGAAAGTTGTTCTCTTTTTGATCTTGGCATTATTAAAAACTACTTTCCCGGCCTCCGGGGAATTTTTTTATTCATTTTTTTTTTTTTTTTTTATATAAAAATATGCACTTGACTGTATTGATTGCAGTCAAATTTTTAATGACAGGGTTATTTTAATTTTATATTTAAATAAAAATATATATAATTTATTGTGTTTAAATTTTTATTTATATATTAATTAATTTATCATTTTTTTTTTTTTGTTTCAGATTTAATCATTCATCTTGTGATGTAAATTTTTTCAAAGATATTGGTAAGTTTTTTTACGATATTTATTTATTATCTTTTTTTTTTTATTGATAAATTCTGGTAAATTTATATTTATCGATACAAAAATATATACCTATATAAAAATTTAAATTCTGAGAAAAATATAATGCTGCAGGTTAAAAACTTGAGGGAATGCACTTTTCACTCAAGATCGATTACATATTTCCTCTTGAACTTATTTGTTTTGTCAAAAGTTTATTGTTGATTTTTTTTTTAACTAAAAATATAAATTTGTTAAATATTTGCTTAGAAATTTTTAAAATAAAAATTTCAAAATGTTTTCTATTATTTTGAATATAAATTATTTTATTTATATTTTTTATTTTATAATTTAATATATTTGATTTTAAAAATTTAAGTGATCGATATCAATATTATGTCATACATAAAAGTCTTTTTTAATTTTCACTTTCTTTTATAAAATAACTCGATAAATTTGAAAATATAAAATCATCCCATTGATTTTATTAATTCAACTAAAAAAAAAAAATTAATTTATACAATTTAAATATAAAAAAATCAAATAAATAATTAAAAAATAATAAAATTACAAAATAAAATTTAAAAAATTTAAACTTTTTTTTTTGTTCATTGATGCCCATAATTAACACAGATGATTATATTTTCAAATAATAAAAATCAAAAACCATAAAGACAAAAGATGCACTTACATAAGATTAAACATTAAAAATAATTTATAAAAATTAAAATAAACAAATATATAATAAACAAATCAAAAATATAATTTTTATATTTTTTTATTTTTATACATTACATTTAATTTAATTATTATTATCAATTTAAATATATCAGTTGATAAAATTAAAAGAAAAAAATATACAGTGTTAAAAGTTCAACTAAATGATATTAAATATATATAAAAAAAATATAAAAAAAAATAAATATATGGGCATCTGATTTCCGCATGGGCCTTGGGCGTCTTGAAAATGAACAGCTGTTTGATAGGCAAGCACAACTAAGAGTATACCACAAAATAAATATATATTTTTTTTTTTTATTTTTTTTTTATATACATTTTTATATATATAGCTTTGAGAAAGCCTTCATCGTATATACACCGGTGTAATTTAATTTATGACCTAGGTAGTAGTAGCAGTCATCAGCGCGTGCCTCGGTATATATGCTTCCCTATAGATTTAAAAATTACAGTTTCATCTGTTTATTACTGCAACATCATTTACCAACAATTGATGAGCCATATTTCCATTTTTAATAAATCCCTTAATTTATTTTTTATTTTATATTATTATTATTATTATTTAAAATGTTATATAATATTTTTTTAAGATACAAAATATATAAATATCTCATGATAAGTTGTAAATTTTAGCCATTGGCAATAATATTTCTGACACATTTTCACCTTTTTTTTTTTATCATGTTGATTTTAATGATTCATCTCAATTTTACGGTAATCATTTTTATTATTATTATTTTTTTTTTATATATACCCTGAAGCTTTAAACCAAGAAATTCATCAATTTTGGAATGTAGATAAAAAAAAAAATAAATAAATAATAAAATGATTTTTATCATTTAATATTATTTAAAAAAAATTAATTAAATTTAATAAATAAATAATTTAGTAATTTATATATTTAACATCAATATTTAATAATTATTTTAATAATGAAAAAAAATATATATAAAATAGGGTGAATAAATTTATAATTAATTTGCATGAATTGACTTTCACTGGGGTAATATACTTTCTATAAATAAATAATTTTAATATTATTATTTTCAATGAAAAAAATAATAATTTATTAGTAATCATTAAATTTCATCATCTTTTGTTAAATTATTTATCATAATTATAACAGAAATAATAACATGTGTTGACATAATTTCACTTTGATTATTTGAAATTTGATATATAAAAAACTTAGTTGTCGACAGTTTTTTAAATGATTTAAAAGATAATATATATATCAACAATTTATTAAATACAATTATTAAAAATACAGTTTAATGCATATAAATAAATAATAATAATAATAAAAAAATAAAAACAAAGAACTTTTAGGAATTTTTTAAAACTCATAGTTTGCGCGTGAGAATATTTCAAATTATTTTTCCACGGATGGCTTTCAATGTTTTTTTTTTAATAGAAATCACGTGAAAAGCTAAATATAAAAAACATTGTGCAGGTTCTATATGGTTTTCTATATTATAAAAAAATTTTAAAAAACCAAGCCGCATAATGTTGATTGCTCACTGGTGCTCACTAACAATTTAAGCCAAAGACAATTTCCCATCTCTTGATATTGTTCCGCTTCGCGTTTCCTTTCATTCTCATTGCATTTACAAAGATATATTTTCTTCTTCGGTTCGTCTGTTTGTCCATTAATTTACTCATCTTTCCGAAGAAATATATATAATGAAAGAAAAATTATAAATGAAAAAAATATATATATAATTTTCCTTTCTGTAAATATAAATTTAAACTTTGAAAATAGATTAAATTTATAAAATTAGTTTTGTATATTTTCTATGAATTAAATATCTCAAGTCACTGGAACATGACTATTTTGTAAATCAATTAAACAAAATAATATTTGTAATTGTAAAATCATTCAGCCTCAGCTAAAATATCTATATAGTGTCTGATTCTTCATTTCAAATGGTACATTCATTCAATTTTCATCAAGTCCATTTATAAATTCAATAACTTTTTCAATTTTAAATATCTATTTTTCAATTTATAATAATTAAATAATCACAATGATCAATGACAAGCAAAATAAAAAATAAAGATCATTTTATCAAGGTAACATGTTTATATAAATAAATATTAAACGTGTAAAGTGCAATGTTTAAAAAGTACCCTGTGTTCTCAGTAGCAGATATAAAATTACCAGATAACTTCATTAATTCTTATTGAGTCACGATCTTATACAGCATCAGATGTATCTTTGTACAAGTCATGTCAAAAATTCTAGACCAACTTGTAATATGTAAGACCATCCAAATTAGATAAAACACATGTTGATATATTTTTTTACAAATAATTTAATATAATTTTTATATAAAAATCAGAATCTTGATTTAATAATAATAATATATATATTATACTTTGAGCATGTGAATTTTTATCTCATTAAAATAAGAATTTGAATTAGCACTTGTTCAATGCAAATGATCAACAAATGTATTTTGATATAAAGCTTGGTAACTTTATGGATTAGTATAGATGATGATGATGATGATGATGATGATGATGATTATCGTGTCATTAACCTCTCTGATCAGAAAATTGTGTTAGAGACTTGGTAAAGTCTATAGATGTTTGAAATATTATATGGCTTGTTTGCAGTGGCGCATACCTTTTTTATTTTATACATTAACAATTTTATATTCTATCTTTATGCTCTCACCTAGTCATACAAATTATTATTTTTAATATTTTTATTTTAATATAATGTCTTCCGCAAGGATTCACGGACTCTTGATTCTTTATCTTGAATTTATTTAGTTGTGGCACAATATGAACATTATTACGTACTCATTTAGTTCGACGTTTTCATAGATTATATACATCATCATCATTATCATCATCATCATCATCATCATCATCATGACAATGAGATATCTTACAAAGTTGTTTCATCAAATTAAAAAGAAAATTATAATTTTATTACTATCAAATTTTTTAACCTTTTTTTTTTTATTACCTGCAACTTGTTTTATTTATTTGTTTTTTTTTTTTTTTTTTTTTGTTTTATCAATACGTATTTATGGATGTACAACATATGCTATGAATATTTAATATTTTAATGATGATATTTGTTAAATCCTTGACATGTATTCATTAGTTGTACTGTATATAATCAACAGGTGTGTTAAACTTTAAATGTTTCATGTAGCTGTAAAATCTCGTTTGTCATTCATAGAATTTATAACAAAAAAAAAAAATCATATATTTTTTTAAAAAAACAAAATAGCAACAAACAACAACATTGAATTGTGTTTAGTGTCACGTATATATATATTTTTTTTTTTCTTATTTTTTTCTTATGTAAGCAACAAAGAATGTAGTATAATAGAATAGAAAAAAAAAATATATCTTGTTGTTCTTGAATAACCAGTTATCAAAAGAAGAATAAAAACTGAAAAAAAAAAAAATAGTAAATATTAATTTATTAAAAAAAATAGATATTGAAGTATTATCAGTTAATTTTGTGGTTGATTGTTTGATATACATATATAAATAATAAAGAAAAAAAAAAAAAAAAAAGGTGAGATTTTCTGTTGTATATATTATTGGTAAAAGACACGTGCTAGAGAATCAATCATCTTGGTTTAAATTACACGTTTGGCGATGAAACAACGTCACTTCATAATACCTTTGAAAGAAATCGAAAAAAAAAACAGCAGCAACTGTATATCTTATAAGAACGATAAATCCTTGTGGCGATAACTATCTCTTTGGTGCATCACTTGGTCATCATCATAGTGTGTATATAAACTGAGATAAAAAAATAAGAACAAGTTGCACAAGAAGATGAAGAAAAAAATGAAAAAAAAAAAAAAAAATGATGAAGAATAATAAAGTAAAGAAGGAAGAGGAAGTACAATAGTTTTGATAAAAAAAAAAAAATAGAGATAAGATGCTGTAGATTAATTAAACCGGAAGTTTAAAGTTAAAAAAAAATATATTTATTATTATTTTATATTTTAAATCGCTTTATTTAACTATCTTTTCAAGCTTCATTTAATCTTTAATTACAATTTAAATTGACTAATAAAATTCAATAGAAATTGTTATCTAAGCAAGAAATTTATATTTAATATTATATATAGTTTTGGCTCGTGTCACAATGTCATTATTATTGTGTTTAATAAAGCAATATATATTCTATTCAATGCGTGAAGGTCAAATGAAATACACAATTGTTATGCACAAATAACTATATATATCATGACAATATAATATTATTTTTTTATTCATTATATTATTTTTAAATTCCAATCATTAAAATGATCATTCTTTTGTAATGACTTTGACAATGTTAATATGCACATTTAAGTGCATGTCTTTTTTATTTTTATTTTTATTTTATCCATTTGATTTTTTTTTTTTTTTGTATTTTATTCATGAGTAAAATATATTATTTTTTTTTTTTGCATCAATGAAATTTTAATTTGAATAATTTATATTTATATATAAAAAAAAATGATCATGTTTTTTGGGAATAATTATATGAATTGTTTGTATCATTGTTGCATTGATTGATGATTAAATGGTTGACTTGTTTTTTGAAAGAAAAAAAAAAAAAAAAAGGAAAAATACTTAAAATTATTTTGTAATGTAAGATTATTACATTGTCAGATGATAAACTGAGATCAATGATTAAAAATAAGATAAAAGATTCAATGACAAGATGTTGCATATTTGATGGACAGAACTATCATCCTTATCCAAACTATGAATGTAGATAAAACTTTAGATATATAATTATGAAATGTATATAAATTAAAAAAAATGATCAACACTTGTGATGGTTTTTAATATATATAAAAAAAAAGATCAATAGCCATTGGTTGGATCAGTGCACATAGACTATGATATTGAAACGAACGACTGACTTCTCAAGTTACCAACTTGAAAAGTTGAATTTTCCTTCCGCATTCTTAAAATTCCATTGAGTTCTTTCAAGGATGATTTTTTTATATTTTTATATCTATTTTTATTTTTGCTACTTATTCATTTTTTATTATTTTTTTATCAAAGTATATTTTTTTTTTTTTTCTATTTTACTATGCTTCTGAATTTTATGATCCTCTTTGTTTCGGAAGGCTGCATTTGTTGTTTTTTTTTTTTTTACTTGCATTTTGTCTTCTATTGCAATTATCTTTTTTAGATATAGTTTGAGTGTCGATGACCGGTAACACAGTGTATTTTACTACTTTTTATTTTTTTTTTATTTTTATACAAATAACATGACCTACATTAATTTAATTTATAAAAAACAATTTACTACTGATAAATTCTTTGTTAAACTTTTTTGTATATCATCAAATTTTTTTTTGTACCAATTCATGATGATATTTTACGAATTATAAATTTCATTTTTATAGATATTCTTGTGATTTTAATTTAAATTTATCAAACATGACATTTCAATAATTCAATTACATTGATTCGTTGGTGAAATGCATACTGAGTCGTTGTTGACCTCAATCCACATTGACTCTTTTTTTTATTTATATATTTTTTCATTCAACTATTATAAATACTGACAGAAATTGGCTATATCTATATCATCGTGTTGATTCTTTAGGTCACGTAGAAAGCCCATACAATTATGTCTTTTATATATAAACCGATAAAATGTATTTATGATGATAAAGTATAAAAAAAAAAATAAAATAAAATAAAAATATAAGGATACTTTCTATACAAAATAAAAAAACTGCATAAGACATTTATTATCATCAAATTATTTGATAGTATATAAAAATTACATTATTATTTATTTATATAAATAAAAAACAAAATAATAAACTAAATTTTTCTTTTTTTATAAAAAATTATATAAAAATAATAACAAAAAGATTAATAAAAAAAATTGGGTTAATTTAAAAATACCCAAATGAAATTTAATTTGAATGATGTGCAACTGGTATTTATTATTATTATTATTTTATTTTTTATTTGAAACAAGATGATGGTGATTCAAATGTACATAAATACAATATAGTTAGGTACAGAGTAGATTCAATTATCTATAGATGCATATATATCTAAGAGAGTCTTATATAGCCAAAGAAGAAAACTCGTGCATTCAATGATCTTCATGAAAATAAAAATATACAAGAATAAAATGAAAAGACCGACAAAAGTTTTTACTTCTTTGCTACCTTATATACTTAAATTTTTACCCTACACTGTTTATAACGATAACTATAGAATACTTATTTAATGCTGGAATTGCCTATCTTCATGATACTTCAACAACACTGACGATAAAATCACTGTGATTTAAATCTCCGTTATATACAGATATTTTTTATATTTTTTTTTCATTCCTGAATATTCACTGTGAAAAATAAAAATAATAATATTCTTAATTATTTATAAATATTAAAAAATTTATATATTAAAAATTTAATTAATAATTAACTAAATAATTTTTTACAAATATAAATTTATATAAAATAATTAAAAATTATATATAAAATTAAATTTAATCATATATATTCTTAGTATATAAAATAAATAATTAATAAAATTTTCTTTGAACAATAAATAATTAAAAATAAACAAGTAATTAAATCAATGTTTTAAAAAATAAATGATACATCAAGAATTGAATTTTTTGAAAAAAAAAATATATATATATATAAATACTTGTATGTACTTTAGACATATAAGGTTAAAATTATTTTTATTTATTATATTTATACATATGCATCTAAAGAATTTTGCAAACTCACTCACAGCTTTTTTTTAAAAAAAAAAAAAAAAAAATTGATCGTTCTCACGAGAGAGCTTTATTGCAAATTATGCCGCTGTGTAGTAAAAGGGTGATGATCAAGCAACGTGTGAGACCAATCCAATGCATTGCTCTCGGCATTTGTAATTCCTCTTTTGCAAATCGTTGTTGTTAATGGTCATGCTGCGTAAATTGACGCATAACTTGAGCCAATTTCACCAAAAAAACAAAAAAAAAACAATAATAATAATCAAAACAAAAAATAATTTAAAAATACCTGCCGAAAAAGAGAAAATTACTGTTCATTTTTTGATATCAAACACGTGCCTCAGGGCTAAAATAAAAAAATTAAAATTTTGTAGTCTATATACTTTTGCAACAGTGATTATAATTGCAATCAAATTTTTTTTTTTTTAAATTTTTATATATTTTTTAATCCGCCCAGTTACGTAAATTGATAGCCACATATAACAAAAATTTTTTATTCATATTTTTCGTGTTAAAGAATCATTAAAATATAATTTTATTTTTTAAAAAAATAATTTACATCTAACATTATATATAACTATCAATAATTTTATTCAAATCAATTAAATGTAAATATATATTTTTGTTTATAAAAATTTAATATATAAATAATAATCAAAAAAAAAAAAAATAATATATATTGATAGTAATGAAAATGTAATGAATATATATATAGTAATTTTAATTTAATTTGACTGAATGAGTGACGTAAAAATGACGTATAAAATATAGCTAAAAAAAAAAAAAGAGATGACTATGTGGTTTTGTCTTATATATATTTAATTATTATGAAAATCTTGCTGACATTTTGTGAGTGAACGTAGGAAAAATAACAGTTGAAAAACACGCGGGACTTTTTTATTTATTTTTTTTGAGGTTGTTCAAAGTCTCTTAACACGATAATCATCATAACGGGCTTTCCATATAGTACCTGATGTGTTTCCTCATATAAAAATATATTAAACTATATGATATAACTGCTAACTTTACTTTCGCACTGTCTGATTCTCTTGTATATATTTATTTTTATACTATAACATTTTTCATATTCAAATTTACAAAAATATATATTTTTTTTTTATAAATGTGTTACGTTGACGCATTTTTATATCAACTAAACAATAGTTTTACCGTCCAGCTTTGGTACTTCCTTTATTTTTATATATGATATACAAAGTTGCCGGTCCTCTCTCTTCCTATTATACTATTATTCGTCACCTCAAATCTCCGTTACAATTCTTACAAGTACCGTAAACATTGTAATGTATATCTTTTTTTTTTAGATAAGAAATATCGGGCAGTAATATTACTGAGATTCCAACTAAAAACACACCTTTTTTTTTTAAATCATTGAGCCGCGCCTTTTTGTTTGTTTTTTTTTTCTAAATTTTCTACTGAATCATCTTGTGTAAATTTTTTTTTCAAAATTTTCTCGATGATAAATATATAAATCATCTAGGCAGTGGATGTATATATTAATCATCATTAAAATATATATTTTATAAATTATTCAAGCGTATTGATTATTTCAAAATTCAGCAATTAATTGCAAAAACTTTTAGAAATTTTGAAACAAAAAATGGCATTAAAAATTTAGTCAAATCCAAACACAAAAATACCCTAATATGTATCCTATATATAAAATTAAAAACTATAAATACAATATAATAATAATTACGTTTATATTTATTTTTTTATTTTCTGGCTTGTGCCCTTGTGTGCATGCAAGTACATATATTGAAATTAAAAAATAGTAAATTGCTTCCTCATCGGTGCGAATATGAGCCAGAAATTGTGATTAGTTTAACCGTATATAAATATAAATGTGTAAATGCTGGCCAATAATGCATCCAAGTGAATTTTTATTTTTATAAAATATATATATATTTTTTTTTATTCTTTTCATATCAAGAATGGCCTCATTTCACTTTAATTACCGACTTTGCTTTGACACAGTCATATTTTAAAAATAGACTAGACAATTTCATTTCTATATTTTTTTTTAAATATTTATCATTTATAATAAAAACTTTCACACTTGAATTTTACCCATTAAATTATAAAACAATTATTAAATAATTTCTAATATAATATAGTTGACATAAATAAACATAAAATTTAAATTAGTAAAAATTAGTCAACAAGGTTGATGCCCTTGTAGTTGAGAATTAAATACAAGTAAATATAACAAACATAAAAAAAAATACCAACCTGTAAATACCAATGCCACCAGCCGTGATACTACCTCACATGTATTTATACATATATTTACATGTAAAATAAAATTATTCATATATATATATTTGTAAGAAGAAAATACAAGTTATTTTTTTAAAATATATAAACTTGAAATATATTATAAAGATTAAAAATATAAATGCATTTCTCACTGCGATGATATACAATATATTATATTAAATATATTTCCAGTCGTGGTGGTCTTTTTTTTTATAATATACAAGGTTATTTTATATATATAACTTGAAAAATGTCGCTAAAATTTACTCGGGCGTAAATGCGGAAATAGTTTGTCTTTTATCCATGACGAATGTTATCCATAAAAGAAAAATTATATTCAATAAAAAATAAATACATATAAATCAAATATAATTTAAAAAAAAAAAATAAAAAAAAACAATATCATTATTATAATTATACTAGATTAATTTTAAATATAAATTTATTTTTAAAATTGATATATATCTAAATGACAAATAAATTAATATAAAAATATATTTATTTAAGTAGTAGAAAAATAATCAAGCTGTGTATTTGCAGATATATTTATACTGTGTGTATATAATAGTTGTAGGAAGGCACTAATTAGCACTAATGTGAGTTGAGAAAAACATATATAATATATATGATATAGGTAGGGCCAGAAATACTACAAGGACATTGACATTATCACTTGTCGTCTCTCCATCTGTCTACATTTATATATAAAAATTGTTTATATTTTTCTTGATGGCGTAAATTTATCCCCCTAAAATTCCATACATTCTCATTACTACAATTTAAAAAATAATAATCAGTATACAAATTAAAAAAAAAATAAAAATATAATAAATTAACAAAAAAAAATATCAGCTGTCATGTAAATTAAATTAATCATAATTTTAACAAAAATATATAAATAATTATTAAAAAATTAATAAAATATATTGATGTAAATTTTAACCTTTTTAATATGTCAAAAAATATCTATAATTTCTCTTTTTTTAAATATTAATTTTACCAACTTGACCTAAATAAAAATAAAAAGTATTTTTTAAAAAAAAAATATATAAATAGTTAATAATTTGCATTTGTATATTTAAAAAAATGTGCACATAAATAAATATGCAGGATATATTATCATCTTTGTCGACCTACATGTGTATTTACCAATGGATCATTATGTTAGCTTTTTAAATATTTGTTTATTAAATTATTAAATATATGAATTTTTTATAATTAAAAATAGTACCAGTGAGTTTAAAAATACCCTATTATTATAATCAATACTCAAAGTTTCAAAAAAATATAAAAAATTATTATTTTTTATTTTGTAAATTTACCTTGATTTTTTATAATAATATATTCTTAAAATTTAAATATATATATATTGTAGGATGAAATAAATTATTCATCAGTTATTTGTCTTATATTTTTGTTGTATCTTTTTTTTTATGCAAACAATGTTTGATTGACGCAATGATGTAATATTTAAAAAAAAAAAATGATAAATTTCGTTGCATATTGATTGCAATTGTTGATTGATTCTTCGAATAATATTAAAAAATTATTGCGTGGGGTCGATATCTTCACTTTTATTTACTTTGAAATGTGAATCGATTGTAAACTCAGTAAAAAATTACTTCGTAGAAATATATATCTCATAGTAAATTGCAATATAAACTCAATCGTTAAAGACAACTTGCTTCATTTTTTTTTTTTATTATTTTACTATTTTATTTTTATTTTTTACTTGTTCTTGAAGATACAATTCTGATTTTTTTTAAAACTATGCAATTTTAAATGAACTTAAATTATTACTTAAACCGGAAGGATAAAATAAACGAGCATTAAACACGTGGATCATTCAACATTATTTTATAATATTTACTTGGAATTATTATTTTTTTTTTCGAATAAAATTCATAGATTATTACATAACTACTTTCATCAATGAGAAAAAATTATAAAATTTTTTGTTTTATAAATATACTCATGTTTATTTTATGACAATTTATTATGTAATGATTTTTTTTTTTTTTTTTTAGTTAAAAGTATTACATTTTATGATGTACACTTGTGTTGATGCTAATTTTTTAAATTACCATCTTTTTACACCCACACATGTGTTTTTACTCAGCTGACCATACATAATATAGTAGCAAAGTTTTTTTTTTTTATAATTTTATTATGTGCATTACGTAATTACATTGAGTCTTAAAATATTTGCCATGAATTTACGAGGGCGTAACACAAAAAAAAAAAATAAAAAAATAATAAACAATCAACGTTAAATATTATTAAATTTTTTTTTTAATTTTTTTATAATTTAAAAATAAATTGAATATTAAAATTTATATATATATAATCTTATCTTGATTAGTACATTGGAAAGTCTATTGTTTACTTCGTTTTCATAAAGAAAGTAGAATTTTAATTTATGTTAATTAAAATAACAATAGTCATAAAATTAAAGAAACTTTATTTTTTTATAAAATTTAAATATACAGTATATTTTTTTATTTTTTTTAAAAAATTAGGAATTTTTTTTTTCAATAAAAAAAAGTTATTTGTTAATTGTAATTTAAAATATAAATTTATAAATTTTTATAATTATTTTTAGTAAATATATATTTTTACATTATAAATTAACAATTATTTAAAATTTTATGTTGAAAATTTTTTAGTGAGTTTGTTTATTGTTGTAGATAGATATAAAAAATAATAATAAATAATTTTTATTTCAACAATATACTTTGATGAGGAAATATTTAACTCAAGCATACATCCCTTTCTTTCACTTGTTTATATTTATATATTTATACGATATATTTGTATAATAGTTCATCATGTAAACTATGATTTCATGAGCATGCAAATTTTTATCTTTTTTTGGATTGATATCATACTTTCCGGTATCTTGAAATGCATCCTGTTGTATTTATATATTAAAAAAAAAAAAAATTATAAATTTTATTTTTTGCAATTTATAAATATTTTTATCTTTTACATTATCACTGAATTCAAATCAACTTACTCAAAGTAAAAAATAATTTTTTTTTTTTTTTTTAAATAAGAGAAATTGCAAATAATAAAAAAATTCAAGAAGATAAAATATATTTTGGTTGTTTAAATATATCCTCAGGGTTTATTCCACTCTCACTTCCTCAACTTTCTTTAGTATAAATAAAAGGAAAAAAAAAAAAAATTATACGACCCGATTTTTTTTTATCGTCTCATCGAAATCCCTTTTTTATATTTTATTATAAATTTTTTTCGTTTTCACTCAGGTAACAGGTACATTAATATTTTTGATTAAAAATTGAAAAAAAAAAAAAAAATTTATATATATATTTTTACAATATTTATTATTGATTGATCAAGTTATTAATAAGTTGTTTTAAAAAAAATATAATATGAGTATAAAATATATATAAAAAAATAAAATTTAGCTGATGAAATTAACAGTGGTAATTGATGACTTTGATGTGGCATTTTATGCATGCAATCGATCTAACAAACAACCTGGTGCTCATATTATTTTAGTATAATAATTTAATATCCAGTTTAATATATATACAAGTACACCAAGTACAGCAAATACACCAAGTACACCAAGTACACCAAGTGGTAGAGTCATTGCACACGTACATCAAGGATTCACTTGATTATATACATATTTATTTATATTTATAAAACAGATACATTCACCTATCGTATGCGTTTAACCAAGGTACGTGACAGATTCAACGACGAGATTCCACGCTCAGTTTCCTGGCCGTAAATAATAACGCTGTGGTGAGATTTTCTCAGATGATTCGACCCGCAGCCGCGCGAAAGAACCCTGAAGAAGACTCGAGGATCTTTCTCCTTTTTCTCTTCCTTATTTAAACATTTTTTTTTTTAATTCTAATTTTTATTCTTTATATTTTTATCATTTACTTGTCTTTTTTTTTTTTTTTTCATATCATTCTCATTTTACACCCCGACATTTCTATCAGTATTAAAGATTATAAAGAATTTTATGTTATATTTTTTAATTTTTAATCTATTTGTAATTAATTATATATACATAATTAAATTAATGATTTATATATATATATATGTTTTTTTATTTTTGTTGAATTAATATAATATTTATTATTTAATAATTTTTATTTATTATAATTGTGTGATTAAAAATTGTATAATTTTATTTTATTATTTAATTTTGGATATTTTTAATTTATTTTATTGCGATGATATGAATTAAAATATGAAAGTTATAGTTATTATATATATAGTTGAATTAATTTTGTAAAAATTATAAAATTAATACAAAAAAATATGGAAATATTTTAATTCAGTAGTATAAAGTTAATGTGGGCAGACAGAATTAAGGTCGTCTCAAAAAAAAAGCAAAAATCCTTGAGCCAAAAAAAACATATAATATCTTTATTTATTTATAAATTAAATTAAATTAATCAATAACAATTTGGGGAGATAATATTTTAAATATTTAAATGAAAAATAATTGCTAAATAATTATTAAATTTTCTACGTGACATCAAATTGACATTGAAGCCACTAAAATATCAAACATTAAATTTTTTTTTTGATGATTCAATACAATAATAATAACAACAGTTATATTCAAATGATAATTAAACTTTTATTTTATTATTAAATTAATTTTTGATTACCTTATTTGATTGATAGTGATGTCTTGAATAAAAAATTAAAAATTACAAATCTAAATTAAATGAATAATTGTTGAGTAAAATACCAATTATACAATGCATGCATAAATTCATTGCAAAAATATTTATATATATATATGCAGTAGCAATAACCTCTTGCTATAAACAATTAAAAAAAAAAAAATTAATAAAAAAAAAATTAATATACACAGTCGCCAGTTGGTTAAAATGCCTTGAGAGAAAATTCCATTGCGTGTATATATGTACTTGCACTTGCTATATTTATATCATGAACAGTTTAAAAATAAAAATAAATAAATAAATAAATAAATATATAAATGAGCATTGAATCAAAAATAAAAAAAACAGACATGTAAATACCAATTTATTAGTTTGAAATTATTAATTATGTCGCGACGCATTTCATTTTATCATGCTACCATGAGCCAATATTTTTACTAAATTTTATTTTATTTTTATGATTTATTTTAAAAAAAAAAAAATTAAATTAATGATTTAACAACAATACACATAACCAGTGTGATAATTTTATAAAACAAAAAGTATACGATCTTCAATCATCTCTCTATCTTGATTAAAAAAATACAAAATATTTTTAATTTAAAAAAATTACTGGTCTTCATAATAAAAAAACAACAATTAAATATAAAATTACTTGACACAAGAAATATAGTCACAAAATTTAATTATTTTGGTCCAACACATGAATTTTTTTTTTAAATTAATTTATTTAAAAATAAATAAAAATCCCATGAGACAAAAAACCAGAAATTTTTTGACAATTATTTTTTTTAATAAAATAAAGATGTCACGTTGAAATTTTTGTGTGAATATTTCAAGTATCAGGCATTTATAATAATAATTGAAAATTATATTTTAAAATGAATAAAAAAAAAAATTAATTTAAATTATTCATAAAAGTAATGTTGAAGAAAAGGTGGTAACTAAAACTATAACTAGAGACAAGATTTAACGTGACAAAGTGGCGTTAAATGATTAATTAAAGAATACCAAGGTAAGGTGGAGTGAAACTAATGATTTATGTAGTTTAATCACGCACTTCTCTTTTGAATTTTTAAATAAAAATTTTTTAAAATAATTTACAACATGGCCGGATGTACATATGTGTACAGACAAATAGCATTTTATAAACATTCAATTATAATATTTAAGTGTGTAGACATTTGGCTAGACAAAAATACAAAAACAACACCAAATAAATTACGTCATTTACTTGATATTTTTCTTGTTGTATTTTGTCATTGAAGACTTATATAAAGATAAATTTATTTCATTTCAAAATTTGCATCAGGTCAATAGCCTTTTTCATTTATTTTTTTTTATTTAAATTATTTCGATTTCCGTTTGCTGATAAAGTATATATATTTATTGAATAAAGTATAGGATTAAATAAAAAGATATACTTGCGTAATTTTTTTACTAAAAATTTTTCATCATAAAATATTTTTTAAATATAACGCTAAAGTAAATTTAATTATATATTTTTTTAGATTTGAATGATTTAAAATTAATTTTTTAAAAATTCAATTGATATTTTAATTTTCCAACTCTTTAATTTTCCAATTGACTTCTTGTTTATTTCCATCTTCTTTATTTTCTGGATAATTCACAATTAATTATTTAAAAAATTCAATAATAAATAATAATAATACATCAACAATATATTTGATGTATAAATTAAATTAATGTAAATTATTTTACTCACCTTCAATAATAATTTTAAAACAAATCAAATATTTTCCTAATCCTACACCATCAAACACTGGTGATGTCCATGATGTTTCTTCATTTGAATCAATAAAAGTTATATTATCATTTGAATAAATAACATTATATTCATCTGGAATGAATGAAAATTGAGCTTTACCTTTGACCTTAATTAAATCAATAATAATTTAATAATTTAAAATATAAATTTTAAAAAAATATATAAATAATGATGAATACCTTAACAGCAAGATGTTGTCCAATTATTTTTTTTGAACCAACTGTTAAAGTTAATTTATTTGTAATAAACCAACTAGGAGACAATGATTCCCGAAAACAATCAAAAATGTCACCTCTATGTAATTCCATCATAGCTGTTCCACTTTTTTCACTACCATATGAAATAATGACACTTGTCATCAATAAAATTATCACATTATTTATTAAAGATGACATTATTTAATTATCACAAACAATTGTATATTGTAATGCTAAATTTACTGATCAAGTTGAAAGAAAAACTTGATGACAATTTAAAAAAGATTGTATCAAAAAATATTTGTGTCACAAAGAATATATATATTTTTAAATTGTCCTTGAATGATCAAATATTAAAAAACGATTTATTTATATAACAAAAAGTTATGCACCATTAATTTTGTTATTGAAAATAAAACATATCTGTATATTAAAAATAAAAAATAATAGTGGCTTTATATAAGACTTTTAATTTTAAAATAATAATAATCATTATCATCAGGTCATCAAGTATTTTAAAATAACAAAGTGATAAAGTTTTTAAAAATATCTCATGATCTCAAAATAAACGTCATTTAATCTTCATAAATCTTCAAACTTTTTAATTTTTTTTTTTTTGTTTAAATTAACAAAACTTGTTGATAACTTATTTCAACAAACTAAAAACTATTCTGTCACCAAAAATTCACGTAGTTAAACTAATTATTATCTGAGTACTTGTAAAACAATATTTATATTTGAAAAATAATACATGATATTTATTTCAAATACATGTTGTTACGTTTCCATGACCGATAGGCATAATATAATATTTATATTCACATATATTTATACCTTGTTTATAAAATAACGGTAACAGATTATACAAAATTCTTCAACGCGCATCACAAATAAAATATATAACGATGGTTACATTGGCTATGGTCAGTATTGAAAAATTGATAGATTAAAAAATACATCAAAAATAATCCAAAACCATTAAAGATGTTATTTTTATTTGTAGCTAAAAAATCACTCATATATAAACTATAAATTTACTCGTTCAAGCATGTATCATATAGACTAGTATTTTAAAAAATTTCTTAAAAATAATATTGTACAGAAATAACATATTTTTTTTACTATTTATTCAATCAAATAGTAACATGTTACAAACAGATCAATTTCAATGATCCCATCACTCGACATTGTGTAAAATTTTTATATAAAAAAAAATTAAAGTATTTTTTAAATATTTATTTTTATTATTCAATAGTTGATATACTTTTATAAAATAAAAATTTATATATATATCAGTTGATGCAAGATGACCATGATCACCATGATGTTGCATTAGAATACAGTACGTTCTGGTTGAACGATATTTCCGGGAATATTTGTCATCATGATACGGTCATAGGTAAAAATAAAAAAATTTTAAAAAAAGTCTATATGTGCAGTAATCTTGTGTGAGAGACCAAGCCTTACCATTGCATCGTATTACCTTCCTGGATTCATTCACTTTGTAGTCATCTCACATCCTCGTTCAACAGTCCACAAACGTGCCCATATATACCATCAACTTTTATAATATATAAAAAATAAAATAAATAAAATAAATAAACATTAACCAATAAAAACAATATTATCATCATATTTCAATCAATGATTATTATCTTTAATAGTTTATTTATATTTTACAACTTTTAGTCAAGTGTTTTTAAAAACACTTTCTTATTTTGAAAATAAAAAATTTTAAAAAAAGTAGCTGTTTTTATAATCAAGTATTTATTATTATCTCTCATCAAAATTTTACGTCATCCGGATGTATATGTATATGTGTATATATTTATGCAACTTGTAACACGAGCTTGATGATTGAACAATTTTCATAAAAAAAAATAAAAAAGAATATTATAATATTTGTTTGAGCAATTCAATTTAGATGAAAAGAATTCGTCCTTGAGTATATAAATACACAAAAAAAATATATATATAATATCTCTGAATAGTCTCATTGTTGTAGTTATAAAAAAATTTATATTATTTTTTATATATAGTTTTAAAAAAGACAAAGATCTTTTGTAAAAAAAAAACAAAAAATCGTCATGCTTTGATCTCTACTCGAGTATAAATTTACATTATTTTATAAATATTCTTCTTTTATATTTTTTTATGGATTTAGATGTAATGAACAAATTAAGATATTTTTGTTAATTATTAATAATTTTTTTTTGCTTTAAATTATGATGTAGTTTTAAAAAATTTATTATTGTATAAAAATATGAGTGTAATATCCAGAATAGGTGGTGCAATATGATGTAGGATTTAAGACAAGTAGGAAGTTTGATGGCGCCAGATGACTGAACACTGACCTTTCTTAAATTATTTTTTATTTTTCATGAAAAATAAAAAATAAAAAATAAATAATATATATATCTTTTAAGAGTTCGATGACTTTAACATCACAAGAGTTATCAATAACTACCAGCACCACCAACTTGGTCACGCATCACTTGGTACTTTGTGCTGCTTGATTTTTTTTATTATTATATTTAATTTATATTTTTAAATAGAATATTTATTTATTTATACCACTGTATGATATATATACACGTTTAGATATAATTAAAGATGAAATTGGATAAAAATATTTTAGATTAAATTGATGTTAGACAAGGTCAAACGTGAAAAGACATATATATTACTTTGATATCATTATAAACCCACCCAGGTCCAAGTTCATTGAGGTCACCAACCACGTTTATAATATAAATTCAGTTAAATTCAGTCAAGTCAATTATTTATTATAACTTTTCTTTTAAAACTTTTAATAATTATCCAAATATTGTCAAGTTAATTTGTATGAACTGTTTAATTAAAATACTGATATTTTTCATTGCAAGATGTCATCACGATATCAGCACAAGATTTAGTCCTAATAAATTTGTATAAATTATATTATTTTTTTTATTATTCGCATATAAAAAAAAATGTTCAATTAGGTATGTATAAAATATACATAAAATTCATTGGTTCGTTTTGAATATCGCGGTTAGATTGTTAGCGCACGATCATTGTATTTTTTTATTTCATCTGTTTACAAAGCGATACAAATGTTGTGGTTTTTTTTTTTGAAATTTATATTTATTTATTTTTATATAAATATATATATTTTTTTTTATTTTCTTTATATATATCAGTATTTTTTTTAAATCTTTTTTTCCGTGATCACGAGTCCAGCCTCCTGGTTGAGGCCGCTCATCGACTAGCGGTACTTCGAGTTGATTCTTTCTCATCTTGTATATATGTATTTCTTGATGATGAAAATAAAATAAAGTATAACTGAAAGAGTATAATATATACTTGCACATTATATGTGTATATAGAGTGCAGGTTGGGTGGATTGTAAAACACACACTTGTCGCAGGTGCTTCAATGGAATAGCGAAAAAAAAATTTATAAAAAAACAACAACAACAACAACAACAACGATAAGAAAGGAAAGAATTGTGTGTTTGTTGGATGGTATTACTTTGGAAAGAAGCGCATCGGATAAACTCTCGTGGACCTCTACGGGGAGTACAAGAGACAAGAGGTTAATACGTGTCTAACTGTAAGATAACTGGCCTGTCCAGATCTACCAGACGCGGCATGTACCGATCCTGTTTCCCTTACTTCAACTGATCATCGGTTTCTTGAATGAACTTATCCAGAATAAGATTTTTTTTTTATTCATTTATTTCTTTCGTCAATATTATATATATATAATTCTTTATATTTTTTTTATTTATTTATACAAAAAAAACAAACAAACAAATAAACTTATTCATAAATTTGTTATTCACATGTACGTTGACAATGAAATGTATAAGCAAATAAAAGTTTTCTGTATATATATATGTATGACTTGACAATTGATGAATTTATATTCAATTTTTTTTTTATTTTTGTTACAGATAAAAGATGAACGGCAATCCAAGAAAAAGTTTTAAATAATAAATAGAAAAAAAAAAAAAAAAGTTTAAATAGAAAAAAAATTATATAAAGAAAGTAAAATAAGTGTGGGTATAAATAAAAAATAAATAAAATGGGAAACAACAACAGTTCTTCACATCAGCACGCAGTTTTACAACATGAAATGGGACGTGGTTGGACACAATCATTTCCTCGTGAATTGACAAGACATCAAAACTACATACAACAATCATCTGGACATAAAGTTTTACCTGAACCACCTAATCATCGATTACGTGCTACCAATAATGGTAGTATTATTCACAATGGTGGTACCATAAGTGGTCGTAAACTTGCAGCTTTAACATTACCACATGATCTTAACAAGGTACCTATATATTTTATTTTTTTAATGTTATTATTTAATATAAAAAACAAAAAAAAATATTAATATTTACAATTAATTTACAGCAAGGAAATTATCGTAGTCGTTCAACATCAGCATCAAATATTGGTATATCATCATCATCACGTTGTACTAGTCGTATTGATAATAATAATAATAATAATAATAATATCAATAATCAAAATTATTGTAATGGTAATTATCGTTCATGTAATTGTAATTATCATAAAAATGAAATGATGGAAATTAAAAAATTTGGTAGTGAACCAGATTTACGTTATTCACCATTAGAAACACAACGTCATTCAGATACACGTAATTCTGTTTATTATCCTGAACGTGAAAGTCGTTATCGTGGTAAAAAAAAATATAAAGCACCACTACCACCACCACCACCACAATTATCATCATCATCATCATCAGCAGCAGCAGCAGCACAAACATCAGCAACATTAATAAATGGTGATGGTTCATCACCTGATTCATACAAATGGGAAATTTGTGGCCAAGAACAACGTGAAAATTATCATGATGATAATAATAATAATAATATAAATGTACAACCACCACCAAGAAAATCTCGTCTTTTTAAAACTCGTGCTGAAACAAAAAGACAAGCAAATAATAATAATAATTTTAATATCAACAATAACAACAACAACAACAACAACTCGGCTCAGCAAGAAAGCAATAATATTAAAGAACGCAGATGGCGTAGTGAAAATCGTGTATCATCTGGCAAAGAAAACCGACATATTTGGCGTGAATATAATGAACAAGATAGATGGTTAAATAATGAAAAAATAAAATTAAAAAATTATGATGGTAAAAATACATTACAAAGAAGTTTAAGTAGTCCAGAATTTCAAGCTGAATTAATTCAAGTTGCTAAAAAAGTACGTAATAAAGCTAATTATAATAATAAAAGAATTGGTCCAATTGGTGCTGTATCATCAACAACAAATATATCTGATGATAATAATAATGAAAATTTATTAAAAACAAAAAAAATAAAAAATAAAATTATTGAACCATTTGAAAATAGAAGAGAAGAAATACGTAATTCAGCAAAATTTTATAAATTTAAAAAATATCAAGATGAACATAATCATAATAACAATAATAATGAATTAAAAAAAAAATTAATTAATTGTAATATTAGATCAAAAACAGCTGAACCAATTAATAGATGTAAAAAAAATATCAATGATATTGAAAGAACAAGATCAGAAAGTCCAGTAATACGTAAATCATCATATAAAATTGATGCAAAATTAGATAAAATGGATGTTAGAGGTCAAGGTTCAGGTAGAGAAAGTACACCAGAACCACCAATAAATAAAGAAAAAAAAAATTTAGATTATAGAAAAAAAAGAAATGATTATAAAAATGAAAATTATAAAATAAATGAAAAAAAAAAATTGTCAAATGTTATTTATAATGAAGAAAAAAATATAAAACAACATGAATCATTAGATATTGTTGAAGAAAACTGGAATTTTAAAAATGAGTAAGATAATTTTTTTAAATAATCATTACGTTATAAATTTGTATTTCATGTTGTTATTTGTTTAATTACTATTATATATTTAATAAGGAAAATTAATAATTATTTTGTTTATTTTTTTATTTTTTCAGTTTATCATCAAATGCCAACCGGATTCGTGGTAATTTGCCGAGTCAAGAAGACGAGGTATGTTTTAATTTTAAATACTTGTATTATTTTAATTTTAACTTTAATTAGTAAACTAATTTAACCATTATTATTTATTCGCATTTAAATATAGTTATATATAGAATTAAATGAATGAATAGATGAAAAGTAATTTAATTTTTAAATTTTTATATAAATTCATTGAGATATATATATAAATGTTAATTAATGGAAAATTTACTTACGGAACTTGATTATTTAATTTGATGATTATTTTTTATTTTTCATTAGGATAAAATTCATAATGAAGATATTGCCTTGAAATTGCGACCGACCTTGCCAAAGAAACAACTTGAAATTCCACGTTTTTCACCTTCAGCTGCTTGGAGATTACTTTCCGCCTTGGAATTTCCAGGGCCAACAATGAGTACAGCAAGTGAAGAACTTCCCGTAAGTTATATTAATTTATTACTGATTAATTTTTCATATACAATTTATCATCATTAAAATTAAAAGAAAACTCAACGGGATACTTGTATCTTATATATTTCATTGAAATATTTATCATATATATAATAAAATATTCAAGTTAAAATTTAGTGCACACAATTTATAACATTTTATTAGTATAACAAATTTTAAGTGTTAATAAAAAAATTTATTAACACTATTTACAACTATTTATAATAAATTATATTTAAATTTTTTTTTATTAACATAAAAAAATAATATATCTATACCGTTAGAATTCCAATGTCAATTTGCATCTATCAACAACTCAAATAACTCTAGTCAAGTTGTTGTAAATTTATTTATTTATTTATTTATTTATTAAATTTTACAGGTAATGTATGAAGAACGTATTGAAAGACTTTCAAGACCACCACCAGTATTGATTGCATTAGATCCAAGAAATTCTGGTGATTCTGGTATATCAGGTGATGCTGGTGGACAAAATGATGATTCAATTGATGCATGTACAAATCAATTAAAAAATCAAACACAAAGACCAAATACATGGACACCACAACAAGATCTTGGTGAAGAATCAAGTAGTGATGCTGGTGTTGATTCACCACCACCAATGCAATCATTTACAAAATTTTCATCACGTCCACATGTATTTTCTTTATCATTACCAAGAGAAGATAATCGTAATAATATAAATACACTTGATAAACAAAATAAAGATAATATTGGATCATTTAATTCATTAAAAAAAATTAAAAAATCTGTATCTGGTGTATTTGGATTAACATCAATTGATTTTGAAAAGAAAAAAAATATTGATAATGTACTTGATGATAATTGGTTATTATCAACAAGTGCACCAACATCATTACAACATAATCATGTTAATAAATTTAATGTTAATCGTGATAATAACAATAATAATAATAATAATAATAATATTGATAATTTACCAAGTTGGGATATTAATTATACAATTGATAATTATTATAATGGTAATGATTCATTTAGTAGAAATGAATTTTCAATGGGTAGTATGAAACCTCCATCATTTTCATATCTTGCATCTGGTGGACATGTCATGTATTTACCATCATCAAATAATAATAACAACAACAACAACAACAAAAATAATAATAATAATGATTTAAAAATGAAAAATTTAAATTATCATTATAATACAGAAATTGAAATTATTAATAATAAAAAAAATAATAAAAAATCTGGTCAAAATAAATTAAGAAAAGATAATGATATAATTAGTAATAATAATAATAAATTTAATTTAAATAATAATAGTAAAAATGAAATTGGTATTTATCGTGAAAGATCTTTCATTGATATTGGTAAAAAAAATAAAAATGATATATTAAATTTTTCAAAATCATGTGAAAATATATCAGATATAAAACATCATCATAATTATTCATCAATAAATATCAAAGAAAATTTACAAGATAAAAAAATTGATGATAATAATAATAATATTAATAATAAACCAAATTTAAAAAATAAAAGATTTACATTTCAATCAACAGTACGTCAAATTGAACGTAAAAGATTATCTGATAAATTATCACGTGAAGCTGAAGCTAAAGAAAAACAAAGAAAAAATGAATTAGAAGCTATGAGAAAAGTTGAAGAAGAATTTCAAAGAAAAAGAGCTAAAGAAAAAGCAAATATACGTCAACAATTAAGATTATATAATATGGATGAAAATTCAAATAGTTTACCATCAATATTTGATAATACAAATTTATCAAGAGCTGATCCTGATGGTGCACCATCATCAGCAGCATCATCACCAACTTCAGCATCACCTGGTAAAATTAATAATAATAATAATAATAATAGTAATCGTAAAAGTAGTGCCAGTAGTGATGAATATATTAAAAAAAAAGAAGAAAAATATAAATTACAACAACAAATTAATCATCAACAACAACCAAGAGAATATAAAGATTATAATAGACCAAAGTATTTTGATTGGGGACCAAATAATAATGATTCATCATCACATTTTGATGTTAAACAAACAACAATACATCCAAAAGTTGTTTGTGATATTCCAAAAACTTCTCATGTATTCATTGATACAAATTCTCATATTGGAAAAAATGGAAATTTAAATTCAACACCACGTTCAGATAATTATAGGTATGTTTAATTATTAATTATATTTATATATAGATATATTTAATTAAATTATTATAAATATTAAATTTTTAATTTAATTAACAGAAAAGATTTTGCTCATGGAGCAGTTGCTGCAAGATCATCATTGGCAAGTAGTGACAGTGAATTATCACAGCCAAATACTCGTCCTCAATCACGACAAAATGGAAATAAAAATACAAAACATATTAGAACCAGGTAAATATATATTATTTAATCATATAATTTAATATTCTGCTTGACCCTAACAATTTATAAATAAATTATTCTTGACAAATGATGTTTACAAAGTAGGTCAACAAGAATAATTTTCATTCAACAACAAGTATTATCAATAATATTTTATTTTCTATTTATTCATTTCAAGATGAGTAAATTTATTCATTTATTTATTTATTTATTATCATTAAAATTTTTGCAAGTTTATAATGATGATTCTTATAAAACCTTGTTTATATTTATTTAAAATTTTTTATATATATATATATATTGTTGCAATGACCTACTTTGAATTCTAGATTGTAAGTTATAAGCATGTTGCATGACCCAATGACTCGCCCACTGACTTAACCATATATAAATATAAAACATCAACAAAAACAAAAAAATAAAAAATAAAACTCACGCGAGATACTGATACACATCAAATAAATAAAATTTAAAAGTTAATATAAATAATATATTTAAATAGATAATAAATATAAATAGCCTCACCCTGGACCTGGACCAAGCCCATTATATAAAATAATTTATTTATACAAATACACATTTTTATAATTATTAGCTTTTTAAATTTATTTAAATTTTTTAAATTTTACACAGGTTTTAAAGGTTGATGTAAAGTAAGTAGTCTTAACACCTCTAGTCATCTAACAACAACGCTTAATTAAACTCAAAATAAATATTAAATATTATATAAAAAATTAAATAAATAAAAAAAAGTATAAACAAACACAATCAACGTTGCTTCTAACAACGCTCATGAAATAATATCTCATGAATAACACAACTAAGGAGGTATGATAAATTTATTTTTATTTTTTTTTGCTTATTGTTGCTTTTTCATATTTGCAATGTTATTTTAATTTTTAATTTATTGTATTAATAAAAAACTAATATGTATATTAATAAAAAAAATAGGGATGAGACGATTGAACGAGATGAAGTTGAACAAGGAATCAGTGCAATAAGACCAATAAGTCCAACACATAGCTTTGAAGTTGCTAGTTCAGAAGAAGAACCACCAGTTGAACCAATTAAACAAGAAAAAAATAATGTCAATATTACTAATGGATTTATATTAAATACTGTTCAACCATTTGTACGAGAAAAAAGTTATCGACCTATCTTGTTTAATCCTCAACCACCAACAACAGTCTTGAGTTGATAAATTATTTAACACGTTTTAATTTCAATGTCAATAATTTAAATTATATTATAATATACTAAGTTAATTCCAAAAAATATTAAATATATATTTATATAAATTTATACAACGTTAAGATAATTATTTTATTTTATTTTTCAAATTATAAAAAGCTCAATGTTTTAAATAAAAAAAAAATAATCATTTATGAGGAAAAAAGATTTTTTTTTTTTTGTAAATATATTTTTCTCTTTATTAAAATAAAAATAATTAATTTTAATAAACTAATTAATGACCTCATAAATAATTTTTACAACTCAGGAAAGTCAATTGAACTTTTTTTTTTAAAAAAAAAAAAAAGTAATTTTATTATTGGAAAAAAAAAAAATTATAAATAATAATTTTTTTTAATAATTATAAATTAAATTATTTTAAAATTTTAATTAAGTTATCAAATCAAAGATTTTATTTAGTCAAAATTTATATTAAAAAAAATTATTTTAAAGAAAGAGGTTTTTTGGGAAAAAAATTTTAATGTAAACATGTTAAAAAAAATTAATAATAATTAAGATAATTGCTCACGTAATTTTGTAATCAAATTGTTACGTAAAAGAAAAAAAAAAAAATTATAAATTATGTATAAAAATGAAAAAAAAAGAAAATAATTTTGTTAATTAATTTTGAATATTTGAAAATGCAATTGGTATGTATCACGTGATCATTTACTCCTTCCATATAATGACTCCCCCACTTTGTTTATAACCGCCATTGTTAATATTGTTTTATTTTTTTTTTCTCAACAAAATATATCAAGTTTTTGAAGCAACAAGCATCAACAATGTCAGCTGAAAAAAGTTTTATAAATGCAAAAAATATTGATAAATGTGATTCAATTGATAGTGATACAGAACAAGGGTAAGTTTTGTTATTATTTTAAAATAAAAATATAAATAATAATTGTAAAATTAATTGTTAAATTTTGTGTAAACAGTGAAGGAAATTTTTTGAAGGTGCTTGATGAAATATCATCAGAAGAAGATGAAGAACCTAGTGCATCAAAAATAAAATCAACAAAAGATAACATTAATGTCGATAATAACAATTCAAGTGTTTCAATTAATAAAACAAATTCTTCAAAAGTTGATACAAGTTTTTCACAAAAATATACAACACCAGTGAATAATAGCTCAAAAGTTAATGAAAATAGTTTACAAAAACACTCAAATTATCCAAGTACAGATACAAATTCTCCATGTACATCAAAAGACAACACAATCACTCAAAATATTCCAATAAATATTACAAATACATCAAAAGAAAATACAGTTAATTCAAATGATAATTCAAGTGTATCAAGAACATCACCATTACCACCACCACAACCACCACAATCATCAACATCACAACCAACACAAACACCAGTATCATTAAATGCATCATTAAATAAAAAAAAAATTAGTGAATTAGATGAAGATGCTGATGAAATAGTTTTGGCTTTGATATGGTCAAAAGGTAAATTAGGTGCAGCATCATACAATATGTCAACATCTGTGTTATCTGTTATGGATGATATTGTTGAAGATACATTTAATTTTAATATAACAAAAGCACTTTATATGCAATTACAACCAAGACATATTGTAACAACTTCTGGTACACCAGATGATTTTCAAAGTATATTAAAAAAATTAATAATTAAAGATTCATTTAATAATCAAAATAAACAATCAACATCATCATCAACATCATCATCAATTGATCAAGTATCATTAAATATATTAAATAAAAATCAAAATGATTTTGAATATTGTTATCACAGAGTTAAATTATTAAAATTAAATTCTGAACCAGATGATACAACAAATTCAGAAAGAATAACATTTTTAAATTCAGTATTAAATTTTGATTCAAATATAATGATACATTCACTTGGTTTATTATTAAAATATCTTGATGAAAATTGGTCAAAATTAACATTAAATCCAAGTGAAAAAATTGAATATCTTTATATTAATTCAATAATGTTAAATGATTTAGTTATGATGGATGAAGATACATTTAATGTATTAAATATAATGCAATCAAAATTTCATCCAAGTTTATTTAAATATGGTTCATGTTCAATTGAAATTGGAATGAATTTATTTACATTTTTAAATCGTTGTCAATCACGTCCAGGTGTACAATATTTATGGAAATTAATGAGACATCCAACAAGAAATATTAATATTATAAATGAACGTCATAAAATAATTGAATTTTTTATAAATCCAAATAATGAAAATTATTATAAAAATATAAAATCAAGTTTAAAACAAATAAGTCGTTTAACACCAGCAGTATTAAAACGTTATAAAACACCACAAGCAAAACCAGCTGATTGGAAAAAATTATCTAAAACAATATCACATTTAACAATTATTGGTGATATATGTAAACGTTGTAAAAATATTAGTAAAATATTTAATAATATATATAATTCAATAAATGATGATATTCATAGAGTACGTTATTTTATTGATTATATTATTGATCATGATGAGAGTAAACAACAAGGAAGATTTATTGTAATGGATGGTGTTGATCCATATCTTGATGAATTAAATTATAGAAAACGTTGTTTACCAAAATTATTAACTGAAGCTGCTGAAAAAGAATTAAAAAATTTACCAAATATTATTAATGGTTTTCGTTATGTTTATTTACCAGGTATTGGTTATCTTGTTGTTATAACTGAATGGAATAGGAATTTATTAAAAGATAAAATTATAAATGAAGAAGAACAAGATATACCTGGTTTAGAATTTATATTTTCATCAAATGGTACAAGACATTATAAAAGTAATGGTGCTAGAGAATTAGATGATAATACTGGTGATATTGTTAGAATGATAACATGTAGAGAAAAACAAATAATGTTAAGACTCATTGAATTTGTTAGTAAATATATTGGTATTATATTAAAAGCAATTGATAATTGTGCTGAACTTGATGCATTATTATCACTTGTTGATGTATCTAAAGATCAAAATTATATTAAACCAGATATTGTTATGGAACATATTATTGATATTAAAGATGGAAGAGATCCATTATATGAATTATTTGATAATTATGTATCAAATGATTATAAATCAAGTAATAATACAAGTTTTATTAAAATTTTTTCTGGTCCAAATGCATGTGGTAAAACAATATATATGAAACAAATTGCATTAATTGTTTATTTATCACATATTGGATGTTTTGTACCAGCTAAAAAAGCTAAAATTGGTATTGTAACACATATATTAACACAAATGTCATCATTACAAACAATAAGTGAAGATGCTAGTGCATATTTAATTGATTTACGTCAAATTAATAATATTATTTATTCATCAACACCAAATAGTTTAATACTTATGGATGAATTTGGACGTGGTACATCAGAAATTGATAGTTTAGCAATATTAACAAGTATATTAAAAAATTTTATTGAACGTGATGATTCATGTCCTCATATATTATGTGCAACACATATACATCGTGTTGCACAATTATTACCATTATCACCAATTATTGAATTAAAAACATTTGAATTTATTGTTGATAATAAAAAACAAGTTACATTTTTATATCGACTTATAAATGGTAAAAGTGGTAAAAGTTTTGCTCATACTGTTGCAAGAAGTACTGGTTTATCTGATAATATTGTTGATAGAGCTGAAATTATATTTAATTATATGAAAAAAGGTAAATTACCAAGATGTCATCCAGATGAAGATCGTAGAAATATTATCAAATATATTGCAGATATTCAATTACAACGTAAAAATATTCATATTGATGAATTGAGACAATGGCTTCATCAAGCATTCTACAGACAATTACCTTCAAAATTCAGCAAGCAGTAAATATTAAAATCAATTAAAATTATTATATTTTTTTTCAAACTATATTCTTTCTCTCTTGTATTATCTATTTTTCTTTTTCTCTTCAATATCGTACTGTAGAAATTGACAATATCTTTCAAAGATAAAGTTAATTCGTTGCGTTTATTTTTATCTCTATTAACCGCAAGATGGCATATTGAGTTTCAAAAAATGAAATATATATATTTTTATATATTTTATAAGCCAATTTTAAATCCTTAAGTTTCGTTAAAATTTAATATTAAAAATTAAATTACATAAACTATTTTTTACAATGAAATAATTATCACAAAATTAAATTGTCGTTAAATTAATTATAAAACAAATAAAAAAATAAATTATAAATATAATTTTTCAAAATTAATATACAAAAGAATGTTAAATATTTAAAAAAAAAAAAAATATATATATATATACAAGTCAAGATCACACGAGCAGTATTATAACTCAAGTATGTGATCTTGCTTCTCGTGTTTAACACTTTATCAGTTCTCCTTGAAGGTTATCAATGACACTTGCTGAGTCAGTAAAAAAATTGAAGTATAGTGCGGCATCTTCAAAGTTTAATATCCGAACAACTACGTCACTTGGTTCATGCAATTCAAGTATATTATATGATACTCATGTTGCTTGTTACATATAACCAACCCCAATATTCATCCAACATCTCAAACAACAAATAAAAAGACATAAAAATTTTATTAAATCATTTTAAAAGTACCCCCCTTTTTACCCCTCTAACAATTGTGTAAATAAAACATCTACATACAATTTTTTATTGAAAATAATATTTAAAAAAAATTTCATCCCCAAAATAATTATTTGACCCAGTGTATAAAATTATTATCTAACTGTATGTAATTTTAAACAAAGTCAATTTTAATTATGTACCAGTTCAAAAATACCACATCAATTTGCGTATAGATAATTTATTATTTTTTTTTTTCTTTGCAATACAAAATAAGTCATGCGCGTTGTTAAAAAATCAGTAGAAAGGCGTAACAATGTATTTTATATATATACATCAACCCCAATGATAAACCACACAAAAATCTCCCCAGTTATTTATTTTTTTATTTTTAAATGTTCCCTAATATAACAATTTGTTAACTACTATTAAATTGACTTTTAATTTTGTCTTTTGTTATACAAATAAATTTACGTATATAATTTTTAAACTTAAAAATTGTAAAATAAGTTGTCAAATTATTTTACTAGTATATATATATATTTTTTTTTTTATCATTTTACTATTTTTTTATATCTAAGGGTGGCTGATATCCATAAAGCAAAAGATGTCACTTATCGTTTCGAGCGTGACGTTACTGTGGCAATTTTCTTATATATAAAAAAAAAAAAAAACACGAAAGAGGGCTTCAACTACGAATTGTTTAAAACTGTATTTCTCCCTTTAACCCCCTTGCCTCAATTTTTATTTTTTTTCAATATATTTTTTCCTTTTTCTTTGTCAAGTTATATATGTATATTATATGAACAAAAAAGACGAAAGTTATATAGATATGAAAAATTTTTCTTGGGGATTTGTACAGTGGCTGTATGTTTTATGGCATTTATCTATATCAAATTTAGGGGGTGGTAATATCAAAACTGGTATATAGTTTACATTTTTTTATATATTTTACTTATTTTTTTTCGAAAAGATTTTTAGGATTCGGCAATTGAGCCGGATCTGTGTGCATTGGTGTTTGGGAATAAGACAGGATGAAAGCATATGCCTTTTGCTACATTTCGCGGTACATTGAGTCCCCATGTGGATTTAAAAATAAATCTGACCCTCGATTATATATATATATCAATTTATAAATATATATATTTATCAATATTTTATTTATTAAAAAAAAATTATAAACAAAAAAATGAAATTTATATTTTACATGAAATTTTTTATTTTAAAATTAAAATTTGTTAATTAAATTATTTAATTATATATAAATTAAATAATAATATTTACAATATAAATTTTAATTAATTTATATATATATAGATAATATAAAAAAAAAAAAAAAAACAATAAATTGATAACTGGGTGAAATCAGACGTTTATATCAGAAAAAAAAAATAAATATGATGGATTTATTGGAAATATTTGGGGGTATATGTGGTGCATGAAGAATATAGCGAAGCACAGTTGAAGACACATATAGGGGCTTTTTTTTTTTTCACGTAAGTTAAGGGGAGCACTTTATGGGGGCATCGAATATATTTCTTGATTGAGCGAACTAATCCACGCAAAAAAGATTTTATTCGTAATCGAGTTGATAGAAAATTTAGGCAAAAGGATAGGGTAAAACAAAAAAATAAATAAATAAATAAAAAGAGGGGTAGTTTTAAAAAACTTTCAATATTTTTTACTAAAAGTTTATTTAATATTGATGATTATATTCAAACACTTTAATCATCGTTGATCAACAAGACAATAATTTATAAACTTGTAATATTATTTTGATATACAACAATATGTTATTTTTCATTTATTTATTTTTTTTTTGTTCAAAAAGTAAATATTGAAAGCCAATAGTTAAACTATAGTAAAGTCAAAGATTTCAGAACACAGCATGGGCGGATCGACGGTCGATCTTTTAATCGTAACTTGCGGCAAAATGCGCGGCCAAATCTATTTTTATTGTCCCCGAGATAGCGAAGCTTGTTTCAACGTATTTATTACTAAAGGGACAAAAAAAAATATATATATAGAAAAATATATTCTGTCTAGGGTGAACTAGAAATTGACTTTGAACATGACTACTTATTTTGAACAGAAAAAAAAAAAAAAAAAAAAAAAATGTTTAAATTGATATTGACTACTTGCTAGTCGCAAATAAATATACATATAAATTTTATTCATTTATTATATTTAAAAAATATATACATGAAAAAAAAAAAAAAAAATGATAATATATATTTGTTGAAGAAAACGTGTATTATAGTTTGAATATTTTCAAAGCGTTCTATCTTTGTTGTATAAAAATATATGAATATTCAATAGTAAACATACTGCTAATACCTGGTAGTGGTTGGTTTGTTGTAAAACAATGTTAAAAAATATGCATAAAATAAAAAAATAAAAAAATAAAAACAAGGGAGGTTATTTTACTGTGTGCCCAGTGTCTCGGTTAAACTGCAGAAAAACCAAAAGGGTTGCATGGAATTTTGTTGAGAGTATTTTGTGTATATATACCATGAACAAACCAAGTCAACTATAAATATATTCATTTTTTAATTTTCATTTTCTCTTTCTCTCTCTCTCTCTCTCTCTCTCTCTCTCTGTTTTTTTTTTTTTTTTATCTATTTTGATCTTTTATTTTATTTCTCTCTTATATACACATAATAACAACGAGTACAAACAAAACTTAGTATAAATTTTGTTTATGATATTACAACTGTATATTGAATAGACAAAAATGACCATTGTCCAGTCTACAACCCTAATCTCATGTGCACACTGTGACAACACCCTTGTAACCTCCCAGATACAGCACGTTGAACGATATAAAATGAACATTAAAATTATTATTATCACACACTTGTTTGCTCAAGAAATAATAATTATTCATTTCTTTTTTCTTTTTTTTTTAAACTTATATATTATTGATAAATATTTAAAGTTAATTAAAATAATATTAATTAGTTTTTTTTTTTTTTTTTTTTTTTTGTAAATGTGTGTATAGAATAATAATTTGAAGTATAATTTGTTGGTATTTATTTTTATTTTTTGATTTGTTTTTTGATTTGTTCTGGTGTTTTTTTTTGTTGGGAGGAGGAAGAGGAGGAGGACAAGTATTATTTTTTTTTTGTTGATAATATATATACGATATTGACGATATACGTGTTTTGTAGACATTGAAAAATACCCCTCATGCACCAACTTACATACTGTTTTGATTCAAGTTGTTATAGAAAAGACATATATCACACAGTTCTCCACCCAATTTTATCCCTCACATTGACTGGACAAAATTTAGGGTGGAACGAAAGGGGGAAAATAAGATGGACATACTGAATTTATTGCTATTTACGATAAACCATATAATTATTAAAATCTATACAAGCATGTCTATTGCATATATATATATACTTGTATATAAAACAAAAAAATAAAAATTAAATAGAAAATTCACTTTTTATATTACATTTTTATTCATTTTTTTGTTATTTTTATTTATTAATCAATAGTGAATATATATTATTGGTTTTATTTATTTATTTTTTTTTTTTTAAATTGCATAAAACATCTTGAGGTAGATAAAAAAAATCACACGTGGACCCGCATATAACAATTTTTAGAATCAAAGAATATATATTCAATGCCGAATGGGCACGAAATTAAGCGTGAAATACGCAACGTGCTAAGAATATTTTTTCATCATTTTTGAATATAAAAAAAAAATTATAATAAACATATAAAATATCATAACAAATTGATTGATCTATTAATATTTATAAATAATATTAAAATTTTAAAAACAATTAAATTACTTGTCAATATAAAAATATTATTAAAAAAAAAAAAAACAAATATATAAATTAAAATTAAAAAAAATTAATTTATATTTATTTATTTAAAATAGATATTATATATAAATATACAATTTCATTGACATTACAAAACAATGTGTGGTAAAATAATAATAAATAGATATTACTCATTGAAAAATGCATTCTGTAAAATCAGCATTTTTAAATCAAGGCATTTTGGTCACTGACCGCTTATATTTTTTTTTTTTAATTCTTTAATTTCATTGTTTTTTTAATTTTTTTATTTTATTCGTATCGTATTAGGCAAGTCAGTCATTTTTTTTAAATTAAAAAGAATTTTTATATTATTTTTTTTTTCATTCTTTTATAAATTTATATTTTATTTTTTTTATTTTTATTATATATTCTTTTATGCAAGCCGGAAATTTAAATTTTGTATATATTCAAGTGTCCGATGTCAGTCTCAATAAATGTTAGTTAGATATATATGTATAATATCATATATAAAAAATGAAAATGAAAATATTTTTTTGAACTATTGTGAAACGTGCAAGTGATATCATAATGATTTTTATTTGACCTTTTGGACATTTTATGTTGTTACCATGTAATGTTTAAATGTACATGTATATTGTGTGTCGATATATATTTTTATGTATCTTACTTTTGTATTCCTAAAGCAAAACCAATCTCCATAACAAAAACGTGCAACTATATCCAGCATATTTCGATTCACTGGCGTCAATCTTCTTCCCTCTAACAAGATCAATTTATCCAAGCTATATATAAAAATAAAAAAAAAAAAATTAAACTTATATATCTTGAATTACCTAAGGGAAATACACAACAACTATATACTTGAATGCATTTTTTTATTGCACTATTTTTTATTTTTCGAAAAAAAAAAAAAAAAACATAAAAAGTTATTTAAAATTTTCATATGTGTTGTTAATTTTCACCCTTATAAATAAAAAGAATATATATTTATATTTTGATCCCTATATAACATAGAAAAATTCATTAACATTTTTAATGTGATTTTTTTTCGCGATAATTTAAATAGTAAATTTTGTATTTATTTATTTTATTTTCAATATTTATTTGATAATATTTACAAAGATATTATTTCATAGCTGTATATAGGATTATATTTTGAAGTTTATATTGAGGGTTTATATATTATATATATCCTGATAAGTTTATATTTAGGTTTATAAAATTTCCAGATGCTGATGTTGTAGTTTCAATTTCTTCAAGGAGATTTTCAATATCTTATGGTCAACTTTATAATCTTATATCGTTGCATTCGTGATCAATCGGGTGTATTATAAATTTAAATTAATATATATCACATCAAAGACAAATATTTAATTTATCCTTTTGATATATATTTTATTTATTATTTTTAAAAAAATTTAAAAAAAAATATATTTATAAAAAATTAAATTAATATAATAATAATAATATAAAATCATAATCAATGATAAATTTAATTTTCAACTAAAATAGATATAAATCATACAATTCAAATTAATTTTCGAGCTGGTTATAAATCAATGCGAGAGTTGGTCTATAACAGGGTTGAAGCTCTAAATCATAACTAACGTTAATTGCACAATGTTACAATAGTGTGAACGACGATACGTGTTTTACGTACCGTAACAAATAAAATTTACCATAACAAAGATATTTATAATTTAAACATTATTAACCACTAATAGAGATTGTAATTTAATCTATATTTTATATTTAAAATTTAAAATTTATTATAATTAATATTATTATACATATCGCAAAAAAAACAAAATATAATAATTTTAAATGTAAATTTATCAAAGAAAAATGTTTCAATTGATACTTGGTATAGTTGGGTCATTTTTAAAAAAAAGTGTGAAAAATAATAAAATATATAAAAGGGATATATATACTTGGTGGTAACAAGGGATTCATGGTACAAGACCAGTTTAAGCAACCAACCCCATTCGCATATGTCACGTATACTGTTCGTTTTTTTTTTTTAACCATGATTCATCTCATGAATTTATTTTGTTATTTTTTTTTCTCATATATTTTCTATGATTTTTAAAAAATATTTAAATTGATATTTTTTACAACTTAATAATATTTATATAAAATATAAAAAATACATAATTAAATTGTAAATTTATAAATAAAAATAGTTAAAATAAGTTTATCTTTAAAATTAATTATCAAAATTTTCATAATATTAAATAAAAAATAAAAATAGTCAAAATTATTAGTAGTTTAGTTGTAATCAGTGTTTGATACAAGTCAACATGAATTTCACAGTAGTATATACAAATATATAGTCAGACATAGTCTCGATGACAACTCGAATATACATATATGCTGTACCTATAATAAAAAAGGATAAAAAAAAATTTTTGACCAGGGAGAATGAGTGAACACAAGCACTGATAGTGAGGGGTTGAAAAAAATAAAAAAAAAATGTTAAAGGAAAGTGAACCGAATACAAATTGTGGATGAAGAGAGAAAATAAGATAAAAATAAAATAAAATATAAAACGAAGGCCTCAGTAGGTGGATAGCTTTTCAGATAGATGACCGGATAGAGTCTTTAGAGTATGCGACATAGCAAAACCAATAGTAGATATATATACATACATAGAATATCTTGGAGCATTTGTAAAAATAAAGATAGGTATTGAAGTATGTATAGTAAGTATAAATGTATGTAGTTTGAAGAGACAGTTGGCTCATAGTTATGTGTGATCATTGGGGGATGAGAAAAAAAATAAAATAAAAAAATAAAAAATAAGGGAAGGTATATATATATATATATTTGAGAAGGAGGTCTCTCATTGAGGGAGAATAAAGTAAAAATAGAGGAAAAAAGACAAAATTTTTCTCGTTGAGAAAAATAAAAATAAAAAAAAAAAAAAAAAAATAAAGGAGTGTGGCTAGTGATTGGATTACAGTCAGGGAGTCCCAACGGACTCGCCAAATGACCGGGACAAATTGCCCCTTGCCTTCGGGAATACTTATACTATCCAACAACGATTGAGTCTTCACGTGTCTTCAGGCTTCACTGATCCACGTGTTTTTTTTTTTTATTCTCAATTTTTATACTACAATTCTTATTGTCACTCTACAAGAAAAAAAAATAAAATAAAATAAAAATAGTTATAGGTATTTATCGTTCTCATGTGTGTATGTATGTTTATATGCGAATTTATATATTTTTTTTATTTTATTTTATTTGATTTTTTTTTTTTTTTATATAGAGATTCATTTTTATTACAGAGATTAAAGAATGTTGAATTAAAGTTTGTTAGATGAATTGGTTGTGAGTTCATCAATGATTTGAAGGTACCAGCAGCAACGATTAGTTTGATCATTAAAAGCAAACGCGAGAAAATGTTATTACCCGTTTGGAATCAACCGTGTTATCTCCCCGGTCAATTAGATACGTAAAGAATAGCCTACGGTCCATTGGTCTATGTCGTTTAAATTTTTCCCCTTTTATTATATATATATATATTTTTTTCTTGGACCCCCCCAATGTGATCACTGTTATATGTCTTTATTTTATTTTATTTTTTTATTTTTTTTTTTGTCTGAAAATATATATGTGTGTTACCAATATTTTATTATTTTTCTTTGTCACATTTTACTGACCATTTTTCTCGTTACAAGTTCATGATATACAGTGTGTATTGGGATTTTTTTATGATTTTTTTAAAATTTATTAGAAAATTAAAATAGTGATTGATAATTTTTAATAATTAATTGAATAAATTGATAAAAATTAGATAAGAAAAATAATAATTTTAAAATTACAATAATATAATTAAGTAGTTTTATTTATCATTGAGAAATAAAATTTATGACTCTTTAAGTATTTTAGTAAAAGTTTTTATATATAAATAAGCTATGTTTATACATTAATTGGTATATATTTTATATTTGTTTTCCCTTGATAAATACAAGTGCAGGGTGTTTACGATTAAGTCATGATAAACGAATTTATTCGTTAATATATATATTGTCCCAAACAGTGGTGATCTGATTGGACGTTATTTGAAGTAAAAGTTTCAACTAATTTTACTGAATAACAGTAAATGAAATAAAACTAGAAAAAAAAAAAAAAGAAAATTCAAAAGAAATTTCAAGTTAAAATTATTATGATTTCTTTTGATAAAAAAAATCAATTTAAAAATAAATAAATAATAAAAATTAACTTTATATGAAAATAAAAACAAATTATGAAAAAAAAAAAATTCTAATAATAAAAAAATAGATGAATAGAGGACTTAGTATAGATTTTTTTTTTTTTTTTTTTTAAGTCTTGGGAATATAATTTTTTTGATAATATTTGACAAAAGAGCAACATGCGCTTGAAATATTATGATAGTGTATTGTCACTTGTACGTATTCAACATGTATTGTCCGTAACATGAAGGTCCACTTGATCACGATTCACTGACACTTAAAAAACTTTACTTATACCTTAACCGATAATACATCGATTGTAAATTCATGCGCATCAAAATCATCGCCCCTTTTTAATTTAAAAAAAAAAAAATTTTCTCTTTATTTTACCTAAAAGTATATCAAGATATATATTCAACCTGATATACTATTTTAAAAAAAAAAAACATTATTGTTAAATTTTCAAGTTTTATCATAAGATTACAAAGACAATTGTCAAATATGATTTGATCTTTGCCCAAAGGCTCATCATTTGATCTTTGCACTTGTCATTTATTTGAATATATTAAAATATTTTTCATTATATTTTATATATAGTTTTAATATACATACACTATAATAAAATATAAAATATAAATAAAAAAAAATTTGACATATCAAGAGTAATGTAGATGACAGATAAAAATAAAATATAAATAAATAAAAAAAAATAAGGATAAAATGTCACATTGAAGTAAGCAATAGAAAGAGAAAAATAAAATGACAAAGAGTGTGGGAATTAATAGTTGAGAATGAGTAAGATTGAACAAGAAAAAAAAATAAAATATAAAAAATGTTATAAAAGAGTGCCAAGATGAGGAAAACTGGAAAAAAAAAATCGCCAGAGGCAGGAGGTGGACAGAGTACATACAGAAGACAGTACACAGTGTGTGTCCACATTGTATTTTTTTTTATTCGTTATATATATATTTTTTTTTTTTTTTTTTTTTTTATATGATCTTAGTTCTATTTGTTCCCCAAGGAGTAACTAACTCAACGAACGTTCAATATAGTAGGGTGTTAAGGTAATGCCCCATTAGTATGTGGCACTCGTCGTAACACAGTATAACACCACCACAATACCATTGAATCCACTACTCGATAACCACACTCGACATTTTTTTTTTTTATTTTTATTTATTTATTTTTATTCTCTTTATTTTATTTTATTTTATTTTTTTTGTATTAACCCTCATTCACCAAGCTGAAAGGTTGTCTTACTTTATCAACTGATAAACCAGAACAAACTGTTGTTTTACAGAGTCAATCTGGTCCCTTGATAAATTGACTTGGTCTATAACGGTTCAATGCTTATGATTTAAAAAAAAAGTGTGTTTAGTTGAAATCTCAGTAATATTACTTCAATAATATTAAAAAAAAAATATATATATATACATTACAATGTTTACGGTACTTGTAAATAAATTTTGATATTTTTTGGTCGGTCATTACTCCCATTGGTAATCGTAGCCACCGTAAAAATATGTAAAAGGTAGCAAAAGATGTCCAAAAAATATTTTTCATACTCATCACGTATAAATAAATAAATCAGATGATATAAAACAAAATGAATTAGAATTTAAAAAAAAATAAAAAAATGTCAAAGTTTGTAATCGTTAAAAACGAGTATATCATTAAAATTAATCAATGATATAAAGATGATAATAATAAACAATATATCTAATTCACACTAAAAAAAATAGAACTTATCAATTTATCAAAAAAAAAAATGATTCAAATATTTAATTAAAAATTTATAATTTAATTTTAATTCAATTAAACACATTTTTTTTGCTTTTTATAAATAAAAATAAATTAGTTATTAAAAAATAATATATTATAAAATTTTGAATAAAGTTTTAGAGTTTTATTGAAATTATCAAATTGCCAGTCATGAAATATAAAAGATTATATATATATATTAAAGACATTGATGTAAATTAATGGAATGACACTGTTACAGTAATAGAGAATAAGTAAGAAAATAAGGGATGAAAAAGTTTGATAGTTGATAAGCGATGACTCGAATAGTAGTATGAGTTTAATTTCTCAATACATTTATATATTATATGTATATATATATATATATATACGAGTATTAATTAAAGTGACCCTAAAATCTCATCTTAACTCCCTGTTAAGTATTGTCAAGATGAGGGGAAAAATAAAAATAATCAAATCTGTATATATATATATATAAACATTATAAATATATCACTTGGGTGATAATAAATACAAGTTCTGGTACTTTGTGATATATATTAATATATTATGAATTTGAATTAGGTATTTATACATAAATCTGTATAAAAAAAATTAAACAATATTATCATGATTATTATGATTATTGATATAAAAAAAAAAAAAGGAAAAATAATAAACCTTAAGATTGAATCGGCAGAAAAGTTTTGAGTATGTATATATATATATATATTGTATAAAAAAAGAAATTATATATATATATTATATAAAAGTGTATAAAAAGTGAAATTTATAATCCGTAAAAACAATTATGTCGGCTCCATGGAGGTTCAGCCTCGACGCGCAAAAACCAGGCCAATATCTCTCGTTTGATTTATATTGCATTTCAGTTTTTAGGGTGTGGGATTGTGTCGGACAGTATTCAAAAAAAAAAAAAAAAAAAAAAAAAAAACGTCAACTGATATTAAATGGAATATTAAAGATTTAGCACACACTTGTACAAGACAACAGTAAGATTTTTACGAAAGAAAATAATATATAAAAAAATGAATAAAAAAAAAAAAAGGGAAATGAAAGAATGTTACCTGGGGTAGTATGAACAAATCCAACTGGCCATTTCAATAAACTTCCCCTATAAATTCCACTTGAAGAAACCAAGGGAAAAAAATATATTATGTATCACATGATATCATTTTTATTATTTTTATTATTTTTTATTATTTATGTTCAAAATAATATTTGAATATAAAAATATATTAATTAAAATGATTATATATATTTTGATAACAAATTAACAAATTATTTTTTAATTTTAAATATAATTGCTAAAATTAATATTAATATGTATATTAAGGGTGATAATATAATAACCAGCATATATGAACATATTTAAACTGACATTTAACATTTATGCCCAACAATTTTAGGACATTAATAGCATGTCAGTGGATTTACAGTCTGACGCGTGACAAGTGTATTAGCCTCGTTAAGGCTCGACCACGGTGTTTCTTGATTCTTTTGACGAGTTGTATTTATTTTCCCCTTATAAATATATATATAGGTATATATACAAAAAGTATCCCTATATATCCTTTTTCATCCCCTATACATTACAACCGTTTGTGTCCCACGTACGTTTTCAGTACACAAAAATTTAACACCCTGAATATACAATACAACTCCACAGAGTCACCAGTGATTTTGTGTACTTTTATGTTGAAAAAAATTCAACAGCAATCTATTTACTACCCCCTTTTTTTTTTTTTTTTTGAAGAAATATAAAAAAAAATTTGAGAAAATATATAAAATATAAATGCAAAAGAATATAAGCATAAAAAAAAAAAAAAAAAACTTAAAAAACGGAAATTCCATTTAAACTGAATTTGACTTGGGTTAAACATCAGGGGTCACAAGGGGATCATTTTAAATTCCCTTTACAACCAATTTTCAACAATTTTCATTCACATACTTATAAATCAAATTGCGTATATACATTGTGTCATTTATTATACTGTTGATAAATTTATTATTTTTCTTGAAATAAAAATAATAAATTAATTTAAAATAAAAAAAAATTAAAATTATTTTTATAAAAAAAATAAAATATTTAATATCTGGACACAATGCACATTGATGTTTGACATGCAATACGGTGGCTTGTGCCAGCTTGAATAAACTGCCCACAGTTGAATTTTATTGTCTTGACCGTTTTGTTTTTGATCTTTTTTTAGATAATAAAACAATGATATTATATACATTGATAAAATGTAATTTGAATATTTTTTGAAATAAAAAAAATAATATTAAATTTTATATTGTTATTTAAAAAATATTAATTAACAAATCATTTTGGAAAGAAAGAATTTCAAAATTACCCCTAAAAATACAACATAAAAAAAAAAACAAGAAAAAAAATTAAATTTAAATTATTTATTTATTGTATATTAATGTTTATTAAGATATTTATTATATATCTAAAAAAAAAAAAGGGATATTAAATATAGAAAACAAAATAATGTTATATATGAAAAAAAAAAAAAATGATAGATAAAGAATATAAGTTGTGTCCGGTCAGTATATGTGTTGGCGCTAATAATGGGCGGAAAAGAGGTCCTGCTAAGCCAGTTGACCGTGACTAGATAAAAAATACTGTCTCACATATAGGGTAGTTTACCCCTAAAATTTTCATCTGTAACAAACTATCTGTACCGCCTCTCCCAACATCGTTGTCATGCTAATCGTATACGATACTGTGAAATCGCGTGCGTGTTACCATATATACACTCAATTTTTATTTATTTTTTTTTTCATCATAGCTAAAAAAAAAAATCTACAGAAATCAATGCGGGAAATATAACAAAAAATAAATAACGATAAAAAAAATAAAATAAAATAACAAACTCAATAGACAACAGTCACCCTTAAATGTTCTAAAAATACAAAGAAAAGAAATAGTTTTTTATGGCAATACGCATTGTAGCTTTATACTTTGGTCATTTTGATATGTCCTCAAAGCTCCCCAGTGAATGATTTTGATCAACAAATTCGTTCATCGTTTGCATCTGTTACGAATCTGTACCTACAACATTTGCAATGGCATCATAAAGATGTTCCAAGTACAGACAGTTTTTTTTTTAAATTTTTTTATTCATCTTTCATCCCTTTTATTTTTTTTTTTATTTTTTTCGTATAAAACATGGAAAGATATATATTTTTTTTTTGAAAAGACAGGAAAAATAGAGACTAAATTATGGAACAGTGCAACGATGGACACTGGTCAACCTGACTACCGATATAATAAAATAAACTGTCAGCAGCAGCTCACATAAAAATGCTAAAAAGGCCCTATATTGTTCTTTCCCATATCTTCAATGATATACGATCACAAAATATTCTTATTGTTATGTTTTTTTTTTTTTTTTTTTTTATTATATATATATTTTTTTTTGTCTCAAAATTATTATTTAAATATTATTAAATTTATAATTTGAATGAATAAAAAAATATCTTTTTATATTTTAAATTAGATTCACTTTTCAAGTACTTTTAAAGCTTATTGAAGAGATAATTTTTATCCATCAGTATACAGCAACTGAAAATCAAGGGAAACTTTTATTTTTTATTTTATTAATATTCCCTTCATAAAATTAAGTCAAAATGACATCGCGAAATTTTTTTTATCGTTTAAAAGATATCAAATGATGAAAATAAAAAAATAAAATTTAAAAAATAATTATAAAATTTATAATTTTTTTGTTAAATTATATTTTTTAATATAATAAAAATTCAATTACAATAATTATATGTTTTTATTTTTTAAATTTTATTCATCCATAAAAAATAAAAAAATAAAAAAATATAAAATATAATTTTAATATTAAAATAAAAGGAAAAAATTTAAATTTAAAAAGTTGTGAAAAAGTGGATTTTACAGTACTTTGAGCATTACGCAATAATTTTTTTTTTGTTTTATATATTTTTCCTTTATTCATTTCTCAAATATTATATGATTTCTGGTATTTTTTTTTTTTTTTTTATTTTTGTGCATTGAGTCGTCAGTCGTGATTGACGAGTGATATCGTTAACGGTTTAGTACTTTATATACATCGTGCGATTTACTGGGGGATGATCTTGTTATATAACCACTGGCACCCCCAATCACTTTTGGATTGTATCCTTAATTTAACTTAAACCATAAATCCCTTTGTAAGAACCTGTCACCTCTTTAATTTATATATTTTTATTAAATCAAAAATATCCAAATAATTTAATAAATTAAAAAATAGAAAAATAAAATTATCATAAATTTACATTAGTAAATAAAAACCAAAAAAAAAAAAAAAAATAGTATTAACTTTATATTCGATTTATTTGAAAATGCTTGACCAAGGGTCAAACAAGTCGAAGAAGAAAACTAGCATCCATTTGTCTTCTAACAGTTGAATCTTTTTGGAACCCGTCGCCGGATTTTGCTTTCAATTCTGAGGATTCTAGTAATCCCCTTTTTTTTTTACGACAATTTTTACTTTATTTCTTTCTATTCCTTGTTATTTTCATACACTTTTCTTTCTTATTTTACTTTTTTATATATTTTTTTTTCTTCTGTTATACTCGTATGTCTTCAATTGACTGCAGTCAGAAGTTTAGCGTTTCGTTTTTTTTTTCTTTTTTTAGTCAGTATTTTATGAACCTATATGTTTGAGGGAAAAAAAAAAAATCACATCCAGCTATTATAGTAAAAATCAAAACAATTCATTGTTATAGTTTATATATATTTTTTTTTCTTCATTTCAAATTGAAAAAAATAAAAATAAATTACAGGATTATGTATATATCTAGTATTTGCATGAATTAAGAATGTGGTTATTTTGTTGGTGTGTAATAATGACAGTAGCTTTGTGGTAGAATAAAAAAATATATAAAAAAAAAAATTCAAAAGGGGTGAGACATGGAAAGATAAAGATAGGCCACGGTAGTTTCGTGACTTGACAATAAAGCTTTCGCTCTTTTCTTACCCTTCTCTCTAAATTTATATATTATATTTTTTTAACTTTGTTTTTTTATATTTTCTATAGAAAAAAATAAAAAATATTAAAAAAATCAAAACTCTCATTATAAGATGAACTACTTTGACAATTTTTTTTTTATATAATTATTATAAAACTTACCCCAATTTTAATTTTAAAATATAAATTAAAATATTTTTTTTTCTAATTAAATAATTATTAACAATATATTATTCAGAAATTGTCGATGACGACTTTTTATTATCATATAAGTATAATCATCTTATATACAGTTTAACAATAATGAAAATTTTAATTTTGTTATTTTCGTAATTTTTTTGTTTTTTCAATTTTTTATTATTAATATTTTTATTTAAACAATTAAAATGTTATTATTGACGATTATCTTATAATGAAATAACAAATAAAAAAAAATTATTTGCATAACGTTATAAAAAATATATTTTAAGTTGAAAAAAAAATGATTGACATAAAAGTTAATATTTTATTTAAAAATAATAATTAAAATTATGATATTTTTTTATAATAATAATAATAATCAACACTTTGATTTTATTTTAATGATTTTATATTTATTTTATAACATTATTAACAATGCTATTGATTAATTGCAAGTTTATTATTGACATGAGCAAAGTATAATTAACAGAAAAAAAAATAAAATAAAAAACAAAAAGCTTATTTTCAATTGTCCCAGGTACAGAAACACCAGAATATATATTTTTATATTTTTTTATTTACTCATGTAATAATTATTTAAATTAAAATGATTATTTTTATTTTTCTATTATTTTTTTTTTATTTCTAAAAATTCGTATACCATTGTTCTTTGGTTTTTTTTTTATTTGGTATAATTATAAAACAAAAAAAAAAAAATGATGAATAATGATTAATAAAAATTAATGAAAAACTATTTATAGAATGTCAATCACATGGAAAAAAAAAATAAAATAAAATATTATGCTGGTCAATAATTTGATATATATACATACATCTAGCTTTCAAAAATAATTTGAAAACTATTGCAAGCTACCAAATAAAAAATACAATAACCAATATGATAAAAAATAATAATTCTAATAAAATTTTTATAATTTTATCACTAAAAAATAGTTAAAAGTAAAAATTTTTATTATTTATTAATTAATATTATTAAATTTACGTCCAGCAAGCACCACTTCGGCGCTGCCGATGTCACAGATAAACTTCAGGACTAGCTGGTGCTGGTTGATGTTGTTGACCTGGTCCCGGATGTTGTTGTTGATTTGTAGACTGTTGATTACCTTGATGATGATTATGATTATGATTACTATGATGTTGATTACATCTTGATCGTAATATTTCATATCTTTGTTTATACATATCACGTTCTTGTGCTAATTGTGCATTACTCAATTGTGCTTGATGTAATTCAGCTTTTAAACTTCTATTTGTTGATTCTAAATCATGACGTTGTTGTAAACGTTTACTTCGACAATTTTGTGCATATCCACGATTTTTTAATGTCCGTCGCTTCTGCTTCAGCCGCACAATCTTTATATATTGATTTAAATATTTTAAAAATTATTTATATTTTTAAAATAAATGTTAATAAATTAATACATTTATTTTAAAAATAAAAAATATATAAAATTTAAAAGATGATTTTTTTTTTTTTTTGTGTTTATATTTATAAATAAATTTGATTTTTATTTTTAAAATATTAAATAAAAAAAAAAAAAAAAAAAAAAAAAAAAAAAAAATTCTTTAATTTTTAAGATATATAATTTAAAATACTGATGGAAAAAAAATAAGAGACCTTACTTACCTCCTCCCGGGGACAGCCATGTAAACGTTTATTAAGTTCACGAACAGATAATGACATAAGAACTTCATCATCCATAAGTTCATCTTGATTATTACTACCACTGTATTTATAATCACTTCCACTTGATTGTCGTTGTAATTGTATCATTGATCCCATACCACTGCATGAATTTGATGAACAAGCACTTATTGGTCTTGTTGGTTGCATTGGACCACCTGGTTGTAAACTATCATCATCAATTGATAATAAACCATTGCTTGATTGTAACATTCCATTTGATTCACCTTGACCACCATAACAATCAAGATGATTTGCCATTGTTATATAACCACCTTAAATCATTTAAACAATATATATATATTTTTTTTTTTTCTTAAATTAATTCATGGTAATATTTATATTTATATATAACAAAACAAATTTATATTTTTAATAAATAATTAAATTTTTCAATTAAAAAATATACCTATATAATAAAAATAAAATAATAATTAAATTTACCTCCATGTCTGATATGCCTTGGTAAAAATTGCATTTGTTGTTGAAATTGTGGATGAGGTGACCATGTTTCTGGTGGTTGTTGTGGTTGTGGTTCTGGTGTTTGATCTTGTGGACAATGTGGTCGTAAATCAAGTGGTTCTTGTCTCAATGATTGTGTTAACCATCCCATTCCATTTGTTGGTATATGCATATCATCTTGTGATATTATTGCTTGTTGTTGCTGTTGTTGTTGTTGTTGCTGTTGTTGTTGCTGTTGCTGTTGCTGTTGATGTTGTTGTTGTTGTTGTTGTTGTTGTAATAATAATAAACTACTTTTTTCACGTATATTATCACCACCACGTTCATTACGATGATGTAATGGTGGTGGTGATGCTGATACTGGTGGTGTATCTGGTGGTGTACCAGGATGTGATAAAGTTGTTAAATGTGTTGATATACCACCTGGTGGTGCTTTAACAAGTACACCATGTTGTACTTGTATATGTGGTTGTCCATATAATGGATGTGGTTGTTCCAATTCATGGGCTGGTGGTGTTAATGGTCCTAAATTCATATTTGATACTTGTGTTGGTATATTACCGTTTGCAATAACAGCCGGTGAACCTAATCGCACCTATTAAAATTTATAAAATTTACTTGATTAATTTATATTTGATATTCATCAAAAAAAGATATATTTGATTAGTTTGTGTTGTTAATTATTATAAGAGAATCAAAATGATCACCTCACGTTTGATGACATCAGCTGGATCAAGATGATCAAGAACAAACTCCTGGACGTATTCTCTAGCAAGATGGTCCTCAGCTTCCATCTTGACCTCGTCAACCTCAACTTGTATCTCTTGCGCCACCACCGCCTCTACTGCACTTGCAGTAGGGGCATATGGTAGCGGCTTTCTGATATAATTTTTTTCACTTTCGCCACCGTCGCCGGCGGCCCCCAAACAATCAATCACTTTTCCACGCGTTTTTAACAATTTTATTTAAAAAATTATTATAAATTTCTTTTTTTTCTTAGCTCTACCTCTCTGTCAATATTTTTTTAATAAAATTTCTATTTAATATTTTGTTTTTTTTTGTTTTTTTTTTTAACAAAATATTTACAAAAATTAATCAACACTTTGATGTATTTTTTTTTTTTAAATTAATATTATTTATTGCACATTAATTTTTCTCACTTAATTTAACCAACAGTCATAAAATCCAAAAAAAAAAAAAATATTTAATTCATTTAAATTTATTCAACACATTATAATCATCACAATTTTATCAACACATTTACACAATTTATATTTTACTATCAATAATAAATACATCAACAAGAAAATAAACAAATTAATATTATAAAATAATATAATACAGATTAAGTATATATATATTTTAATGATAATACTAAAATGTCATAAATATATATCCAACTCAATTAATTGCACTATGATAATAATATCACTTAATATTTTATAAATAAATAAAATAATTTATTTAATTTCACAATTAATTAATCACAAATCACAAAATTTAATAATACAATTATATTATTTTTTTTTATACAAAAGCAAAAAAAATAATAAAATCGTGTTAGATCTGTCTGATAATGTTGTCGGTCACTGAGAGTGGTTTGGTACCTCAACAACTAAAATCCCCCAAGAGCTGTGTAACACGTTGAAGAGTAGTTGTTTTAAAAAAAAAAAAAAAAAAAAAAAAATTTATATATAAATATATTATTTTTCACGTTCAATGAAGAAAGACAAAATACATTTTGATTTGAAGAGGTGTTTTCTATGTATATGTATATCAGGTGAAGTGGTTGATATACAAGTGGGAGTAAAATGAATTTCACTGTTGGAAAAATTAAACAGTGGGAGGGTTGAATATTTTTATATATATGTAAAATGAGCTTTTGGCTTGAAACGCCACGAACCTGCGGACGAGGCGCGCGCGTGTTCGCCCCACAGTAGATACACCAACCGAATGATAACTGGTCAGACACAAGGGTTGTTAAAAGACGCGCTCTTTTTAGTCAGCCATGACGTCACATATTGTGGGTGGAGTTTATTGTTAGGTCTAGCCTTCTTGGATACTTGTCATTGGACGATAACAAAACTTGATTTCATTGGTTCTTGTTTATCCCTTCTATATATTCTGTATATTTTTTTTTTTTTTTGAATTCCACTTTTGTTACTTGATACAAATATTATTATATAGGTATGCATGTATTTTTTTTTTTTTTTATTATTTTTATATATAAATGAGAAATTTGAGGATGGGAATATATTGCGTCTTTAACCTGGTAAAAAAGTATCAATGCAACTAGAGATTTTATACTACAATCTACAGAGGTGTCTATTAATTTTTTTTCTAAAAAAGGATTATTGTCATTTTTCAAGGATTTTAAAAGATGCCTTGACTTATATTACAATCTTCAATTATATTTTTTATTTTTATTATTTGCATTTTTTTAATTTGCATTATATGATACTTGAAGATTGAGAAAATTTATAGACTCGTTTTTTTATTTTTTTTATTTTTTAAGAATTAAGTGGTTTTTTTTTTTTTTTTTTATTTTTGCTGGAGAAAATTGGTTGAAGAAATGAGGTGATGAAATTTTACAGTTATCGTGTGATATAAAGGTTAAATATACATTGGAATATATATTTTTTTTTTATATGATATATTTATATTGTATTTTTAAATTATATATAAAAATAAATTTATTTCTCATTTGATATGACAACTAGTTGCTTTGAATATTTTATGTTAATTTCATTTTTTTTTTTTAAATAATTTACTTTATTTTTTACTAGAAAAAATTAGAAAAATAATTTTATTATTATAATTTATAATTTAAAAAATACAAAGTAATTATTTACGAATGTTTAAAGTATTTTTTTCATCATAAAATTATCAAAAACTAATCATAATAATTTTTGACTTGATTAATTTTTAAATTATCTTTATATTTAATTAAATTTTCATTGATTGATAACTTGATTAAAAATCAACTAAATCAATATGAAATTAATTTTTAATTTCTTCCATAATTATAAATTACCAAATTAATTTTTAAACAAATTTTTTTTAAAAATCTATACATGATTACATCAAGATATTTTAAAAATACATTTTAAAAATGTCATATAAATAAAATAAATAAAAAACTTAAACTTTTTAACAAAAAATTAAATAAAACTTGAAAAAAAAAAAAAAAAAAAATGCAGTATTAAAATTGAGTTGAAAGTTGAAGCAAGATAGTTGGCATAAATATATATATAGATCTGTGCTTTGAAACGGGTCCTGGCGCGACTTTGGTTGCATACAACCGGGGGGGCACATGGAGAAATGCGCTGAGGGGTTTTTATATATATATGTATATGTAGCTAAAAGAGGGTGAGAAAAATAACAGGGTGGGAAATGAGGAGGAATGAGGGATATTGCTGAGCCAGCACAGTAAGCTCGTTCATTCTCTCTGTTTCCTCCTCGGTACTTTTCACTCTTTTATCCTCATCAACCCCCCTTTTTTCTTTCACCCCCTTATCAACTGACACATCGATACCAACCAACCAGTCAGCCAGCAAACTCAAACCAACCAAATGATATATTCACTCACACCTATACACATATAAATAAATATATATATATTTTTTTTTTTTTTTTTTAATTTTTCATTTAAAAACTTTATATCAAAATTATTATTACATAAATTCCACAGTAATTATATATTTATAATTATTTAAAAAAAAAAAAATAAAAAATTTATAACATCATCAAAATAAATTGACTCGTTAAATATAAATTTAAATATATATTTTTTTATATTATTTTTTTAAAAAACTCATTTATATATAAATCCATGAAGATTTATTCCAGCAAATAATGTCGCATAGTGAATTCATTTATGGACAATAGAAAAATGAAAAAATAAAAAATATATATATATGAAAATAAATAAAAAATGAAAGTTGGGGAAAATAAAAGGGATAGTTTAAGGGTAGATATTGAGGGAATTCCACGACGGGGGATAATCCTTGAAATCATTTGTGTGCAATAACTAGACGCACCTTTCATTTGTTCATTGCATATTATATGATGATGATGATGATGATGATGATGATGACAGATGACAATAAAATGAACAAGAGAGATAAGTATATAATAAAAAAAAAAAAAATAAAAAAAAGATTCATGTCCCACTAAACTTTCAAGTGAATAGACAGGGGTTGAATAGATTGGCGTTTCTTGAAATGAGTACTTTATCTGTTTGCAATACCTGCTCAATTATTATCGGATAATCGTTTTGTATTCTACTATTGAAAACAATATATGTATTAAAAGACAAAAACAAAAGAAAAATAAATATATATTTGAGAAACAAAAAAAAAGAAAAAATAAATTTTAGCGATAGTAAGGGGTGATAGAGAGGAAATGGATAAAAGTTATCGTAAAAAAGTTGTTCAATTTAATTGAGGGATATTGTTTTTGAGGGAAAATTGTCCGGATCATTTGATATGATTCGCGAGTATGGTTATCTAGACATCAAAATAATAAAGAGAGCATCAATAACTGTTTTCTCTTATGACAAATATGAAGTGGTTTCCGGCGAGACACCGGATATCACTAAATGTACTTTTATTTTTTCTCATTTATTTATATATATTTTTTTTTTTGTTTTATTTTGTACATTATCTTCATAATTCTTAATTTTTATTATGATTTATTATAATTTTTTTTTATATAAAAAATAAATAAATAATATTTTGATTGTAAATTTATTATTTTTTTAAAAAATAAAATATAAATAATTATATTTAAATGTTGATATTTAATATTATGTTAATATGTTTATAAATTGATAAGATATGAAAAAAATTAAAAATGTCTTTATCAATGTATCATCGTGGCAACATAGTACAGTAGTTTATAATATACATATATAACATTGTCAACTTTGGTGTCAGATCACATCTCAAATCTGCAATCTGCACGCGCTAGTCACGCCTGTCGCAATGACGTCACATCCGGTGTGATAAAGTCGCCGATTAAGCGAAAAGCGAGAAAGCAATTCCCCTTTCGTCTTTACCACCTTTTTTATTTTTTACCTCCTTAAAAACCCCCTTTGTCGACAAGGGGGTTAAAGTTATCTCGATGCTCACATGCAGTGCTACTGTATATACTTATATCATGATTTGAATCAAATTCAGTTGTTGAAACTAAATAGTTTACTTTTTTATTTCTTTTTTTTTTTGTCTGACTGTTTTTTTTTTTTTTTTTTGTAAGGAATGTCGTCTGGTTTTTGTTACAATTTATACAATTACAATTTAAATTATTTTATTTTACTTAATAATTTATTTATCATTTAAAAAATTCAACTGATAATTATTATTTTTTTTTTTTTTTATAAATTAATGTTAATAGTTATTTGAAATTAAAAATAGTTAGCTTTATCAGTAATTTAATTAATTTTTTTTTTTTAAAAGAGTTCAAGAATTGTGCGTATATATTGTTGCAATCATTGACACATTAAAAATTAAAAAAATTATAATTCTTATCAATATAGATATATATATTTTTTTTTTAATTATATATTTAATTTAAAAATAGTAATTCATTCATTTATTTATTGTATTTTTTGTGTTTTTCTATTGTTTTTTTTTTTAAATTTTAATTTGATAGTATATCAAGTTATTTAACAACAAAACTTTTATAATTATCTGTTATATAATGGGTTATTAGTAAACATCGTTAATTTAAACGTAGATATTGACGAGGCCTTTATGCCAGTTGCCGACTAAAAGGTCAATATTACTTCAGTACGCTTCGACAAATAATTTTAACTGATGCGTTATGAATTACAACTGCTTCAGCTGGCTTCTTCTTGCGTTTAGTTAATGTTGAACCCCTTTAACTCTATCATCGAGTACAACAGCACGTGCCAGTCGAAAATTTTCAATTGTCTAATTGGCAAATAAAACCCATTGTTTTCACAGAATTCAGATATCAGTATAAACTATATTTTTTTTTATTTTTTTTGTCTTTACTTTTTTTTATTATATTTATTGAATTTTTGCTGATGTCAGAGTGTACAGAGCAATTCTTGGGGTCACTAGTTGGTGTTTTACACAATGGGGTGGCGACCTGCATGACACCCTTTTTTATCACCTCCTGATGGGAAGTTTAAATTTTTTTTTTTTTTTTTTTTTATCAAGGGTTCATTTTGAAAATTTTTAAAATAAAACAAATGATTTATTATATTCTTTTCTTCTTTTCTATTATTCATCATAAAAAATAGATATATTCTTTTTTTTTTTTTTTTGAATTTATAAAATAATATTTATTTATTCAATTGTTTAGTTTGATAAGTAATTTTAATTTTATATGATTTATAAAATTATGTAAATAATAATAGGTATATTTATTTAATTTTATATTTAAAATAAACTTGATGAATAAAACTTGCAACACACGAAGCTGATTTAACGTTTTCAAATGAGAACAATACATCAGGTGAATACCACTAACAAACTATTGTCCGATAATCACTCAACTTTGTCTCACCCTTTTACTAACCACTGTGTTAATTTAATCGACACTATGTATATATGTGTCTTTAAAATTTTCAATGTTAATTGTAATTACATTATTAACATTGACAAAAGACATACGTTAATTAAAATATAAAAATATATAAATTTATATTACATAATTTATTAAATCATTTCATTTTGATTTTTTTATTTCTTTGAATTTTTTTAGTTCAAGATCAATTACTTTGTGATAACGACATATGCAAGTGTCATAGGTGAAGTTAATAAAAACTTTTTTTATTTTTTTTTTATTTTCTATCTGCATATACAGAGTTGCCAGTTGATAAGTTGTATCAAATTTCTATTTTGTTTAATATTTAAGGTCAAAAAATATATATTTATTTTTATTATTTAAATTAACAAGAAATTGATAAAATTATTTTTTTTATTTAAAATAACGATATATAATTTTAATTCAATTTTTATTAAATTATAAATACACTTGTTAATAAAAATAAAATATTCATCACAATAAATTGCGGTTAATGAAGATTAATAAAAAATTTTTTATTTATTAATTATCAATTATAAGCCATTTGTCTGTCATTTTTTCAATTTGTTTTGTTGTTATTGGATCTCGAAGACGTATTTTAATTTCTAATTTACCACCAGCTGGTTTTCTTCCATTCATAAGCTAAAAAAAAAAAGATTTAAACAATTATTAATTTAAAATATAATTTTTTTTTTAAAATTAAATAATTTATTTTTCTTACTGGAAATGAATCATGAAGTGTGCATTGAGTTTCTAATGGCTGTAATTTGACTGTTACTGTTCCAAGAAGACTATCACTTCTAAAAAATCCACTGTAAAATAAAAATTTTAAATTAAATTATCATTTAAATTTTAAACTAAAAAAAAATATATATATATATATATTAAACACTCATTTCTAAAAACACTACTACTAAATTTGAATAAATTACTGTGATGATATTTTTCATTAAGGCATCTCTATCACTCAAAGACATATTAAATTGTCATTTAAAATTTAATTGGCTGTTAAAAAAAAAATAGCAACAAATTATTTAATTATTTCAAAAAAATAAGGGATCAAAAATAATAATTTAAATAATTTAAAATAAAGTTTAAAATAGATACAACATTATTGGAGTAATAGAGAAACCTTAAGTTGTATTTTAATCAACAAAAAGCATAAATTTTTTTAGTGACATGCACGAATAATTATTATTGATATACCTTGGGTGAGTGCAACACAGCAAGGGATTCATCGAGCATCTGCAAGCACAACCCTAATCTATTTAACGATACTCAAAAATAGGGATAACTATTTGTTTTTTTTAATCAATTATTTAAAAATAAATTTCAATTGATATAATAACAAATAATTATGGTCAAATTTAAAACGAGCCATTCATAATAAAATCAATAAAAAAAAAATTAATGATACCATTTAAATTTAAAAATAAATAATAATTTACCCTTTAGACCAAACTTGGCATTTTAATGCATGTCTTTTAAATGCACGTTGACATGGTCTTGATGAACGATCTATTATTCCATTTAATGTAAATACAGCTTCATACTCTGGATTATTTGAAGTTTTTATTGTTGAAGTTCTATCAGTTGGTGAATTATCTGATGGATATGGAAATTCATAAATAACATAAGTATCTGCTTCTTTTGGATAATCAATACCACGAATTATTGATATTTCAACATCTCCATCACTTATATCTGTTGAGCTTTGAACAATTGAATAAGTTTTAACTTCATAATGATGACGTGGTGGTTTGAGTCCTTCACGTCTTTGTACCCTGAGCATATCAAGATCTTTTGTATAACCAAGAGCTAATCTTTCCCATCTATTGTAACCAGGAACATCACCAAGTGCTTTAGTATGATCACGAGTAGCCAGACACATCTTTAAATAATTTTTAAAAAAATTATTATTTGTTTATAAATTAAATAACAAAGAAAATATGAAAATAAATAAACAACATACCTTTTTGTGTTTGATCAATGTTGCTTCAAGATTATCATAAATATCTTGATCAGTACTATTTTCATTGATTGGTAATAATTCTTCTGATGATATAATAGTATAATTATCATCTGTTGGTGTATCAGTTGAAGTTAATAATTGATTTTTTGCATTTGGTGATATTGGAATTGATGTCATATCAACTGGTAAACCACTACGACTTGCATTTATTAATGGATCAATACCTTTTGCTTGTCTTAAATATTCTTTAGCTAATTCAATATCACCATCTTTTTTAGCTGTTAAAGCAGCACGTTTTAATTCAGCTTGTCTTTTTTGAAGTAATAATATTTGTTTATCTGCTCGTGTCATAGCACCAGTTGGTTTTTTTGGTACTGATGGTTGTTCTTCTGATTTTTTTGATTCTGTTATTTGTGAATTTTCAGTTGGTAATTGTGGAGCTGGTCGTGATGGAACACTTGGTATTACTGATGTTGGATTTGTTACTGGTGATGGATTTTTTTGTTCAATTGTTATTGGTGGAAAACCAGGTGGTACTGGAAGTTCATCAATTGCAATTGATTTACCACGTGTAAAAAGTTTAATTGCATCTTCATATTGTTTACATATTCTTCCATATTGACGTGATTTACGTGTATTATTTTCTTCATCTGCAACTGTTTTTGCTCTACGATAAACTTCAAGACGTTCTTTTAAAGCTCCTTCAATTCCACTACCAGTTACTGGTGCTAATTCTTCTAATAAATGTAAAAGAATTATTATTATTATTATTATTTATATTTTTACTTATCAATATTAAACAATTAATTTACCTGTAGCTTCTTGAGTTTCATTGTCTTGTTTTTCTGGAACTTCAGTGTTGACAGGAGGTTCAGCAGTTGACATGGGTAAAGATGGAGATGGTGGCATATCAGACAAATCAATTGGTTCACCTGAGAGTAAAGCATTAATAACAGTATCAAATTGTTTTGATGTTTTAATACATTTCAGTGCCTCTTCAATATTTCCAGCTTTTTTCCATTTAAGTGCAGCTACTTTATATTCTTGTTGACGTTTTTTAAGCTGCTCTAATTTTTCATTATCAACTGGAACTTTTTGAGGTATTGATTCAGCTACTGGAGGTATTGGTTCTTCAGTTGGTGGTGCTGGATCATCAACTGGAGGTGGTACTTCATTTTCTGACTCTATAAATAAATTTATTGTAATAATAAATAATTAATTTATAAATATACTTTATAAAATAATTAATTTACCAGTTGGATCTTTGGGCAATGCAGAACGTGGTAAAATTGGTGGAATATCATCAACATTAATTGTATTTCCTGATTTAACATTTTTTAATAATTCATTAAGTGTTTTTAAACCACGAGTAAATCTTTTTACTTTTGATATTTCATTGTCAGCTTTTGCCTTATTTTCAGCTGCTTTATACATGATAATTCTTTCTTCAATAATACTAATATTACCATTAGTATCTTGATCAGGATTTACAATAACTTCATCTTTTTTATTTTCATCTTCAACATGATCATTTTCTTCACCAAGAATTCCTTTTAATTCATCAAGATAAGCTGGATCATCTTCACCATTGTCATCAGACAATTCTTCATCAGACATTTTATCTATGTTTTGAATAATGTCTATCTTAGTTTTTTTAGGAGTCACTAAATAAATTATAACAATGTCAATTAATAATATATAACTTTTAGAATAATTTATAAAATTAATTAATACCTTTTGGTTGAGCTCGTACGTATGTGTCATCACCACTTGTTAAACGTCGTAATTCTGCTTCTAATGCTTCATCATCATCATCATCATCGTCAACTGGATTAATCCCAAAGTCCATTGGATTTGGAATATCATACTTCATAAAAAATAAAATTATATTAATAATAATGTTTTAAATTGTTTATAATAATCTAAATTTAGGTCATTTTTTTATTTACCTTATTGTTAGATTTTGAAGAACGTTTTGTTTCTTTTTTTCTTCCAAACATTTTATATAATTAAAACAATTTTTATATTTTAAATAATAAATTAACAATTTAATAATATTAAATTAAATAATCTCTTGGAAATTAACAACGCCCGAGTATATTTTTATTATTCTTAAGAAATATGATTCACACACTTTGATACTTGACTGTGTGTTTGTTTGTTTGCATATTACGTTACAGTTTTTTTTTTATTTATGATTTTTTTTTTCTCTTATTGTTTTTTTTTTTTTTATTGTAAAAAAAAACACTGTCATGGCGGCTTACATGTTGTGTATTTTATGATACAGATGGCAGTAACTGTGTTTTCTTATTTTTTGTCTCAGTTGCACAAAACATATTTTTCTCTCTTGCACAAGACAAATATGATTTGAAGCCAACTTCATTTAGCTTGGTCATATGATTTGTGCTGTCGGGAAAAAAAAGGGCGAGTCTGAATTGTTTGTCAGCCACTGACTCCATATAAAAATATAAAAATTATATTGAATTATTTTTATTAAATTAAATATTTAATAATTCATAAAAAATAATACAAAATGAAGGGTTGTATTTTTAATATTGATGGAGGATACCTTGAAGGTTTATGCCGTGGTTTTAAATGTGGAATTTTACAGCAAAGTGATTATCTTAATTTAGTACAGTGTGAGACACTTGAAGGTAAGTAAAAAAATAAAAAAAAAAAATATTAATTATTAACAATTAAAAATTGATAATTTAATAAATATAAAAATAACAATAAAAATTATTGAATATTACATTTGTTTAATTGATCAATAAATATTTAATAATTCAAGGTTAAAAATTAATTTTGACTCCAATAAAGTTTGGCATATATTATTATTTTTATTTTATTTTTTATTTGAAGTAGTAACATACACAATCACATATACATATTGTCAAAATAATAAAATAATTTTTTTTTTATTTAAAAATAACATTTAAATAAAATTTTAATAATATTACATTTTTTTTTGTTTTTTTTTTTTTTTTTGACATGAACAGATCTTAAGCTTCATCTTGCTGGTACTGATTATGGTAGTTTTTTGGCAAATGAACCATCACCACTTGCTGTTAGTGTAATTGATGATAAATTACGTGAAAAACTTGTTATTGAATTTCAACATATGCGTAATCATTCAGTTGAACCATTATCACAATTTTTGGATTTTATAACATACAGTTATATGATTGATAATATAATATTATTGATAACTGGTACATTACATCAAAGACCAATATCTGAACTTATTCCAAAATGTCATCCTTTGGGTTCATTTGAACAAATGGAAGCTATTCATGTTGCAGCAACACCAGCTGAATTATACAATGCTGTACTTGTTGATACTCCACTTGGTAATTATAATCTTATTCATATAAAATTATAATTATTATAAATAAAATAATTAATTATTATGTTTTGTTTTTTTTTTTAAGCTCCATTCTTTGTTGATTGTATCTCTGAGCAAGATTTGGATGAAATGAATATTGAAATTATTCGTAATACTCTTTACAAAGCATACTTGGAAGCATTCTATACATTTTGTAAAAATATTGGTGGTACAACTGCTGATACAATGTGTGAAATACTTGCTGTAATTATTATAACATAAATATATATTTTATTATTATTTTTATAAAAAAACATTGATATAAATTAATTATTTATTTAATTTATTTTATAGTTTGAAGCTGATAGACGAGCCATCATTATAACAATAAATTCATTTGGTACTGAATTGGGTAAAGATGATCGTGCTAAATTATATCCACGTTGTGGACGTCTTAATCCAGATGGTTTAGCTTCATTAGCACGTGCTGATGATTATGATCAAGTTAAAAATACTGCTGAATATTATGCTGTAAATAAATAATTAATATTTATCATTTAAATTAAAAAAATAACAAATTTTTTAATATTAATTTTATTCTCAGGAATACAGTGCATTGTTTGAAGGTGCAGGTAATAATCCTGGTGATAAAACTTTGGAAGATAAATTCTTTGAACATGAGGTAAAATATAAAAACATTATTTTATAATTTAATAAAAGAAAAAAATTAAAATCTAATTATTGATATTAATTAAATAGGTTCGTTTGAATGTCAATGCTTTTCTTCAACAATTCCATTTTGGAGTATTCTACAGTTATTTAAAATTAAAAGAACAAGAATGCCGTAATATTGTTTGGATTGCTGAATGCGTTGCCCAAAAACATCGTGCTAAAATTGACAACTACATTCCAATATTTTAAAATAATAAAATAATAATATGAAAAATTGTTAAGAGTTGTTACAGTTATGCATGAATATTTTAACTTTAACAATATATATATATATATATATTTTTTTTCTTCCCATTCAATTTTTGTGTATAAAAAAATGAAAAACAAACTTAATTATGACCAATAAATTAAATGTTGTTTGATGTCATGTTGAATTTGCATTAGGCAGGTATATAATCATCAGCTTAACAGAAAAAAACAAAACAAAACTCAACAGAAAATCATTTTAAAAGTATTATTGTTAATGTTTATTATTTAGTTTCTCTTTTTTTTTTTTTTTCTTTTTTTTTGTTGCGTAAGATTAAACAGTATACAGCATTCCATTCGAAATAATCATACAATCGCTGTCGAAATTTGTAAAACAAAAATAACAAAAAGCAAATTATAATATATATTAGCGTGAAATAAAAAAAAAAATTGAAAAATTATTTCATTTTATTGAATTATTTATTATTATTTTTCATAATTAAAAGTGTTTTTATTTTTTTAAATTTACAATTAATTATTTATTCTTTATTTAATAATTTTTTTTTATTATTTTGTCTAATGCTTCTTTTTTCTTCAATTGTTAAAGGTAATGGTTCACTCAATAAATGAGGATTATCTCTCCAAAATTTATCATCAATTATACTTTCAAATGTGTGAACAATTGTTGGTTTTGTTTTTCCATCTTCATTTTTAATATTTTTACGAATTAATGTTGTACCTTTTCTAAACATTATTAATTCATTGTTATAATTAATTCCAAAATCTTTAAATAGTAATTCATTTTTATCTGACGATACAGTTGGTCTCAATATTACTTCAGCCTGTTGATAATTAAATAATTAATAATTTTTATAATAATAATAGTAATAATATATTAATTAAGTATAATTATAATTTTATTTACTTCTTTTGGTGTTATATTTTTACGTTGAACTAAATTCCAAAAACATGTATTATAAAGATTGTTGATATGAACATCAGCTTGTCTCCAGGATAAATAATTTCTTAAATCATTATCAGATGGATATAAAACAACTCTTGCATCAAATGATGGTGGATATTCAAGTGGAATTTTAAAAAATTTTGACCAATTAAATACATATGCTGATGTAAATAATGAATTTACATTTGTTAAAATTTTTGCTTCTGTTGAAATAAAAAATAATAATAATGAATTAATTAAAATTTAATAGGATTACTAAAATAAACAATATGTTATTAATAAACATCACCTCTTCTATTATAGACTGATGTATCTTTTTTAAATACAAATGAATATTCATCACTTTGTCCATATGATAATATAATTTCATTGTATTCTTTCATAACAAATTCAGCTGCACTGTTCATTAATTCAAGTGCACGAATATCATTTGGTTTTATGAATTTATGAGTATCAGTAAATTTTGAAAAATTTTTTCCATCAATTCTTACAACAATCCAACAATTTGGTAAACATTTTATTGATGTTTCGAAATCTTTGACATATTCAAATTTACTTTTAGCCATTGTTGTTGTAAAAATTGATCTAACTGTATTTTTTATAATTGGAATGAATTTTATTATATTTTTATCAATGAACATTTAATTTAAGTGTTGAATTTAATTTGGTTTTAGATATATAGACTTGTTAAATAACTGACACAAATGTTTATCAATATTATTCCGGTTGTTGTTATTTCTTTCAGGTTAGAATAAAAGTATAAAAGATTAAAAAAAAAAAAAACATGCAACACGTGAGCATTTTGTTGATTCTGTCAGTAATGACACATACATGTTGAGATCTGAAATATAAAAAACAACAATTACTCTCAATAAGTAATTTATCTTATTACCTCTTCGATTATCATATTTGCCTAATACAAATTCAGATTTTTTGATACATAAAAGGAAATCGAATACCTCTTCAATCATTATATTCGCCTAATACGAATTCGAGATTTTTTTTATAAATAAAAAAAAATGAAATACCTCTTCAATCATTATATTCGCCTAATAACAATTTAAAATTTTTCGGAAAATTTAAAAACATACCTCTAAAAGAAATAGAAAAAATCAGGTTGTATCAGGCTTATAGAACTTGAAAAGAGGTATTCGATGCTGCTTTTCTTTTTTTTCCAGGATCAGGACTTTTTGAAAAAAAATTTATACGGCCTTCAAAAAAAATAAAAAAAATATGGGGTTTGATCAGGGTTATAGAACTCGGAAAGAGGTATTCGATGCTGCTTTTCTTTTTTTTCCAGGATCAGGACTTTTTAAAAAAAAATTTGTGCGGCCTTCAAAAAAAATAGGAAAAATATGGGGTTTGATCAGGGTTATAGAACTCGGAAAGAGGTATTCGATGCTGCTTTTCTTTTTTTTCCAGGATCAGGACTTTTTGAAAAAAAATTTATGCGGCTTTTAAAAAAAATCGGAAAAATACGGGGTTTGATCAGGGTTATAGAACTCGGAAAGAGGTATTCGATGCTGCTTTTCTTTTTTTTCCAGGATCAGGACTTTTTAAAAAAAATTTATGCGGCTTTTAAAAAAAATCGGAAAAATACGGGGTTTGATCAGGGTTATAGAACTTGGAAAGAGGTATTCGATGCTGCTTTTCTTTTTTTTCCAGGATCAGGACTTTTTAAAAAAAAATTTATGCGGCCTTCAATAAAAATCGGAAAAATATGGGGTTTGATCAGGGTTATAGAACTCGGAAAGAGGTATTCGATGCTGCTTTTCTTTTTTTTCCAGGATCAGGACTTTTTAAAAAAAAATTTGTGCGGCCTTCAAAAAAAATTTAAAAAATATGGGGTTTGATCAGGGTTATAGAACTCGGAAAGAGGTATTCGATGCTGCTTTTCTTTTTTTTCCAGGATCAGGACTTTTTAAAAAAAAATTTGTGCGGCCTTCAAAAAAAATTTAAAAAATATGGGGTTTGATCAGGGTTATAGAACTTGGAAAGAGGTATTCGATGCTGCTTTTCTTTTTTTTCCAGGATCAGGACTTTTTAAAAAAAAATTTGTGCGGCCTTCAATAAAAATCGGAAAAATATGGGGTTTGATCAGGGTTATAGAACTCGGAAAGAGGTATTCGATGCTGCTTTTCTTTTTTTTCCAGGATCAGGACTTTTTAAAAAAAAATTTATGCGGCCTTCAATAAAAATCGGAAAAATATGGGGTTTGATCAGGGTTATAGAACTCGGAAAGAGGTATTCGATGCTGCTTTTCTTTTTTTTCCAGGATCAGGACTTTTTAAAAAAAAATTTGTGCGGCCTTCAATAAAAATCGGAAAAATATGGGGTTTGATCAGGGTTATAGAACTTAAAGAGGTATTCGATGCTGCTTTTCTTTTTTTTCCAGGATCAGGACTTTTTCAAAAAAAATTTATGCGGCTTTTAAAAAAAATCGGAAAAACATGGGGTTTGATCAGGGTTATAGAACTTGGAAAGAGGTATTCGATGCTGCTTTTCTTTTTTTTCCAGGATCAGGACTTTTTAAAAAAAAATTTGTGCGGCCTTCAATAAAAATCGGAAAAATATGGGGTTTGATCAGGGTTATAGAACTCGGAAAGAGGTATTCGATGCTGCTTTTCTTTTTTTTCCAGGATCAGGACTTTTTAAAAAAAAATTTGTGCGGCCTTCAATAAAAATCGGAAAAATATGGGGTTTGATCAGGGTTATAGAACTCTGGAAAGAGGTATTCGATGCTGCTTTTCTTTTTTTTCCAGGATCAGGACTTTTTAAAAAAAAATTTGTGCGGCCTTCAAAAAAATCGGAAAAATATGGGGTTTGATCAGGGTTATAGAACTCGGAAAGAGGTATTCGATGCTGCTTTTCTTTTTTTTCCAGGATCAGGACTTTTTAAAAAAAAATTTATGCGGCTTTTAAAAAAAATCGGAAAAATACGGGGTTTGATCAGGGTTATAGAACTTGGAAAGAGGTATTCGATGCTGCTTTTCTTTTTTTTCCAGGATCAGGACTTTTTAAAAAAAAATTTATGCGGCCTTCAAAAAAAATAAAAAATATGGGGTTTGATCAGGGTTATAGAACTTGGAAAGAGGTATTCGATGCTGCTTTTCTTTTTTTTCCAGGATCAGGACTTTTTAAAAAAAAATTTATGCGGCCTTCAAAAAAAATTTAAAAAATATGGGGTTTGATCAGGGTTATAGAACTCGGAAAGAGGTATTCGATGCTGCTTTTCTTTTTTTTCCAGGATCAGGACTTTTTCAAAAAAAATTTATGCGGCTTTTAAAAAAAATCGGAAAAATATGGGGTTTGATCAGGGTTATAGAACTTAAAAAGAGGTATTCGATGCTGCTTTTCTTTTTTTTCCAGGATCAGGACTTTTTCAAAAAAAATTTATGCGGCTTTTAAAAAAAATCGGAAAAACATGGGGTTTGATCAGGGTTATAGAACTTGGAAAGAGGTATTCGATGCTGCTTTTCTTTTTTTTCCAGGATCAGGACTTTTTAAAAAAAAATTTGTGCGGCCTTCAATAAAAATCGGAAAAACATGGGGTTTGATCAGGGTTATAGAACTTGGAAAGAGGTATTCGATGCTGCTTTTCTTTTTTTTCCAGGATCAGGACTTTTTAAAAAAAAATTTGTGCGGCCTTCAATAAAAATCGGAAAAATATGGGGTTTGATCAGGGTTATAGAACTCGGAAAGAGGTATTCGATGCTGCTTTTCTTTTTTTTCCAGGATCAGGACTTTTTAAAAAAAAATTTATGCGGCTTTTAAAAAAAATCGGAAAAATATGGGGTTTGATCAGGGTTATAGAACTCGGAAAGAGGTATTCGATGCTGCTTTTCTTTTTTTTCCAGGATCAGGACTTTTTGAAAAAAAATTTATGCGGCCTTCAATAAAAATCGGAAAAATATGGGGTTTGATCAGGGTTATAGAACTTGGAAAGAGGTATTCGATGCTGCTTTTCTTTTTTTTCCAGGATCAGGACTTTTTAAAAAAAAATTTGTGCGGCCTTCAATAAAAATCGGAAAAATATGGGGTTTGATCAGGGTTATAGAACTCGGAAAGAGGTATTCGATGCTGCTTTTCTTTTTTTTCCAGGATCAGGACTTTTTCAAAAAAAATTTATGCGGCTTTTAAAAAAAATCGGAAAAATATGGGGTTTGATCAGGGTTATAGAACTTGGAAAGAGGTATTCGATGCTGCTTTTCTTTTTTTTCCAGGATCAGGACTTTTTAAAAAAAAATTTGTGCGGCCTTCAAAAAAATCGGAAAAATATGGGGTTTGATCAGGGTTATAGAACTCGGAAAGAGGTATTCGATGCTGCTTTTCTTTTTTTTCCAGGATCAGGACTTTTTAAAAAAAAATTTATGCGGCCTTCAAAAAAAATCGGAAAAATACGGGGTTTGATCAGGGTTATAGAACTCGGAAAGAGGTATTCGATGCTGCTTTTCTTTTTTTTCCAGGATCAGGACTTTTTAAAAAAAATTTATGCGGCTTTTAAAAAAAATCGGAAAAATATGGGGTTTGATCAGGGTTATAGAACTCGGAAAGAGGTATTCGATGCTGCTTTTCTTTTTTTTCCAGGATCAGGACTTTTTAAAAAAAAATTTATGCGGCCTTCAATAAAAATCGGAAAAATATGGGGTTTGATCAGGGTTATAGAACTCGGAAAGAGGTATTCGATGCTGCTTTTCTTTTTTTTCCAGGATCAGGACTTTTTAAAAAAAAATTTGTGCGGCCTTCAATAAAAATCGGAAAAATATGGGGTTTGATCAGGGTTATAGAACTTGGAAAGAGGTATTCGATGCTGCTTTTCTTTTTTTTCCAGGATCAGGACTTTTTAAAAAAAAATTTGTGCGGCCTTCAAAAAAAATCGGAAAAATATGGGGTTTGATCAGGGTTATAGAACTCGGAAAGAGGTATTCGATGCTGCTTTTCTTTTTTTTCCAGGATCAGGACTTTTTCAAAAAAAATTTATGCGGCTTTTAAAAAAAATCGGAAAAATATGGGGTTTGATCAGGGTTATAGAACTTAAAAGAGGTATTCGATGCTGCTTTTCTTTTTTTTCCAGGATCAGGACTTTTTCAAAAAAAATTTATGCGGCCTTCAAAAAAAATTTAAAAAATATGGGGTTTTATCAGGGTTATAGAACTCGGAAAGAGGTATTCGATGCTGCTTTTCTTTTTTTTCCAGGATCAGGACTTTTTCAAAAAAAATTTATGCGGCTTTTAAAAAAAATCGGAAAAATATGGGGTTTGATCAGGGTTATAGAACTCGGAAAGAGGTATTCGATGCTGCTTTTCTTTTTTTTCCAGGATCAGGACTTTTTGAAAAAAAATTTATGCGGCCTTCAAAAAAAATCGGAAAAATATGGGGTTTGATCAGGGTTATAGAACTTGGAAAGAGGTATTCGATGCTGCTTTTCTTTTTTTTCCAGGATCAGGACTTTTTCAAAAAAAATTTATGCGGCTTTTAAAAAAAATCGGAAAAATATGGGGTTTGATCAGGGTTATAGAACTTAAAGAGGTATTCGATGCTGCTTTTCTTTTTTTTCCAGGATCAGGACTTTTTAAAAAAAAATTTGTGCGGCCTTCAATAAAAATCGGAAAAATATGGGGTTTGATCAGGGTTATAGAACTCGGAAAGAGGTATTCGATGCTGCTTTTCTTTTTTTTCCAGGATCAGGACTTTTTAAAAAAAAATTTGTGCGGCCTTCAATAAAAATCGGAAAAATGGGGTTTGATCAGGGTTATAGAACTTGGAAAGAGGTATTCGATGCTGCTTTTCTTTTTTTTCCAGGATCAGGACTTTTTAAAAAAAAATTTGTGCGGCCTTCAAAAAAATCGGAAAAATATGGGGTTTGATCAGGGTTATAGAACTCGGAAAGAGGTATTCGATGCTGCTTTTCTTTTTTTTCCAGGATCAGGACTTTTTAAAAAAAAATTTATGCGGCCTTCAAAAAAAATCGGAAAAATACGGGGTTTGATCAGGGTTATAGAACTCGGAAAGAGGTATTCGATGCTGCTTTTCTTTTTTTTCCAGGATCAGGACTTTTTAAAAAAAAATTTATGCGGCTTCAAAAAAAATTCGGAAAAATATGGGGTTTGATCAGGGTTATAGAACTCGGAAAGAGGTATTCGATGCTGCTTTTCTTTTTTTTCCAGGATCAGGACTTTTTGAAAAAAAATTTATGCGGCTCTCAAAAAAAATCGGAAAAATACGGGGTTTGATCAGGGTTATAGAACTCGGAAAGAGGTATTCGATGCTGCTTTTCTTTTTTTTCCAGGATCAGGACTTTTTAAAAAAAAATTTGTGCGGCCTTCAAAAAAAATCGGAAAAATATGGGGTTTGATCAGGGTTATAGAACTCGGAAAGAGGTATTCGATGCTGCTTTTCTTTTTTTTCCAGGATCAGGACTTTTTAAAAAAAAATTTGTGCGGCCTTCAAAAAAAATTTAAAAAATATGGGGTTTGATCAGGGTTATAGAACTCGGAAAGAGGTATTCGATGCTGCTTTTCTTTTTTTTCCAGGATCAGGACTTTTTAAAAAAAAATTTGTGCGGCCTTCAAAAAAATCGGAAAAATATGGGGTTTGATCAGGGTTATAGAACTCGGAAAGAGGTATTCGATGCTGCTTTTCTTTTTTTTCCAGGATCAGGACTTTTTAAAAAAAAATTTATGCGGCCTTCAATAAAAATCGGAAAAACATGGGGTTTGATCAGGGTTATAGAACTTGGAAAGAGGTATTCGATGCTGCTTTTCTTTTTTTTCCAGGATCAGGACTTTTTAAAAAAAAATTTGTGCGGCCTTCAATAAAAATCGGAAAAATATGGGGTTTGATCAGGGTTATAGAACTTGGAAAGAGGTATTCGATGCTGCTTTTCTTTTTTTTCCAGGATCAGGACTTTTTAAAAAAAAATTTGTGCGGCCTTCAATAAAAATCGGAAAAATATGGGGTTTGATCAGGGTTATAGAACTCGGAAAGAGGTATTCGATGCTGCTTTTCTTTTTTTTCCAGGATCAGGACTTTTTAAAAAAAAATTTATGCGGCCTTCAATAAAAATCGGAAAAACATGGGGTTTGATCAGGGTTATAGAACTTGGAAAGAGGTATTCGATGCTGCTTTTCTTTTTTTTCCAGGATCAGGACTTTTTAAAAAAAAATTTGTGCGGCCTTCAATAAAAATCGGAAAAATATGGGGTTTGATCAGGGTTATAGAACTTGGAAAGAGGTATTCGATGCTGCTTTTCTTTTTTTTCCAGGATCAGGACTTTTTAAAAAAAAATTTGTGCGGCCTTCAATAAAAATCGGAAAAATATGGGGTTTGATCAGGGTTATAGAACTTGGAAAGAGGTATTCGATGCTGCTTTTCTTTTTTTTCCAGGATCAGGACTTTTTCAAAAAAAATTTATGCGGCTTTTAAAAAAAATCGGAAAAATATGGGGTTTGATCAGGGTTATAGAACTTAAAAAGAGGTATTCGATGCTGCTTTTCTTTTTTTTCCAGGATCAGGACTTTTTCAAAAAAAATTTATGCGGCTTTTAAAAAAAATCGGAAAAACATGGGGTTTGATCAGGGTTATAGAACTTGGAAAGAGGTATTCGATGCTGCTTTTCTTTTTTTTCCAGGATCAGGACTTTTTAAAAAAAAATTTGTGCGGCCTTCAATAAAAATCGGAAAAATATGGGGTTTGATCAGGGTTATAGAACTTGGAAAGAGGTATTCGATGCTGCTTTTCTTTTTTTTCCAGGATCAGGACTTTTTCAAAAAAAATTTATGCGGCTTTTAAAAAAAATCGGAAAAATATGGGGTTTGATCAGGGTTATAGAACTTAAAAAGAGGTATTCGATGCTGCTTTTCTTTTTTTTCCAGGATCAGGACTTTTTCAAAAAAAATTTATGCGGCTTTTAAAAAAAATCGGAAAAACATGGGGTTTGATCAGGGTTATAGAACTTGGAAAGAGGTATTCGATGCTGCTTTTCTTTTTTTTCCAGGATCAGGACTTTTTAAAAAAAAATTTGTGCGGCCTTCAATAAAAATCGGAAAAACATGGGGTTTGATCAGGGTTATAGAACTTGGAAAGAGGTATTCGATGCTGCTTTTCTTTTTTTTCCAGGATCAGGACTTTTTAAAAAAAAATTTGTGCGGCCTTCAATAAAAATCGGAAAAACATGGGGTTTGATCAGGGTTATAGAACTTGGAAAGAGGTATTCGATGCTGCTTTTCTTTTTTTTCCAGGATCAGGACTTTTTCAAAAAAAATTTATGCGGCTTTTAAAAAAAATCGGAAAAATATGGGGTTTGATCAGGGTTATAGAACTTAAAAAGAGGTATTCGATGCTGCTTTTCTTTTTTTTCCAGGATCAGGACTTTTTAAAAAAAATTTATGCGGCTTTTAAAAAAAATCGGAAAAATATGGGGTTTGATCAGGGTTATAGAACTTAAGAGGTATTCGATGCTGCTTTTCTTTTTTTTCCAGGATCAGGACTTTTTAAAAAAAAATTTGTGCGGCCTTCAATAAAAATCGGAAAAACATGGGGTTTGATCAGGGTTATAGAACTTGGAAAGAGGTATTCGATGCTGCTTTTCTTTTTTTTCCAGGATCAGGACTTTTTAAAAAAAAATTTGTGCGGCCTTCAAAAAAAATTTAAAAAATATGGGGTTTTATCAGGGTTATAGAACTCGGAAAGAGGTATTCGATGCTGCTTTTCTTTTTTTTCCAGGATCAGGACTTTTTCAAAAAAAATTTATGCGGCTTTTAAAAAAATCGGAAAAACATGGGGTTTGATCAGGGTTATAGAACTTGGAAAGAGGTATTCGATGCTGCTTTTCTTTTTTTTCCAGGATCAGGACTTTTTAAAAAAAAATTTGTGCGGCCTTCAATAAAAATCGGAAAAATATGGGGTTTGATCAGGGTTATAGAACTTGAAAGAGGTATTCGATGCTGCTTTTCTTTTTTTTCCAGGATCAGGACTTTTTAAAAAAAAATTTGTGCGGCCTTCAATAAAAATCGGAAAAACATGGGGTTTGATCAGGGTTATAGAACTTGGAAAGAGGTATTCGATGCTGCTTTTCTTTTTTTTCCAGGATCAGGACTTTTTCAAAAAAAATTTATGCGGCTTTTAAAAAAAATCGGAAAAATATGGGGTTTGATCAGGGTTATAGAACTTGGAAAGAGGTATTCGATGCTGCTTTTCTTTTTTTTCCAGGATCAGGACTTTTTGAAAAAAAATTTATGCGGCCTTCAAAAAAAATCGGAAAAATATGGGGTTTGATCAGGGTTATAGAACTTGGAAAGAGGTATTCGATGCTGCTTTTCTTTTTTTTCCAGGATCAGGACTTTTTAAAAAAAAATTTGTGCGGCCTTCAAAAAAAATCGGAAAAATACGGGGTTTGATCAGGGTTATAGAACTTGGAAAGAGGTATTCGATGCTGCTTTTCTTTTTTTTCCAGGATCAGGACTTTTTAAAAAAAAATTTGTGCGGCCTTCAAAAAAATAAATGGGGTTTGATCAGGGTTATAGAACTCGGAAAGAGGTATTCGATGCTGCTTTTCTTTTTTTTCCAGGATCAGGACTTTTTCAAAAAAAATTTATGCGGCTTTTAAAAAAAATCGGAAAAACATGGGGTTTGATCAGGGTTATAGAACTTGGAAAGAGGTATTCGATGCTGCTTTTCTTTTTTTTCCAGGATCAGGACTTTTTAAAAAAAAATTTATGCGGCCTTCAATAAAAATCGGAAAAATATGGGGTTTGATCAGGGTTATAGAACTCGGAAAGAGGTATTCGATGCTGCTTTTCTTTTTTTTCCAGGATCAGGACTTTTTAAAAAAAAATTTATGCGGCCTTCAATAAAAATCGGAAAAACATGGGGTTTGATCAGGGTTATAGAACTTGGAAAGAGGTATTCGATGCTGCTTTTCTTTTTTTTCCAGGATCAGGACTTTTTAAAAAAAAATTTGTGCGGCCTTCAATAAAAATCGGAAAAACATGGGGTTTGATCAGGGTTATAGAACTTGGAAAGAGGTATTCGATGCTGCTTTTCTTTTTTTTCCAGGATCAGGACTTTTTAAAAAAAAATTTGTGCGGCCTTCAATAAAAATCGGAAAAATATGGGGTTTGATCAGGGTTATAGAACTCGGAAAGAGGTATTCGATGCTGCTTTTCTTTTTTTTCCAGGATCAGGACTTTTTAAAAAAAAATTTATGCGGCCTTCAATAAAAATCGGAAAAACATGGGGTTTGATCAGGGTTATAGAACTTGGAAAGAGGTATTCGATGCTGCTTTTCTTTTTTTTCCAGGATCAGGACTTTTTAAAAAAAAATTTGTGCGGCCTTCAATAAAAATCGGAAAATGGGGTTTGATCAGGGTTATAGAACTTGAAAGAGGTATTCGATGCTGCTTTTCTTTTTTTTCCAGGATCAGGACTTTTTAAAAAAAAATTTGTGCGGCCTTCAATAAAAATCGGAAAAATACGGGGTTTGATCAGGGTTATAGAACTTGAAAGAGGTATTCGATGCTGCTTTTCTTTTTTTTCCAGGATCAGGACTTTTTAAAAAAAAATTTATGCGGCTTTTAAAAAAAATCGGAAAAATGGGGTTTGATCAGGGTTATAGAACTTAAAGAGGTATTCGATGCTGCTTTTCTTTTTTTTCCAGGATCAGGACTTTTTAAAAAAAAATTTGTGCGGCCTTCAATAAAAATCGGAAAAATATGGGGTTTGATCAGGGTTATAGAACTCGGAAAGAGGTATTCGATGCTGCTTTTCTTTTTTTTCCAGGATCAGGACTTTTTAAAAAAAAATTTGTGCGGCCTTCAATAAAAATCGGAAAAACATGGGGTTTGATCAGGGTTATAGAACTTGGAAAGAGGTATTCGATGCTGCTTTTCTTTTTTTTCCAGGATCAGGACTTTTTAAAAAAAAATTTGTGCGGCCTTCAAAAAAAATTTAAAAAATATGGGGTTTGATCAGGGTTATAGAACTCGGAAAGAGGTATTCGATGCTGCTTTTCTTTTTTTTCCAGGATCAGGACTTTTTCAAAAAAAATTTATGCGGCTTTTAAAAAAAATCGGAAAAATATGGGGTTTGATCAGGGTTATAGAACTTGGAAAGAGGTATTCGATGCTGCTTTTCTTTTTTTTCCAGGATCAGGACTTTTTAAAAAAAAATTTGTGCGGCCTTCAATAAAAATCGGAAAAATATGGGGTTTGATCAGGGTTATAGAACTCAGAAAGAGGTATTCGATGCTGCTTTTCTTTTTTTTCCAGGATCAGGACTTTTTAAAAAAAAATTTGTGCGGCCTTCAATAAAAATCGGAAAAACATGGGGTTTGATCAGGGTTATAGAACTTGGAAAGAGGTATTCGATGCTGCTTTTCTTTTTTTTCCAGGATCAGGACTTTTTAAAAAAAAATTTGTGCGGCCTTCAAAAAAAATTTAAAAAATATGGGGTTTTATCAGGGTTATAGAACTCGGAAAGAGGTATTCGATGCTGCTTTTCTTTTTTTTCCAGGATCAGGACTTTTTCAAAAAAAATTTATGCGGCTTTTAAAAAAAATCGGAAAAACATGGGGTTTGATCAGGGTTATAGAACTTGGAAAGAGGTATTCGATGCTGCTTTTCTTTTTTTTCCAGGATCAGGACTTTTTCAAAAAAAATTTATGCGGCCTTCAAAAAAAATTTAAAAAATATGGGGTTTTATCAGGGTTATAGAACTCGGAAAGAGGTATTCGATGCATATTCTATTTGTTTGTTTTTTAATTCTAAGATGTTCAAGAATCATTTCCTCAAATGTATCCGTGATCGAAAAAACATAAAATAAGTTTTTATTTTGTTCTAAAAAAAATCGAATACCTCTTCGGTTAATATATTTGCCTATTACAAATTGAATATTCACAATATTATTCCGTTATTATGCGAACATGATTCTATATTTATCAACATTATCTCAATATATTCTCATCACGAGTATAAATAATAGCATATCGACAAAAAGTATAATGTTTGAAAATAAAAACAGAATATCATAATCATCAGATGAATGATATTATTACGTCTTTTGGGTTTGTTTTTAAATAAAAGCAATTCAAGGTTTGTGAATCATAATATAATGACTTACATTATTTTATTTTATATATGTTATATTTCATCTAATATTTTTTATTACCTTATGAATAAGTGTATATTCCTTTTTATTTTTTGATTATAAATCTAAATGACGTGATCATTTCAAAAGCTTGTCTCTTTGTTTTCTTGCTCTTATTTCAATTTGTTTATAAAAATTGAAATATCAAACTAATTTTTTCGACTTCTTTATTATATAATTTCCAATATTATATATAATATTATATTTCCCTTAAATTTTTCAATAACTTTAAAAAATCATTGCTGTTTATTTCTGGTCGGAAAATCATGTAAATAATATATATTTTTTTTCATTCAATTCATAACATTTATATCTGAAGAGTTTAATCTAAATATTCAATTGAAAAAAAAAAAAAAACAGCTGTTGATTATAATCAGTTTTACATATATCTAATGGTAAAATTTTAATCCTTTGATCTTCAACATTTATGATGAAAATGCGCCTGAGCAAAGCAAAGCAATAGTAAAAAAACAGACAAGTTATTCTTGAATCGAAATAACCGACCAGTATGATTTGCGCGTCGAAACGGTCAGGACCTTGAGTACTTACTAAAATAATTTGATAATACTATTTTACTTTGTATTTTTAACTAATTATGAAATTTATTTTGATTTTAATTTAATTTTTTATCAAAATTTCAAGTAAATTATTTTCAAATAATTAGACCAATATACCAAAAAAAAAAAACATATATATATAAAAACTATAATTTCGATTCAAAAAATTCAAATTTTATTTGTGATTTTTTTTAAAAAAAGGACTAAATACTTAACTGGTGAGTTAATAAAATTAATATTCTTTAAATAACAAATAATTTTAATTAAAAAAAAAAAGAAACAAACTATTTTTTTAAATGATAAAAATTAAATGAAATAATTACTAGTTTAATTTTTTAAGCTTAATTTATCATTGATATTTAAAAAAAAAAACAAAAATATTAAAAATAAATTTTAATAAATATATTTGACAAGTATATGTAAACTTACAACTGACAGATTTCTTTAAAGTTCATGAATGAAATAAACTAGTGTCACGGTCGTCAATACAAAATGAAAAATAACTTCCTCTTGAGTAATTTATTTTTAAAAAATTACAAAACACTATTATAATATATATAAATATAATATTATTCAAAATAAAAAAAATAAAAAAACATTTAATAATAAAATATGTAGCAAAAGTTAAAATCTATTATCCATATACAAAAAAAAAAAAAAAAAAAATAACTAAAATCAAAATTAATATATATCTTTATTGAAAATATAAAAATATAAAGTTTAAAAAAGTTTAAAAGATAACTGAAATATATTACATAAATAAAATTCAAAAAAATAAAATAAAATAACAAATATTTTTTATTAAAAAAATTGATAAAACCGGAAGTTAAAAATTTAAAAATAAAAAAAAAAAAAAAACAATCAATCATGAGTGAACTTGGCGTATGTTAAATTCATGCTGGTGAAAATTATTTGACTGACATATAAAGCATAGGTCGACGTGTGGTAATCGTCACCTTTGTCATTTCACCAACATCTGCCTGTTGTATTTTCATTTAAAAAAAAACTTTAAATAAATTTATACATATTATTAAATAATATCTATTTTAAAATAATACTTATCTCAATTTAAAAAAGCTTTGTAAAAAATATAATAATTAAATTTATTTTCAATAAATATTTAAGTACTTGATTTTATTGTCATAAAAATATATCTCAACTTTTCATTTAAAAAAGTATATATAAAGTATGTATATATTCAACTCAAAATATTTTATAAAATTTTATATTTTATTTAATAAATTGAGTCAAGTTTTAAATGGATTATTAGTTTATATAAATGGATCGTAAAAGCCCCCGAGTAATTATGAAAGTATAAGCCACACTGTAGAATTTTTCAAAAGACAAGTATAATTTTAGTTAAGTTTAACGATAAGCAAAGTAACAGTATAATTCTAAACTTTAAAAAATAAAAATAAATAAAATATCTTTACAAATGTATTGTTGATGATGTTAATTTTGATGATGATGTTTTTACCAAACTTGTATTCAACATTTTAATCTATATTCACAAAAATTTTTCTTAAAAAAATTTCTACAATTAATAATTTTATTTGATAATAATTTAAAAAAAATATTTAATTATAAATTTATTAATTTGATAAATTTGTTACAACAAACAATGTCATTATTACCACCACAAAAATAAATAATATAAATAAAAATAATTTTTATTTTCGCTAAAGGTCATTGTGATCCTGAAGTCGAGGGATAGTCAACACTCATATTTCACTGATGGAGGGCAAAGAATCTTAGATTTCCCAATTTGTCAGTCTAATTGGAAGACAAAATTTCCTCCGTCTTCTTCTTCATATTTTTTTTTTTTTTTTTTTTTTTTACACCTCTCTAAAGCTCTCCCATAATTCGTATTATTTTCATCAATTTTTTATTTTTTTTTTTTTCTTATCTATTTTTTTCATCGGTGTAAAAATTTTTATCCTCTTGTTTATGACTCACGTTTTGCTGGTAGACAATTTTTTTTTTTTTTTCTACTTATTTCAACGATCAAAGTGACAAGGATCCAATACAAATGAGAATGCCTAATTTAGCAAAAGACTTGTCTGATTATAGGAAAACTTACAACACAATTATAATTTTTTCATATTATTTTTTATTTTTTTATTTTCAATATATATTTATTAATTAAGATAAAATTTTTTTTTGATTATTACTATTATTAATTATAAATATTTACTTATTATTATTATTTTTTTTTTTAACCCGGAAATTGTTTGACATGTCACTTTGTGATTAAAAAGAGTGATGTATATATATATGTACATTAAAGTGAAATGAAAAATATTTTTGGTGACTTAAAATCTGGTCAAATCGATATAGAGGGTACTTTAATGTGTTTGTCAATGACACTCATTGTATATATATATATATATATATATGTTAATTGATTAACTGTCATCTTCAAACCAATCATTTACATCAAGGTCATTTAACACTTTACATAATTAAAATTTAATTTTATAATATATTAATTTGTTATTTTTTAAATGTTAAAATAATTTTATAGTTTCATATATATTTATGTAGATATTTATTCGTGATAATAGGTACGTAATAATAGATGAAAATTACCTATATCATCAGAAATAATTTGGTTTTAGTGGTGTTTATTACGATGGTAATGAGAAGAGATAGATAATCAGCCTTGAAGCATAAGCCTTGGGCCAACAGTAATCATCAAATGTTTAACAAAACCAACTTTTTATCATCCCACTTAATTTATCAATCTCAGATTTATATTTTTTAATATTTATTTTTATAAAATTTATTTATGTTTTTCATCAATAAATATTATACAAATTTATATACTGTTTAAAAATTTTTTAATATAATTTTTTTTTTTTTTAGCTTTGTCATTATGTTTATTATTGTGTTAAAAAAATAATAAATAAACTTAAATATTTGTTTGTTATTTAAATGGTATAATTATCACATTAAAATCTGTGGATAATTGTCGATTTAATTTTACAACAAATGCAAATAAATATACATGATAATATACGGGTGATAAAATTTAATTTTCAGTACTTTGTTGATTGTCAAACAATGCATATTCTCGGTTCTTTGTAAATTCATATTTGTGGTATATAAATTATAATTAGTATAAATTCCTTTGTTAAAAAATTAAACGATGAATTTATAAACAAAAATAATTTTGTTATTTATAAATATTCATCAAAATTTATAAGTTAATTTTTATATTTTTTTTATAATTTCAAATATGAGATTTTTTTTTTTTTTTTAGTTTGTGAAAAATTTTAAAAATTTTAAAAAATAATTTACTAGAAGCATTTTAATTGAAAATTCCAAAATCGATACGTAAAGTTTCCTATAAAAAAAGTTAATGTAAAAAGTAAATTGATCAGTAGATTTATTTGTTTGTTTGTTTTTTTTTTTTGTAATTTTTATTTTTCAATTGTAAAATTTAATATCTTAGTATAATTAAATTTTGATATTTTATATTGCCAGTATTTTTTAATAAAAAATAAATTTATTTTATAATAATAAATTCATCAGAATTTAAATATTTTTTTTATTTAAATTTAATTTTTAATTATTTATAATTAATATTTAATTTAAAATAACAAAAATAAAAACACTAAATAAATCACATTACTATTGTAAAAAAAAGTTGTGAGGTATTATTTTTATCTTTTTTTTTTTACTACCCTTGTTACATGAAATTGTCTATTTAAATATCACTTCATATACCCTAAAAATATATTTTAAAAAATAAAATAATAATAAAGATTTTATACATTGCAACAGTATTTATTTTTTTCTTTATTTATTTTTATGTTGTATCGTAAACTTTAAAAAATTGTCAACTAAATATTTTTTATTACTTTTATTTTTTTAATTAAAATTGACTTGATGTTTGTAAAAATAAATTAAACATAAAATGTTGATATAAAATTTAAAAAATAAAATAAAAAATAAAAAGTTTTAACATAAAATTATCATCGATTTAAATATTTTATCTTGAATATATTAAAATTGAAAAATATATAATAATTTTAAATATGATATTAAAATTTGGCAATTATTTTATTGAAAAAAAAAACATTTATGTATTTTTATAATAATTATTTATAAACAAAAAAAAAATATACATATTGCAATTATCATTTAAAATATTTATAAAATTATTTATTTATAATTTTTTTTATAAATTTTAAATCATAAAGTTGAGTGTATACCTAAAAATTTATATGTACATTGTGACATGATTTTTTTAATATATTTATTCAAGACTCAGTGGTTTTGACGGTATATAAAATGTTAAAAATTTATTTGATATAAAAAAAATGACAAATATAAAAGTTACTGCAGTTGTAGTATTGAATTATAAAAATAAAATTGACTATAATATTAATTTTAAATTTTTTTTATTTTTACACTTATTTAAAATTTTGTTTTTCTTTTTACTATCTTTTCTAGTTAAACTTCAAATTTTTTAATTAAAAGAAAAAAATAAATAATAAATTAATTAAAACTTTAATTATGTAATTTAAAATAATCATAATTTTAATAAACAAGTTTTTTGTAATTTTTTATTTGAATTAGCGCATGAAAATTAAGCTTGTAATGTGATATCAAGTGTAGATTTTCTCATGCAAATATTACTCAAAAATAAAGACAAAATCACAAGTATTAAATACAAACAGTAATATTATTTTTATTGTGAATATTATACTGATATAATTCAAAGTATATTTTTACAATTTTCTAACAAAAAAAATTTTAACAAGTCACATCATATAAAAATAAATAATTATCATACAAATAAAATACAAGAATTATTTATTATAAAAAAAAAAAATGAAATGTCAAATTTAATTAAACATACAAAAAAAAAAATCACACTCAATGTATTTAATTAAAAATGATATTTCATTTTTTTATACACATTTATTATTTTTCGAAAATTAATTTAATAAAATAAATCAATTTTTTTGACTAAAAAAAAAAAAAAATGTCCAAAAAAATTCAGGTGTTATATTTTTTTATTTGTCAACTCTTTTTTTCATCTTATAAAATTTAATTATTATTTTTTTATTTTATATATTTATTTGATGATAATTATTATATCAAACTTTTATTGATATAATTAAATTCAAGTAAAATAATGATAATAAATAAGTAAAAAAAAAATGTATATATTTATAAGAATTCAATTGATTATTTATTGTTAAATTGACATTTGTACAGTCATTTGTCAAAGGAAGCATAAAAAAAAAAATAAATTAACTCACTAAAATATATATAAAATAAAAATAACAAAATAAACCAAAAAAGTAAATATAAAATAAAAAAAAAAAAGGTAATTGTGTGTTGAATGAGTGAAGAGAGTATATACTATTCTTTTGAAAATTGCAAGAGACCAATGAAAGAAACTTCACAAGAATCAAACTTAATTGCCCTTAGATACTTGTACCAAAAGAAATTTTAAAATTCAAGTCTATATATTTATGAAACTGTATAAAAACAATTGTGAAAATATATATATATATTTTTTTTTCTGTTACTTATCACTTGAATACATAAATTATATTTTCTAATATGTTTATTTTTTGTTATATAAATCCAAAAAAATTTAGATGTTCATCTGCAGTTATCATTTTAATTTACATAAAATTATCGTATATTATTATTTGAATAAAAAAATGTAATTTTGGTGATGATGAAAATGTTTGCATACTATTATTTTATCAACACTGTGATAGTCATATCACAAACTTTATCAAAAGTTTTTTGTGTTTTACATTGTCAGACCTCAAAGAAAAAAAAAATTTTTTTTATATTTTAAATTACAAATAGATAAGCTAAGATTAAATTTTTTATTACAAATTTATACAGATGTTGAATTTTAAAAATTAAAATATTACTTTGATTAAAATTTTTTGATAACAAAAAATAAATTAATATATTTTTTTATCTATTTAAAATGTTTATTAATCAATATTATATTTTTAAAATATATTTAATTATCATAAAAAAAAAAATATTTTTCATTCAATAATAATAAAATTTTATAAACACATTCAAGTTAAATTTTAATTTTAATTAAAAATATTTTAAACACTAAAGTTAGATACTCTTTTAATTTAAAATAAAAAAAACTAAATTTTATTTTAATAATTTAAATTTTTAATTACCATATTATTATCATCAAGTATTTTAAAAAATATTTTTAAAAATAATTCAAGTATAAATTATAATGATAACAACAATTTTCAAACGTCTTGAAAATAAAATTTAAAGTAAAATATTTTATTTAAAAATATGTTTATTATTTTGTCACGTAGTATTAATTTAATGAGTTAACTTTATCATTATTATTATTATTATTATTAAATATTAAGTTACTTGCTAAAATGACAATGTGTGTGTTCAAGCATCAGTAAGATGCCTATTATTTTACCCAAGTTGACAGACAACTTACTAAAAAAATTAAAATTTTTAATTATTATTTTTTATATACAACTACAATTTTATTATTTATTTTAAGTTTATCACTTAACTTACTGACACTGTACTTATAAATAATCCTAACTTTACAAAATAACCAATATATGATGATAAAAATAAATAAATAGTTTGTCAATATAATATACTGTCCAGTCAATATAAAATAAAAAAAATATATATAAATTTTTGTTGTGTTTATTCCCTTCTCGTGTTCATCTTCATGCACCCCATATTTCAAACCCTCATGACAGCAACAGACATTTTAGGATAAAATTGAAGGTCTCAATCGTGAAATTCATTGAGAATGACCCCTTCAGGGAATAAACGATTTTTTTTCTTTGATAAAAAAATTTTTTTTTTATTCTTTTATTATTTTTATTTGTCAGCTTATACATTTTTTTATTTTTTTATTTTGTTTTTTCATGATTTTTATGATATAAAAAACATGCCAAAAGTCGTAATTTCTTGACCCTATAGCTAATATTGAATTCACAGTGTGAAAAAAAAAAAAAAGGTAAACTTAGTTCATGTTGCCACTAGAACGTTAAATTTTTTATCATATTGATACTTTTATTCAGAACATTTTATTATTATTATAATTTAAGTTAATAAATCAATGATTTATTTTTAATATACTTAAATTTTTTATGTGTATAAATATATTTTATTATTTTTTGTTATTTAATTAAATAATAAATTAAATTAAATTTTAATATTAAAATTACAAAATTATTTCAGTAGTACAAGTCAATGATAGTGTCAGACACAAGTAAAATTTTTTTAACAATTTTTATAATTTTAAATCAATAAAATTTAACAATTAAATTTAAATAAAAATAATGATTAATACATTTTATTTAAGAATTAATACATTTTTTTAATTAATTATAATTACTTGTAAAAAAATTATGCAAATATTAACTTGAAGTTTAAAAAAACTTAAATTTATTTATAAATTCTTAGTTTTGCTGGTTGACTATTTTTCAATTCATTAATTTTGATATAAAATAAATAATAATAATAAAAAAATGACAACAAAAAAAAAACAATAAATAATATAAAAATTAATATTATATATTTATAAATTAATTGCTCATAATTTATAAGTGTAAACAAAGTTTTACTTGATGAATTTTTAAGTACCAAAAACTAATTAAAATACAAATTTATATAATGTACTTCTGTATAACTTGTATATAAATAATTGTTTAATATTAAGTTTTATAATCAAAAATTAATAATAATACAATTTTATTTCAAACTTATTGGCTTATAAATTTGTTTAATAAAAGTTGAATAAACAAAAAATAAAAAAATAAACAGACAAATAAATATACATTTAAATTATATCAATACATTCGAAATATTAATTATAATATAATAATATAATCATTAGTTGAATATAATCAATATCTAAAATAGATGTAGACATGATAAATGATTCAATAGAAATAATATTAGCTGCAGTGGTCACACAATTCATATAATAAATTTATTGATTAATTGTCATGTCTTGTGCAAGATGAATGAATAAAAACAATATATTAAATAATAAATTAAAAATATACAATAATTATTATTATAACTATTATTGTCTATGTAGATATAATTAATTCATCATCAATTAAACATCAATAAATAATTCTTGCATTTATTCTATGCACGCAAACATCAAAGTTCTGTTTTTTGTTTTTTTTTTTTTTTTTTGCGTGTGAATAACACTTTACACGCAAATATTGAATCACTGTTTTACTAATTGCATAAAAATATTTTTAATTAATTACTCAATGTGTTATTTTTAATTTCTTAACAAAACAATAATACTAATTATTGTATAAATAATAAACAAATTGTATATGAGATTTAATTAAAAATAAAATAAAATGGTCATACTGAAAAAAGTAAAACAAAAACAAAATTCAAACTATAATATTGTCTTTTGTTTATACAACAATTCAAATACATATTTATATAAATTTAATATTCATCATATAGTACATAGTTTTATGCAAATAAAAAAAAAAAATAAAAAAATGAAAAATTTATGATCAAATAAATTGTACGTTTAAATTTTTATAAGAAAAAATTGTTGAATTTTAAAATATATTTTAAATAATATAAATAAGCAACAAATAGTTAAGTTTTTTTTTTTTTTTTTTAATATTAAAATTTTTCTATATAAATAATAATAAAAAAAAAAAAATGTCCTTTGTGTTTCAGGTACACTCTATTTCCAATGAAGATCAACGATGATGAGAGATAATGCACATAGAGTATTAGCAATTGAATTGACGTGAGATTATTCTCCATCAAGAGACAAGTACAGTAAAAAGTCAAGGATAAAAAATAAAATTAAAAAAAAATAAATAATAATGTATAGAATTTATTCATCATTTTTTTTATATATATATTTTACTCATCTGAGAATTGAATAAAAGCAAAACGTTGAATCTATAGAAAAAAAAAATAAAAATATATTAAAAACTCATTGATAAAAAATATATGAAAATTGATAAAAATTTTCATATATGAAAAATAAAATTTTTCATAAAACATACATACAGTACATTTATTTAACAATAAATATTTTAAAATATATATACAAAATAATTTATATTAAATTTTATAATTACTTTGTTAATTGAAAAAAAAAAAAAAAAAAAAAAAAAAACATCGACAATCAACATAACTTTGCAGTGATTAAAAAAACAAAAAAAAAAAATAATAAAAATAAATTTATACGTGATAAAATATATATAAAAAAAATTAATTGAATTTCAAAAGTATTTACTGATGTTTTGTGTAATTAATTTACAGCAAATAACTTTGTAAAAACTTATTTGACCAAAATAAAACAACAAAGTATTAAGAAAATGTGACATTCAAAAGATTGACATGACATTAATTTTTTTCGCTGACTAAAATACAAAAAAAATAAAATAAAATAAAATAATAAAAAAAAAAATCACTTATTTTATTTATTTTTAAATACAATAATAATGTATTTATTGATATGATAAAAAGTCATGAAAACAATAATAAAAAGTTGTATTTATTGGACGTCAAATAGTTGATGAATTGATAAAATAAAAAAATAAATTGAATATAAAAAAATAAAAAAATGAAGACATAATATTATGAAACAATTGAAAAAAAAAAGAAAAAAAAATAAATCAAATGATAAAATAATTAAATAATAAAAAATTAAAATTATGTGTTAATTGTTTTGTGTATATGACGAATGATTATAATATATATATAAATTTATTATAAAAAAAATATATATAAAATATCGTCATGTTGACATTTGATGATACAATGACAACATGGACAAGTGAAATCACTGCAATTCTTCACCAAGTATCATCATGTAATAGTACCAATTTACTTGGATGTGTTGAACAATGTGGTTTAATTCCAATTGATTATGATCATTTGTGTACAGTTGAACAACATGTCAATGACATAATTCATAATACAAATGATATTAATAATACAATAATACCATATACAAAATTATTTTGTCGTCCATGTGATTATAATAATTTTGAATATAATATATCACTTGTTATAAATGGTTTTAAAAAAATTGAGGGTACATTTTTATCTAAAATATCAAATTTTAAAGACTGTAATTCGAGCTTAATTAATAATGTAAGTATTAAATTATTATTATTATTATCATTATTAAATAATTATAATTAATTTATTTATTTATAATTTATTTTTTAAGGTTTTGGAATGTTCAACAATATCTAATTTAACAATGGATGATTTAACAATATCTTGTTTTCGTCGTAAACATCATCATACTGAAATATTTAATGGACGTAAAGTTGATTGGAGCTTTTTATTTGTTGTTGTATTTATTGCTGCTGGTGGACTTGGAAATATTTTAGTATGTTTAGCTGTTTGTTTAGATCGTCGTCTGCATAATGTTACAAATTATTTTTTATTATCATTGGCTGTTGCTGATTTATTAGTTTCACTATTTGTGATGCCACTTGGTGCAATACCAGGATTACTTGGTAAGTTTATATATTTATTTTATTTTTAAATATATATTCATTAACATTGAAATTTTTTTTTTTTTTAAAATAATTAATTTGAACTTGATTAAATATATATTTGTTTGTCTCGTATTGACAAGTATAAATACTCAAACGTTAAACGAAATAGGATTGTAACTGCGAATTGAGGAAAAAAAAAAAATTATATATTTTTTTTCCAAAGATATTCGATACGTTTATAGCATAATGTTCATTTTACTTGATTTATCCCTTCAAGATACACTTCTACATATAATATTATACTATTATTTATTTTTTATTTATTTATTTTTTTTTTCTATGTTCAAAATGACACTGTCATGACTGTCTTTTGTATTTCTTTGTCACATCCCAAACAAAGATAAGGTCACGATTTTTGTCCAAGTATTCTTAGTTCACTGAGTCGAGAAGAATATTTGATGAAGCATCTTATCAATCGAACCATAGGGTTGATAATATTAATATATACCTTTTTTTTTTTTTAATATATAATAATATATCGAACCAATCATTTAGTTTTTGTACTTTTTTTTTATCAATTTTTTTTTTTTTTGACATGCAAGTTTGTTATTATTTGTGTAGTTTATTGTTGAAACCAAAGCTTGTTTGTTACAGTTGACTGAATAATAATTGAAGTAATTTTAAAAGTTAATAATTAAAAATCCAATTAAAAAAATATTATAATAATTATTATGATTTAATTGAACATGTACAGTGATGCATTATAAATTTAATGAATTACTAATATCAAATTTATTTTTTTAAATATAAAAATTTACTTTTTTTTTTTTTTTGAATAAAAAAAAAAAAAATATACAACAGTTGAATTTTTGAATAAAGTTTCTTTTTTTATTATCAAGTATAATATTGTCTTTGTATCAAAGATCAAAAATATTTGATGAAAAAATATATATAAAAAAAGAAAAAATATTTTTAAAAAATTGTTCACGTATGATTTGTAAATTTATTATTATTAACTTTTTTTTTTTTTATTTTTAACTTTGAAAATATAGTTTATATTAAAAAGTAATTTTTGAAAAATTTCTAGATCGTTGAATTGAATTTTTTTTTTTACTTATTTTTCATTATTATTATTTTTTTTATTTTCATTGAAACAGGAAAAAACAAATAATAAAAATGACGCTTATATATTCGGGTTGTTCTTTGATACTTCCGTTATACTTGGAGACATTAAATCTGTACAAAGCTGTATAAAAAAAGTAAAAAAAAAGTAAAAAAAAAAATAAATTTTCTGTCCATTTCTATTGTTTCTTTTGTCAGAATAATCATAAATATGACTTTGGTTTTATTTTTATATTCATATATAAATTTTTTCTATTGTTTCAAATTTTTTTTTATTTTTTTATACAAAAAAAATCAAATGCTGATGTATCAAAATTTTAAAATTCATATTGACCCATTGAAAATGATTAAAAAAAACCAATTTATATGCATGTGATTTGAAAATTTAAAAAAAAAGTTTTCTTTTATTATTACATATAAAAATAAAAAAATAATTTAATATTAAACTCAATTTAAAGATATTACAAATCATTAAAATAAATTATTGTTTTTTTTTTTTTGATGAGTTTCTATAAAATTAATTGTAATTTGATGACAACACTGGGTCATTTTCATTGATTTAATTTTGTTGATAATAAATCAACAAATAATTTAACAATATAATAAAAATTAATAGTTATATTTATTTTTTATTTTATCAAATTTAAATTAATTACAATATTAAATTTCAATGACAAAAAATTATTACGAAATTTATTTATAAAATTTTTTATTAACACACTGTTATCATCAAGGCTATAAAAAAAATAGACAAAAATATATCGTAATATTTATCTTTATATATACCGAGAGTATATTTACACATTAAAAATTTTTTTAAAATTTGATAATATAAAAATAAATAAAAAATGTTATCTCAATTAGCCTTGATAGCCAGTGGTCTATAAAAATATTTTCTCAAACAATTAATAATCATCAAACTAATGAATTTATGAAATTATTATAACAACAATTAATCAATATAATTAAAAAGTAAAATATTATTTTTTATATAAAAAACAATATTTATTTTAATTATAATTTTATAATAATTTATTAAAAAAAAAAAAAAATCTATATTAAAAGTTATTTATTTGATATAATGAATAATTGATATATTTTTTTTATAAAAATAATAAATTTGGTATAAATATTATAATTTTCATTTACCAGTGAAAAAATATTATGAATCAAGGTCAAATAATATAAATTACCTTGAGATGATATGTCACTTTGTTGTTAACAACAATGCAATATTTATTTAGTGCAATGTTTATATTGATTATCGTTACATGTCACTTACAATATTCATTAATAAATATGAAAAATAAATATAAAAGTTTTTAAACAATATATATATATATAAGACAATCAATTTATCATATTTTTATTTTTATTTATTTTTTTTTATATTATTATTGATCTCCAGAGAGAATGACAAAACATGCAAATGTATTTCAAATAGAAAAAAAATAAAAAAAAATAAAATAACTATCTGATGCTAATAAAATTATACAAACTAATTTAATTATTATAAAATATAATTAACAATTTTAATTAATATATATAAATATCAAAAAATAAAAAATAATAATATTTATTTGATTAAAAGTTTATTATTTTATATTATTATTATTAAATTAGTTTGTACTTATTCATGTGAATTAATGTATTTTTATTTTTCATTTAAGCTTAATTAATCCACGTGTGAAAATTGAAATACTAAACTTCTATTTATATGTTTATTCAATATAAAATTTAATGATATATACTGAGTAAATAAAAATTATTCTAAATTATATTTTTAAATTTATATATAAAATAATAATTATTATTTTTAAAATTAAAATCAATATAATTTAAAAAAAATTTTATTTAATTAAATATTTATAAATAATTATATATCTTTAGGCTAATTTTTTTAAATATTTAATTTTTCATGTATATGACATTGTTTGTGTTACATTTAATTTATTCAAAAACTCAAGGGTTTAAAATGTTTTGAAATTTTCACTAAAATTTTTGTATAAAATTGTTTTATTAATTTGCATAAAATCAAATAACCATATGTTGTATAAATTATAATTTTTTTAAAACATTTATTTTCATTGTTTTTATTTTTTTAGTATAATTAAAATTAAATATACATAGAGTTTTATATTTTATTATGTTTATATGTATTTTGTATTTTAAAACAGAGGGTAATAAGTTTTTTGATTGATCAATGATTTTACTATTTTTACTAAAATATTATGTATGCCAAATACACACATTTTTATCAATCAAACATTATTCAAATATTTCAAATCGTTTGTCATTGCTTCAGGGTGAAATTTAAATTTTGAATTATTTTTGTACATGTCAGGATATTTTATATATATAATATTCTAAAGAATATTCATGTGTTGAATTCAATCAGCATTTCAATTTTTCATAATAAAATTGTTAAATTTATTTTTTATATTTTTAATATGATTTATTGACAAGTAGTTGAGCAACAAAAATTAATTTAAAAAATAATATTTAATTTTATATTTTTAATTTCTTAATATTTATAGTTTATTTTATTTATTTTTTATTTTTAATTTATAGCCTCGTAATTTTATTATTTATATATTGAGAAAAATAAAGATAATATTTCAAATTACCTCAAAATAAAATTCAATGCAAGTATTATAAATTATTAAGTTAAGATAACATAAAATTATGAAGGTTAAACTAAACACAATGACCCCGAAATTTTATATTTTATTTGTTTTGTAAACATTTAATATTTAATTTAATTTTTTGTTTTTTTTTATTTTTTTTAATATGTCAAAATTTTATAGAAAATATAAATTAATAAATAAATTAAATATCATTTATTTTTCATTTTACTAATTAATAATAATAGAAAAATAAAAATAAATAAATATTTAACAAGACATATATTATATTTAAATTAAAATAAAATAAAATTTTGTGTGACTATTTTTGTTTTGTTATCTTATCTTTTGTTCATTGAAGGTCAACAATTAAATACAAAAACATTCGAGAAAATTATTAAATTTGTTTATATATATATATATTTTTTTTTGTATAAATACAAGTTTTTCAATGATAAAATTTTAGTTTAAATCTACAAGTCTAACCATAAAGTTAAAGTTATATTAAATATCAAAATGAAAACACGTAAGTAAATAATAATTGAATATAAATCTACATATTTTTATTAAAAATTGCAAATAGTTTTTTTTTTTTTTTTTTTTATAAAAAATTTTTACAATGAATAATAATAAATAAATTTACAGTGATTTTATTATTCATCATTGCATCAACATGCCTTGGTTTATCATATGGAATCAACGAAGTTGAATCTAAAATTCTGGCAAATTCTGTAAATAAAATGTCTATTGATTTTTTCAAGGTAATTTAATTATAAAATTAATTCAATGCATGAATCAATGTAATCAAAGAAAAACAAAAAAAAAATTAAACACTAATGCATATCAATGAATTTTATACAGGTTGCTCTTAATAATGAAGCTGATAATTTTGTCTGTTCACCATTTAGTGTTGCAAATGTATTGGCAATGAGTGCATTTGGTTCAAATAGTGAAACTAGAGATGAAATAATAAAAGTACTTCATATGAAAAATTATTACAAAGTTATTGAAAAATACACAACAAAATGAGTTTAAATGGTAGCTTTGATTTAATAATGGTATGAAAATAAAACAATAATTTATTCAATTAATATATAAAATTAATTATCATATTTTAAATTTAATTATTATATATATATATATATTTTTTTTTTCACAGAATACTGATAGTTTAAAAATAAAAAATAAAATGTATGTTAATGAAAATATTAATATTAAATCAAGTTTTTTAAATAGTATTAAAAATATATTTAAATCAGATGTTAAAAGTTTGGATTTTAATGATTCTACAAATGCAGCAAATGAAATTAATAATTGGATTGAAAAAGAAACAAATAATAATATTAAAGATCTTGTTACAAATTGTAAGTATATTTGATTTTTATAAATTTAATTTAAAAAAATATAATTATTAATATTTAATATTATATTGTTTAGATGATTTTGATGAAGATACTGCACTTGCACTTATCAATGCTGTGTATTTTAAAGGAAATTGGAAATATCTATTTGAAATAAATGATACAGTATCAGAATTATTTCATGTTAATAAAACATTTTCCAAAAAAATACCAACAATGAAACAAACTGTTAGAGTCAATTACAATAAATTACCAGATCTTGATGCTAAATTAGTTGAACTTCCATATGCGGTATATAAATTTAAATATATATTTTTTTTTATTAACTTTTTTTATATAAAATTATATTTTAATTTATAATACAGATGCCAAAAGAAGCTGGAGATATGTCTATGTTTATTATTGTTCCAAATAAAATTGATGGAATAAAAAAAATTGAAGAAAATATATCTAAAATAAATTTACAAACATTATTAAATACTTATAAAGAAAAAGTTGAAATTTCATTACCTAAATTTAAAATTGAAACAAAAATAAATCTCAAAGATTATTTAAAAAAGGTAAATATATAATGATTAAATTAAAAAATATATTCATATATTTTTTGTTATTATTATTAATTAATTAATTTTATAGATGGGAATTAACAAGGCATTTACTGATGAAGCTGATTTTAGTGGAATAGCTGATGATAAAAAATTATTTATCAGTAAAATTTTACAAAAAGCATTTATTGAAGTCAATGAAGAAGGAACAGAAGCTGCTGCTGCAACTAGTATGTTTTATATTTATATTTTACAACTTTGATATTTACTAATAATTATTTAATATTTTATTTATTTTTTTCTTCAGATGCTATTATGCAAAGCCGTATGCTTTCAGGAGAATTTATAAATGCTAATCGTCCTTTTATTGTAATATTAGCAACTCGAAAAGTCATTGTTTTTATTGGTCGTATTAATGATCCAACTTTAATTTAAATTTTTTATATTAATTATAATCTTTGTATACAATAAATTAATCATATTTTAATAAATTAAATTTAATATTTTAATATATATTTAAAATTTGTTGAATAATTTTTTTTTTTTTTAAATAATATTTATTTTTAATTTTTAAATTTAAATTGTATATTGTATTTATTTCAAACAAATATTTATTTTTTCTTTATTTTATTGTTAAACCTCTAGAATAAATCTTTATATAAATATACACAGAAAAATAAAAGTAATTGTATGAAACGACTAGATAAAATAGTGAAAAGTGTTGACGTTTTTTTCATTTTTTTTTTTTTTTTTCTTCTGGCTCGTCAATCTTATTCATTTCCAGTTTACACTACGTTTTTGGTTATTTTTTTTTCTATTTTTTTCAATTTTTTTTTTGTTCGTTTTACAACAATTCTGCGTGAATTGACGTGACTGAAGAATCATGGTAAATTCTAAAGAGTGAGAAAGTATCGTAAGATAAACGAGTGGTGAATTATATTGGAAAATCGAGACGACAATAAAAAAAAACTCACTGCTTTGTGAAGCATTTTAATCGCATTGGTTTTTTTTTTTTTTTAAATTTAAATATATCTCAACGTGTTGAAAATTTTATTTAAATCAATAGCTATTATTTTCATATTTAAAGTAAGATATTTTATTAACAATTATTTTTTATATAATAAAATTTAATTGTTCAGTATTTCAAGTATTTTAAACAAATATAAAAATTAATATGATAAAATAATAATTAACAAAAAATATCTAAATATAAATTTTAAATTAACAAATTTTAAAAATAATAATATTTATCAATGAATGCTCATAATCCTTGACTTTTTATTATGAAATTAAATGATCTTTGTTATTTAACTATTTTATACTTTGAAAATTAAACTTTAATAGTATAAAAATTTTATTATTTTCATATCTATTTAAAAATAAATCTCTTTAAATTTTCTTTGTGTAAAATTGAGTAAATAAATTCATCAAGTTAAAATTATTTTATCAAAGTTTAACTTTTGTAAAGCAATAATTATTTAATATATATTTTTTTTTTCATCTTTTTATAGAAAAATAAAATTAATAAAAAATGTTTTAGTATATGTCAAGTTGTAATAGTATCCAGAGAATTTAAAAAAATAAAAATATATATTTATCATAGAAAAAAAAAAATATCACACAAAGAATGATTGATAAAAAAATATCATAGAATATATTTTCCTGTATATAATTTCTAAAAATAAAATAAAATTTAGTGAAGCATGTATAGAAAAAAATATAAAAAAATTTAAAACTGTGCAATCGACCTTAATTCTGTACAAAAAAGTTGTTATTCTCGAATATAAATTCTCATTGTCGATAATAATGACATACTCATCTCTGTGCTTGAAAAATCAAACTAAACTGTGTTTAAAATATATATTTTTTTAAAAAAATAAACTGTGTATTAAAAGCTTTAATAATTCAAATTAAAAAAAAAAATTAAAATAAAAAACTCTTATTTTTTTTATTTCAATTGAACTCAACAAAAATTGATAACAAAAAAAATTCAACTGGACAGATTATATTATCTCAAACAAATACAACACTGTTCAACAAGTATTTCATTAAAAAAAAAACTCTTTGATAAATTCACAAAATCGTATTTAATATTTTAACAATAGAATAAAAAAAAATAATAAAATACAATTAAAACATAATAAAAAGTAATAATTAATTGTGTTTTTTTTTTTTTCAAATTAATTTATTTTCTTTAAAATTTATTTAATTATTTTTCTTTTTTAAAAAAAAAAATAATATAAAAACTAATTTACAATAAATGATAAAAAAATACAATTTGCATACTGTATAATAAAATAAATATTAAGAAAATAAAAAAAAAAAAGAAAAACTTTTATTGAAAATAAGAAAAATAAATTTAAAAAAAAAAATTATCTCGTTACTAGATATATATATATATATTGTATCTTTTTTTTTTTTTCTAAAATTTATTTACTCTGTTATTATTATTTTTATCTAGTTTTTTTTCATACATAAAATTTACTCAAAGCCAGAAAAAGTTGAATATGCATTTGGATAAAATCCAGAAAGTTGAAGAGGGTCAAAAAGTGATGAACTTAAAAACTGAAGAGTATAATACAAGTACTACATATTTTAATAATAATAATAACAAAATTTTAAATATATATATTTTTTTTTAAATTTCAATATTATATAAATAAATAAACTAAAATAATATATATAAAAATAAAAAAAACAAATAAAAAATAGTCTTAAAAATTGAAAACTAACAAAAAAAAAATTCATCATTTAACAAATCCATTTTTCACACTGACAACAAATCTTGGCTGAGGTAAAATTATTTCATAAATCCAAAGACATTGAGAAACGAGAAAAGTTTTGTCATAATATATATAATAAAAAAAATAAAATAAAATAAAAATCATATGTATTTTTATTTTTTATCTATCATTTATTTATTTATATATTTTTTTTATGATAAAAATTGAATGAAATTTATTTGGGTAATATATTCAATTGGAGGGTTGAAACAACATATATATAGCTATTGAGCTTCTCGAATGCCAACATATGAAAACTTGATCCAATCTGAAGTGGCTTTTATGCAGCACTTGGTGACAATTCATGCAAAAAAAAATAAAAAATAAAAAAAAAAATAGACAACGTCAATTAATTCAATTTTTTTTAATTTTATTTTGCTAATTTTATCTTTGAAATATATTATTCTCATGAGCAACTCTCTTTATATAAAAACGATAAATAAAAAACAACTGAGATTAACTGTAAATTCAATAAACAAAGCGTTAAAGTGTAAAATAAAAAAATAATTAATTAAAAATTTGATAATTTTTTTTAACTAATTTAACCATATGTTTTAAATTTAATAATTATTATTGATAAATTTGATTAAAATATTTGTAACTAGATTAAATTTTTTTTTTTATTTATTTTTAGTGATAATTTAAATAAAGACAATTTTTAAAATATATTACCGATATTGTTTGACATATTTAGGTCAAAAATATTGTGATTATTAATTGTAAATTTATACAATATAATATAAAAAAAAAAAAACCAAGTATTTTATTTTTTTTTTAATTTTATCATAACGAGATGAAAAATAAACAATACAAGGACATAATTAAATTCATAATAAAAAGTTTTAAATATATATATTACTAAAAAGAATTTGTAATAATAAAAAAAATATAAATTTAAAAAAAAAAAAAATTGAATGAAAATTATCTTGACACTAATTGTCATTGAGTTGAATGATGACAATAGAATTTCGACATGAAAGAGATTTTTTTTTTCATAATATTTTTCAATGAATATCAAAGAATTTTTTACGCTTTGTTGATAAAAAAATCAAGGACATTTAATGTTGATTAAAATTGACTGTTATATTTGTAATTTTAAATTAAATATCAATCGATTTTTTTACAGATATATATTCAATTTAAATTGAGTTATCATTATAAATGTTCAACAAACATCAAGTATCTTTTTGATTTCATTTAAAGTTATAATTTTTATTATAAAAAATATGAATGATAATATGATATTTAATTTTAAAATTAAAAATAGAAATATAAATTACAAGTACACAATTAATTTGAATAAAATAGTAATTTTTTTTTTGTTTTTATATATAAAAAAAAATGTAAATTAATTATTTATAAAATAAAAGTTTTAAAATCAAATTACATTTTTTCTATATATTTAAAATTATATATATAAAATATATATTTTAAATGATATGTATTCATGAAAATATAATTATATTGTAAATGAAAATAATATCAAGGTTAAATAAAAATATTATCATGTGAAAAGTTTTCAGGGAGCTTTGATTCGCTTTGGTTTCCCTCGAGTTAACAATTTTGTTGATATAATATAACCTACCCCATCAACACAAACATAAAACCATATTATATATGATATAAATATATAAAGTTAAAAATAAATTGACTAAAATGACCAAAACACAGTTCTAAATCCCACAAACTTTGAAAAATAATTAAAATAATTTATATAAAAAAAAAAAAAAAAAAATGGTTATTTTCAAAGTTAAATCAATATTATTTAAAAAAAAAAAAAGAAAATTATTTTTTATTTTATATACACTTTTATGGTCTTTTTTATATATTCTTTAAAAGAGTAAATATAATTTTCATTTATAAAGTAAAAAAAAAAATATAAAATAATAAACTATTTACTTTACAAAAATTTTATATATATATATTTTTTTTTATTTTGTCATTTTCATATTTTAAAAATTTCTTTGATATATTTTATCTATTTTACATTACACTGTAATTTATCTTGAAAATAATCACAAAAAAAATTTTAAATATAAACAATTTTAGCATAAATTTTCTTAAATATTATTATGTTTTTGAAGGACAAATACCAACAGTTAATTCACTCATAATAAGTTTAAATGATTAATAATTTGAATTTTTTTTTACAGGATATTGGCCACTTGGTGTTGTATGGTGCAATGTTTATGTAAGCTGTGACGTTTTAGCATGTAGTGCAAGTATTTTGCATATGTGTTTTATTTCACTTGGACGTTATTTGGGAATAAGAAATCCACTTCGAACTCGACACATATCAACAAAACGTATGGTTGCATTTAAAATTGCTCTTGTTTGGGTTTGTGCAATACTTGTATCCAGTTCCATAACAGTATTAGGTAAGTTTTATGATAAATATGATGAGCTTTAGTTAAATTTAGTGGATAAATTTATAAAGAAAAAAAAAATTCATTCAAGCCAGTATTGAAAATATAAAATCCATATGATAAAAGAGATTTAGTGTATCATTTTTTTTTTTTTTTTACTTTAATATCAATTTGAAATAAAAAATGAAATAAAAATATAAATAATCTTTAACGTGTATTTGAATTTATTCATATTTATCAGCTTAATAATCTGTAAATCTTTTTTAATAAAATATATACTTTATTTATTATTATTATTATTATTTTATATTTAAAAAATATTATAATTAAAGTTGCAAATTTTGATGAAAAATAATTAAAAATTAAATTATAAACAAATAAAAAATATCGCGATTAAATGTGATTATAAATATTCAATTTGAATGTGTGAAAAAAAAATTCAATGTTCATTTAAAATAATAATGAGTAGTAGTTTGTTTTAAATAACATTTACGTGCTTTTACATAAATTTTGTTATTAAAATTTGATATTAAAAAAAATAAAAATAAAATAATCAACACAATTTAAATTAATACTGAAGCATTAATTGTCCATTAAAATATAATCCTTAGATTATAAAATAATGTAAAAAATAAAATTTGATTTCTACTAGAGTTTTTTTAAATATTAAAAGCATATCATTAATAGGTTGACTAGAAATATTTTTTTTTAAAAACCAGATATCTTTGCAAAAGTCAGACTTTCTCATGGCCATTTCGAAATTATAAAAAAATTTAAAAAAATTAGAAACAATTGAGATAAAGACTTGAAACTCATAGGACAATTATTTAAGGGTGTTTTTTAAATTATCAAAGCATAAAATCATGAATAGATTGATTAGAAATATTTTTTTAAGCCAACGGGACATTACATTGAAAATACTGGACTTTCACAAGTGATGTCCCAAAAAAATATAAAATTTAAAAAAATTATTAAAAATCAAAATAAATAATTGAAACTTACAGGACAATTATTTAAGGGTGTTTTTCAAATTATAGAAGCATAATATCATCAATAGGTTGACTAGAAATTTTTTTTTTTAAAACCGTATGTCTTTGCAAAAGTCAGACTTTCTCATGGCCATTTCGAAATTATAAAAAAATTCAAAAAAATTAGAAACAATTGAGATAAAGACTTGAAACTCATAGGACAATTATTTAAGGGTGTTTTTGAATTATCAAAGCATAATATCATTAATAGGTTGACTAGAAATATTTTTTTTAAAAACCAGATAAATTGACGAAAGTCGGACTTTCTCAAAGTCATTTGGAAATTGTAAAAAAATTTTAAAAAATTATAAATAATTGAAATAAAGACTTGAAACTTACAGGACAATTATTTAAGGGTGTTTTTTAAATTATCAAAGCATAAAAACATGAATAGATTGATTAGAAATATTTTTTTAAGCCAACGGGACATTACATTGAAAATACTGGACTTTCACAAGTGATGTCCCAAAAAAATATAAAATTAAAAAAAATTATTAAAAATCAAAATAAATAATTGAAACTTACAGGATAATTATTTCAAGACGTTTTTCAAATTATAGAAGCATAATATCATCAATAGGTTGACTAGAAATATTTTTATTAAAAACCAGATGAGTTGACGAAATTCGCACTTTCTCAAACTCATTTCGAAATTATAAAAAAATTTTAAAAAATTAGTAAAAATTAAAATAAAGACTTGAAACTTACAGGACAATTATTTAAGGGTGTTTTTTGAATTTTAAAAAATTATCAACTCTTTAACCTAGTATTATATAAAAAAACCTGTGAATTTCAAGCATGATATCTAGTATTATATAAAAAACACTTGTAAAATAAATAAGGTATATAATATTAAACTGTATTAATTTATTTTTAGGTCTGATAAATTCATCAAATATTATGCCAGCACCAGGAATATGTGTTATAAATAACAGAGCATTTTTTATTTTTGGTTCGTTGGTTGCATTTTACATACCAATGCTTGTAATGGTTGTTACATTTGTACTAACTGTACAATTATTAAGAAAAAAAGCACGTTTTGTTGCTGAACATCCAGAAAGTGATCAATTTCGTAGATTAGGTGGTCGATATTCATCAACAAAACTTAATAATATTACAAGAACATCAAATGTAACATCACACAGACAAATGTGGCGTATGTCAGGTGGTAGTTCATCAACTGATAGGTAATATTTAAAAATAAATAATTATATCAATTATAAAATCAATTTAGTTTAAATTTAAAATTTTAATTTCAATAAAAAAAAAAAAAAAATGCACTTTACTACTTTTTCCAATTACCATTTAATTTTTATCATTTACAAATTTTATAATTTCATGTTATAAAATTTAATAATTTGTTCATTTGATTTAATAAAAGAAAAAAAAAAAAAAATAATAATAGTATGATGATTTAAAATAATAAAGACATTAATCATCAAGATTAAAAGGGTAGTAAAATTCCATCAGTTGTTCTGAATGTTCTTTTACTTTTTCTTTCTCTTTCTTTTTATATATTAAAAAATAAATTTTCATCAATTTTTCTATACAATGCATCAATTTTCCAACTAAACATTGACTTTAATCAATAAATTTACATAATAAATTAAATCAATATTATGATTATTAATTTATCATAGTATTTTGTTATCAACATGTACATTTAACAACAAATTAAAATAATTTTGTTGAATTAAATTAAATAAATTATTATAGTTGACATATCTATCTCTCAATTACTAGCATATAAATTTAAAATTTATTTTCTTTTAGTAGAACTCGAACATTAAATACCAGAGGTGGTATAAAACATGCAAGTTTAGAACTCAATGGAGCTACAGTTGAAACAGATACAGCATTTAATGAATTTATTATTGGAACAACAGATCAAGGCACTCAAACACCTGACAATATTGCTAAGGAAACGAGAAACTTTAAACTAAAATCACTGAGACTTCATCTTAATGTCACACCAACTAATCTAAATCTCAAGTACTTGTTTACTTTTTTTTTTTTTATGTTTATTTATTTTTATTTAATTAATTTTTTATTTTTTATTGTCAGATTAAAATTTATATATATTAAATAAAAATATAATTTGTTATTTTTTAATTGTTTTATTTTTAAAACTAAAAATATAAATTTTTTTTTTTTATTTAAAATTTATTTTACTATTTATATTTAATTATTATTATGCACTGAGTATTTTCACCTCAAAGCTGCTTTTAATAATAACAATTATTATCTTTATTTATATATTATTAACACATTTTAAAATTTAGTAAAAGTGTTGCTTTAATAATAATAATAAAAATTTAAATTATGCAAAATCTTTTTTTTTTTTTTAAATTCATTGTTTATATTAAAAATAAAATTAATTTTTCTAAAAAGTATATAGAATAATTATTAATTTGAAATTACTAACTACTTAACTAATTGAAAATGCAAATAAAAAATAAAAAAAAAAAAAACAAAACTTTGTTTGAAAATGAAAAATTTTAAAAAAAAAATAATTTATTAATTTATTAAATCAATATTTTTAAATATTCAATGAATTTATTATCGTAATATTTATTATGTAGAATTATTTATTCATTGTTATTATTTTTAATCGTATTAATAATAATAGTAGAATTGATAGAAAATAATTATTCTAGTTTCATTGTTTAAAATGAGAGAGACTACTAATCCTGAAGGTTAAAATTGATAATCCAAATACCTTGAATTTGTTATTGTCTGTTGAATTTTAGTAAGTTTAGTTGTGAGATTTTGATTTTGAACAATGTTCACAAGAAAATTGAATTGTAAATTGTATATATATTGTGTATATATATATTCATTGCAAAGCTTCATCAACATTTCTAATTTATGAGAATAATTTCATGCTTTCATGTAGCTTACAATTGTCATGTCATTTACAAAATATTTTAATTAATAATCCAATATCAATATTAATTTTAAAATTTAATAATAATCTATATTTATAAATAGATTAGATTTTGTTTTCTTTTTTTTTTTTTTTTTTCAGTTACTTATGTCTGTCGAAAAAATTTTTCTTTAATCTTTTTTTATTATTTTTATTTTCTAAAAAACACTTAAACTATTTTTGATATTTATACTATATGTTATGAATAATAAAAAAGTATATTTTATTCTGACATTGATGATGATGATGATGATGATGATGTCGAGTGAAATTTTTTAAGTAAAAAAAAAAAAAATATTACATTTGTAAATTCCATCATGTTATGTAAATTACTTTTTCTTTTTCTTCATTTTTTATTATTTTTTTTTGTTCAATTTTCTATTACATAAATTACACAAAAATAGATTGCATAATAATAATATTTAAATATATAAAAATTAAAATAATATTAATTTTAAATTATATAATTTATTTGTTTAAGATTTCTTCATGGTAAATCAAAAAGAAGATCATTTGCAGCAAATGCAGTTGCAACTGAACAAAAAGCAAGCAAAGTTTTGGGACTTGTATTTTTTACATTTGTTTTATGTTGGTCACCATTTTTTGTTCTCAATATATTATTTGCAATATGTCCAGATTGTTCAGTACCACATCATGTTGTTGATATTTGTTTGTGGCTTGGATATGTATCATCAACAATAAATCCAATAATTTATACTATTTTTAATAAATTATTTAGAGGAGCATTTATTCGTTTACTCAAATGTCAATGTAGCAGGTAATTTAATTATACCATCATAATATAATATTAAATAAATTATATATAAAAATTTTTAATATTTTAGATCAGTAAGACCACCAAGATATCGTTCAGTCACTGAAACTGGACGTGGTGCAATGAGTTTATGTACCCCAGGGACACTTCCAATGGCAATCAGTCTTCAAGGTACACCACTTTTAACACCAACTTCTAATCCACAAGTAACACCAGCATCAGGAAGTTCTTATGTTACAATGATTAATCGTACAACACCTAATTCTTTATATCGTGACACATTTCTTGTTGATGAACGTGATAATACTTGTTAAATATTAATATTTAATCATCATATTTGTGGCTCAATATAAACAGAGTAAAAAAATTGAAAAAACAAAAAAATAATAATAAAACTAATAAATGTGTTTTATTATATATATTGCTGATAAAAATAACAATTTTATTATCTCTGTTTCTATACCCAAGTGTTTATAAAAATTAACTGTGTATTTATTAAAATTTATAAACTTAAAAAAAAAAAAAAAAAAGTAAAACAATTCATCATGAATCATAATCATTACCAAATAATTATTTTAAAATTAAATTTTAAATATATTTAAAATTATTTAAAAAATTAAAAAAAAAAAAATAATGTATATTATTAACAGTTTTAATTTTTTATTTTTAAAATAAAATAAATAAAACTGATAAATATTATACATATTTTTTTTTTTTTTTTCTGTGTCCGAATTAATAAAAAATATATATTAAATATAGATATAAATAAGAATCTCTATTTTCAGGGTTCTTAAAACCTGCACTATACTTAAAAAAAAAAAAAAAAAAAAAAAAAAGCCAAACAATTTTAAAATAACTGTACTAGAAATATATAAGTATATGTTTAATTTTAAATAATTTATTTGTTTATAATTGATAATATCAGTGTGAAATAATTTTATTAAATGATTGATTGATTTAATTAAAAAATTATCAATCAATTACATTTAATTTTACTTGTTAATTTAAATATTATTATTATTATTTTTAATTATATATGTTAATTACTGTATTGATGATGAATAATACTAATATTTCATTGTTAATTTCGTTACAACTGATGTATGAAAATGTGTTGATGTGTAAATATAAATAATGGTTCATGTAAAAAAAAAAAAAAAATGGAATAATAAAAAAGATGACTGTCATGCCAGCCTATAATTATAATGGCAAAAAAAATATATATATTTTTTTCTACAGATATTTATTTAATAAATCATTTGAATGATTTTGATTTTATTTTCTTTTACAGCAAATAAAAAACGCAAGGAATTTTATAAACAAACTTTTTTTTCGAGACATAAGAAATAAGCTTATGTCATTTTTACGATTTCGATTTTAATTTTTCTACAGTCATCAAACACAAATTACGAATTCATTATGAAATTATTCCTGGACGACAACTTAAATATTTGATCAAACAAGTTTATTATAAAATTAAATAAAAAATATAAGTAGTCAATGCTATTTATAAATTTTAGGTGTTGACTTCATCTTTGTATTTGGATTTACAATATGATGTCATTAGACTAATATCTTGACCAGATTAAATAAAAAAAAATTCATAATTCACCACATATTTAAAATTTACCACCAAAAGACAAATAAAAGGTAGAATATTATTGAAAACTAAAATAATATATACATTATATACTTTTTTTTAGAAATTCTTTTTTATTTATACCAATTTATATAAATTTTCATAAATTTTCATAAAGAAAAACTATTATAAATTTTATTTTGACGGTTGTACAAAAATTTTGTTTCTTAAATTAAAAAAAAAAAAAAAAAAAACATTTATTAATATCTATCAATAATAAAATTTATTTATATTAATAATTATTGAAAATTAAATCAAAAAAACAAATAAATAAATATAGAGATTTTCAATGGAAAAAAAAAAAAATATAACAGTATATTCAGTCCTGTTTTCGCCAAGTGAATTTACCTCGAACTTTTTCAGCTGATGTTGATATTGATTGTGGTATTACTAATGGCTGATGAATAATAGGTGTTGGATGTAAATAAACACATCCAGATTTTGTACAAAATGGATGATATTTACATTGTTGTGATGGATGTGAAAAAACACAACCAAGTTTTGTACATGAAAGACCAAATTTACATTTTGGATGTTTATAAGCACATTTATCACCAAATTTACATGCTGGAAATGCACTGTAAAATATAAATTAATAATTAATTATTTAAATTTTTAATTAAAAGCAAATTTGTTTGTATTAAAATAATTATAATATTACAATATTTATTTGATAATTTAATTACCTGCATGGAACTGGAGGATGAACATATGCACATTTTGTTCCAAGTGTACAATTTGGCCAATACCTACATTTTTCTTTTGATTTTTCTTTAATTATTATTGTTGTAACAGCTGGTTTTTTTTCAAAGCCTAAAAATAAAAATAAAATCAATTATTAATATAAAATTAAATAATAAAAATATAATTAAAAAATTTACCAGTTGTTAATTTAATTTTTTTTTGTACTGGTGTTGGTGATGGTGATCTTGAATAAACAATTGGACTTAATTGTCTACGTTTTTTTGGTGTATCATCAGTAATATTTAAATTTTCAATACAATGATTTTCATTATTTTCATAATCATCTATTTTTTCAGTTATATCAATTTCTTCTGTACCATTAATATTATTTACATTATTATTATCTAATGATAATTCATTTTGTTGACTTGTAATTATATTTTCATTTACCTAAAAATCATTTTATCATTATGATTTATTCAATTATTATTTATATAATTAAAATTATTGTTATTATTAATTTACCACATATTCAATTGGTTCATCTTCATCAACAGTCATTTTATCTTTTGTTGAATTATTATTATTGTATCCATTTAATGTGACTAGAAATTTTTGACTATCATTACCATGTTGAAATAGTGACATAACAACTCCCATTTGTTCATCAGTAACAGCTCTTGGTATATCTAAAATAATATTATATTAAAAAATATATTTATATTTTTTTATCAAATTAAATATAATTATAATAATACTTACATGGTTCTGGTTCAGTATCAGATAATGATTCTTTATTTGTTAATTCAACTTGAATTTTTTCCATAACCAAACGTTTTGACGCATTAAGACGAACCGATAAATTTTGACCTACTTCTCTTGTATTTGTACCTGATGGCATCGGACGTTTTAATACTGGATTTTTTTCCTAATAAAAATTAAATTTAAAAAATAAAAATATTTTTTATTTTTAAATAGGAAAAAAAAATTAAGTATACACAAGACAAATTTCAAGATTAAATTATTAATTTATTAATGTTTTTCTTTTTTATAATTTTTTTTTTGTTTGCTTCTATTTTATACAAACAATGATAAATTAAAAAAAAAAAAAAATTCTTATAATTAAAAGTAAAAGTAATCATTATGGAATTCATTTATGATACTTATACATAATTATATTGGTATATTTTTTTTTTCATATTTTATTATTATAAAAAAAAGTCAAAATAAAAATAAAAAAACCATAATTGTCTATCTTTTGTATTTTCTACTCACCGGACTAATAGGCTCCGGATTTTTTTGTTTAACAACAGATCTATTTGCTTCAGCAACAGCACGTAATAATAGTGACTGTGTTGCTCTTTTTTGTACTGGTTGAAGTGGTTTTAATGGTCTTGGTGTAACAATTATTTTACTAGCAAGACCTTTGTTTAAATGCTCTTTATCATCTTCATCATCTTCATTATCTTTATCAATTTTATCTGGTATAATTTTATTAACAGCAATGATATGAGATTTTACTGGAATATTTGTTTCTTCATCATCGTCATCTTCTTCTTCTTCTTCTTCTTGTTGTTGTACATTATCTATTTTTTTTATTTTATTATTATAATCTTCATGATGTTCTTTGTGTAAATTTGATTCTCCTTTATAAAAATTATTATCTTCTCTGTTAACAGAACGACCTTGTTTGACTGGACTTGATCCAAGTCTTCCTAATGCTTGAAATTTTCTTTTAACAGCTCCTAATCTATTTTTAATATTTGAATTATTATTGAATGTTTCATTTTGTTTGATAATTCTATTACCAATACCAAGACGTTTTTTAATATCATTACCAGATGTTATTTCATCACGTAATTTTGTTACTGATGTATTTTTTATATCAATATCTTTTTCATTTTTTTTATCATTACGATTACGATTATTTGTTGTTATATATTGTCTATTATTTGTATCATTTCTTTGTTTAATTGATAAATCATCATCAAAATTACGATTACGATAATTATTATTATTTCTTTTATTTACTGTTTCATAAAATGGTTTGTCAATTTTTTTATCAATTTTACGATTATTGTCATTATCATTACGTTCATTTTTTTCTTTATAATTATCAAAATTTTTTTTTTGTGATGTTATATCAAGACGTGTTTTAACTGATACAACAGATGTTATTCTTGGTTTATTAACACATGATTTTAATTTTTTTTCAGGTGTTACATCTTTATCAGTTAATTTATCAGCTGATGTTTCATTTATTTTATTATTTTTTTCTATAATTTCTGGTGTTTTTTCTTTATTTATTAATTTTTTTGATACTTTTGTATCAAATTTATCATTATTTTTTTCACATTCTTTTGTAATATTCATTGTATTATCTAAAATTTTTGGGGTATTTGGTGTATCTGGAGTTTTTGAATGTGCTCTTTCAATATGTTGATTATTATTATTATTATTATTATTATTATTATTATTATTATTATTATTATTATTGCTATTATTAGTAGAAGTTTTTAGTGTAACATCAATAAATTTTTCATTATTTTGTTCTTCTTTAATTTTTAAATCTTCAGTTAAATTAATATTTTTCTTTTTTTTTTTTCTTCTTCTTGTTTAACAACAACAGTTGGTACAAATTCTCTTGTTTTTTTTTTAGCAACTGATACTTTTTGTAATTTTTTTAAAACTTGATCATGTAACCAATCAACAAATGGTGTTGTACTATCATCAAGAAAAAGATAAAGATCTTCATGCATTTGTTGACGACTTTTTTTATTTACAACCATAACAAGAATATAATCAGGAAGTTCTTCATCATATCTTACACCCAGTTCTAAAAGTTTTGCTCTAATAGCACTCTAAATAAAAAAAATAAAAAACCATAATTAAATAAACTAATTAATAAAATTAACAACAATAGTTATTGTTTATTTAAAAATTGAAATTTGTTTTTTTTTTTTTTAATAAATAATTCTTAAATGACTTACCCGAAGTTGATTTGTCACTTCAACACCTCGTACATCCATTTTTGTTTATTTTTATAATTATTTATAAACACATAGGTTAAATAATAAATATATTTATCAAAAATTGCATAAAATATAATTATACTTAGAAAATATTAATGAGGCGTCACTATATTATTGATAAATTGATAAAGTTGTTTTTTTTTTTAGACATAACAATTTATTTTGGGTTAGAAACACTTCAATGATCGATTGGTGTGGATTGGTGTATTAAATTGAGGACATCATCACACACATACACAATCAAACAAAGCGACAAAAAAAAATGAATATCAACCCAAAGCATTTCAAACCGTTGCAATGATAAAAATGCATTCGAATGCATTCTAATCTACTGCACTAAGACAAAAAAATATTATAAAAATATATAATTATTTGTCATCGATATAAAATAAATCAGAGTTAAAAAAAAAATATATAATCAAGATGACCTAAAGTATGTAAGAGACAATAATGCATTTTTAAAAATCATAATAAACAATTGTTATTATGTAAACAAAGATCATATGCAATTTATCAATTAAAATAAATAAAATCCTACCTTGTAGGCGGATGTTCATCTTCCCACGATGTCACCAGAATGTCTCCAACGTAGTCAATAATTAATCCATCATCAGCAATCAGCATCACAATCATCACACTATTATAAATATGTAATTATATTTTTTTTAACACTTGTTTAATTATTTAAAAATTATAACACAATCACTATCACTACTCTACATACACAATTAACACAACACTTTTCATCACTATATAATAATTTTAATACAAAAACAATAACACTTTTTAAAGCTTCACATGGTCTACCACCACCATCATCATCATCATCACTCTTATTTAATTATTATCATGTATATTTATATTTTTTACTTATTTAATTATTTAAACATTATAATAAAGTATGATAATAAGCAACAATAGCTGTACATTGTACTATACATACACCTAGACTTGATACAACATTATTTTTCACCAACATTTATCACATATTTTACTACCTCATCAAGTTAAAAATTATTATAATATTAACATAATGTTATATTTATTGTTTCATTAAGTTTATCAGGTGATTCTTGTCCAGCAAAAAAAGACCAACATGTTAATAATATTGTCTAAACATCATCACTCATACACACTCTGTCTTGGACAAGAGATTTAAATTAATACATCAACATCAAGTGGTACATTAAAAGAAAAAAGAAAATAAACAATAACATTAGCACCCTGTGATAGTATTATTAACTGTTGTTGTACAAGAACATTCACCATGTACATTGTCTAGATGATTTTTTTTTCTCTTTTATAACATTGCTGGTAGTTCAATATTTACCAGTATGTGATGATCACCAAATAGTTCAAAGTTAATTTAATAAATTTTAAATTGACTTAACAACAAAAAATAAAGTTTATATGACACTGTATCATCATTTTCTTGGTACATTTTTTGTGGTATTGTTTGATAGCATTAAAACAGTCTCAGTTGTATCAACTGTGGTACCAAATCATGATGACAAATATACAGTCATTTACTCACTTCCAGATATTAATATTTATGTTTAATTAATTACATTGGCACTATACATCTTGTTAGCCATATTTTTTGTCATCTGTAAACAAATAAACAATATATAAATAAAATGAGGTTAGTGAATAAATACAAATTAACAATAAATAAATAAAATTGAGTCTCAAAGATGATGAATAAAAACTGACAAACAAAGAACAATTTAATGTGGTATATATTTTGATGAGTATTAATGAGAAAATAATTATTTTAATGACAATATGACCCAACAATCTCATAAATAAATAAATAACAACAATTTTTTATAAATAATTATAAAATGAATTAATAAATTCATTGTCATTGTCAAATACAACAACCTAACCTCAACCAAGTAATTTATTTGTTATTAATAAATGATAAAATCAACTTAAATTGTATTTATTTATGTTCTAAATAATTAATAACAATAGAATAAAATAAAAATTACATACCATTTGTTCATTTTGGAGTGAGTTAATTTTTTTTCTTTGTCAGTCACGACAGCTCTGACAAAATCCATTGTTTTTTCACAAATTTTACAACTATCATTAATAATTTATTACACAACATGTTTGTTACACTTTTATTAATTAATTTAACAATAAATAATAATTTTTTAACAATTAATATAACTTGTAGAGGAGTTCGAAGTCACAACTGTCTTTTCACTTCCAAAACAAAGGTTGGCACTCTCGAAACCAGACAGCGCGTCGGTATTTTTTTTTTTTTATTTATTTCTAAAATGTTTATTATTAAAATATTAATAATAATTTTTAGTTTAAAAATTATGTTTTTTTTTTTTATTAATTATTGTAATAATTTAATTATTAATAATTTTATTAAAAAAAAAAAATAATTATAGTTTGGCCACCAGGCGGCGCGTCGGTATTTGTTTTTTTTTTTAATTTATTTATAAAATGTTTATTATTAAAATATTAATAATAATTTTTAGTTTAAAAATTATGTTTTTTTTTTTAAAAAATTATTATAATAATTTAGTTATTAATAATTATATAAAAAAAAAAAAAAAAAAAAAAACAAATACCGACGCGCTGTCTGGTTTCAAGCAGTTTCAAGATGGCCGATTCTATGTTGGAAGTGAAAAGACAGTTGTGACTTCGAACTCCTCTAATAGTTATATTAATTGTTAAAAAATTATTATTTATTGTTAAAATAATTAATAAAAGTGAAACAAACATGTTGTGTAATAAATTATTAATGATAGTTGTAAAATTTGTGAAAAAACAATGGATTTTGTCAGAGCTGTCGTGACTGACAAAGAAAAAAAATTAACTCACTCCAAAATGAACAAATGGTATGTAATTTTTATTTTATTTTATTGTTATTAATTATTTAGAACATAAATAAATACAATTTAAGTTGATTTTATCATTTATTAATAACAAATAAATTACTTGGTTGAGGTTAGGTTGTTGTACTTGACAATGACAATGAATTTATTAATTTATTTTATAATTATTTATAAAAAATTGTTGTTATTTATTTATTTATGAGATTGTTGAGTCATATTGTCATTAAAATAATTATTTTCTCATTAATACTCATCAAAATATATACCACATTAAATTGTTCTTTGTTTGTGGACTTTGTCAGTCTTTATTCATCATCTTTGAGACTTTTTTTTTTGTATTCTTTTTGTATTATTTAATATTCAATTTAACAAGTTAATAATTAATATACTTTATTTTTATTTGTTTATAGATGACAAAGGATTTAATTAAAGTCCAAGTGCATTTATCAAGTCCATATACATTAACTTGATAAATCTCTGATGATGAAAAATAATTGTTGAATTTACAACAAAAATTAATATCACATGGTACTAGTGTTATTTTTTTTTGTTTTATTTTATAATGTACCATTTGGTGTTGTTATTGGTGAACATTTATTTATTGATAATTTTAATTAATATTAATTTAAATTTCTTGACTAAGTCAGTGTATGTGTGTTGATACTCAAGCAATTAACAAAAATAAGTACTGAAAATGTTCAGTTAACTTGTGATGTTTATTTAAAGTTGATAAATCATTCAAATATATTGTATCAAAATTAATAAATAAGTAAAATATGTGATAAAAGTAGTGATAGTGTTGTTGTTATAGTGCTTGAGTTATAATTTTTAAATTTAATAAAATAGTAATAACAAGTGAATCAATTAAATTTGATAAGTTTTAAAAAAATCTTCTGTGATTGTGTTACCATTAAGATTGATCATGACCTACGTGGGAAGACAAACATCCACTTACAAGGTAAGATTTAATTTAATTTATTAATAATTATAACATAAAAAGTTAATGGGCATTCTTCTTCATCTGAATATGGATTAACACATATACTTGGATATTTAAGTGTTGTTCTTGGTAAACGTTGATAAAGTTCTTCAGTTATAAATGGCATAAATGGACTTAATAATTTTAAACCAATATCTAAAGTTTTAAATAATACCTTTTTAGCTGTAAATATTTTTTCTTCACTTCCACTTTGAAATACTGGTTTTAAATATTCCTGTAATTATATTATTTATTTATTATTTAATAATTTTTTAATAATTAATTTTAAATAATTATTTACCAAATAAACATCACATAAATTGTAACATGTTGTTGTTGCACCATTAAAATTATATTGTGCCATTTCTTCATCACAAACTTTAGCTGCATAGCTACCTCTTGAAAGTATCCAAAGATCAACATTTGTTTCTCGACCAATTATCTAAAATAAATTATACAATTTATACAAATTAAATAAATAATTATTGTTGTTGTTGCAAACTCAGTAGCATTCCATATTATGTTACAGAAAAATCTGTAATCTTGTACACGTAAAATATTCTTTTTTATCTAAATTTAATTCATTCAATTGTTTATGAAGATTATCTAATGTTGTACCACAAATAACATCAATTGAATCAATAACATTACCAAGTGATTGGATCTTGTTTAATATTAATATTATCAATTGATATATTGAATTTCGAGTAAATGCTTTATCATCTGATCTTGCACTAATCCATCATTTATATCAGCATGTGAATTATCATTAAATACCAATTTCATGTGCTGGTGTTATTTTAACAACACCACTACCAAATTCCCTATCAACAAAATCATCACTTATTATTGGTATTTTTTTATCACCAAATAGATGTATTGTAAATTTACCAATTAAATAATTATAACGTTGATCATTTTGATGTACAGTAATTGCTGTATCACCAAGTATTGTTTCAATTCTTGTTGTTGCAACAGTTACTGTTTCATTTGTTTCATAAATAACATATGAAAAATTTATTGATACACCAAATTCAATTTTTTCTTTATATCCTGGTATTGATAATAATGTTTTACCAGTTAATTCAATTTTATCAAACTGTAAAACTATTAATTATTATTATTATATATATGATTATTTTATAATTTTATATATTTTTATTTATTACCTTAATATTTGATATTGCATTTTTCAATGTACATGACCAATTAACAAGTCTATTACTACGATATATAATTTTTTCATCATGTAAACGTACAAATGCTTCAGTACTTTCTTCTTTCCATAATTTTTTCTCAACAACATGACTTGTGTTGCAATACCATCATGATCACAACCAGGATTCCATAGTGTTGTACGACCCTTCATACGATTCATATAATATATATTTTAAGTTTTTATATTTAAATTATTATTTTATTATTTAAATTAATTTACCATCTTGTTATTAAATCCTCAATTACATTTGTAAGAGCATGACATGAAGATGAAGATAACCAGTTACATTTGGTGATGGTATATTACCATGACAAATGTACCATTTGGATTTGATTCAGAAATAGATTTTCTCTGTAAAAAAAATATTTATTATTTATAATTATTTAATTATTTATTTATTAATAAATAATAGTATAATTATAGAATAACATACTCCATATTCAGTCTTGAAAAATCCTTGTTTTTCCCATCATGGATACCAAGCTGCTTCAACAAATTATGGACTGTATGCATTTGGCATTGGAATATCAATATTTTTTTATCACTATGATGTGTTTTTTCAGTATACACAGCTGATTCTTTATTTTTTTTCTGTAATTATAAATAACAAAATATTATTGTTTAATAAAATTATCAATAAAATTTTTTTTTTTTTTTTAATTTTTATAGACAATACAAATCATTAAAATAATAATAAACACCTTGATTGACAACTAACCTAGCTAGACGACAAACAATTATTTTTTTTTTTTTTAAATAAAAAAAAAAAAAAATCGTGAATTATTTTAAAATAAACACAGATGCAGAATAATATAATTACATTGCTTAGTGATAAATTTTTTTTTTTATTTTTTCTTGATATTTTTCTTGTTTAGCTAGTTTTTTAGCTTTTTTTTCATTTTTTTGCTTTTTCATAGCTTCTGTTTTTGGAAATTTGCAATTTGCCAAAACATTTATATTTTTTATCATTACTGATAATTATATCAATTATTATTATTATTAATTAGTAAATATATATATGTAATATTCCTGGATTATTACATATACATGTTCATGTGTGTTTAGAATGAATACAATTGGAGGGAACAGATGATTTTATGTTTTTTTTTTATTACGCATGTGCAGTCAGCTATCTTTGTTATTATTTATATTATAAAGAGCAGTGATTGGTTAAATAAAACGCTTACAGCGCTCGTAACGTTCACTTTCGTGAACCTGGTTGCGCAAGTTTTTTTCTCCGAGGATTCGCGTATGTAAATTGTAAATATGTATGTAATTGAGCCATTTTGTAAATTGAATTGAACTAAGTCGGACATAGTGTAATGTGTGTTAAAGTGAAATAGCCCTGCTGACCCAAGTAAAAATCATCTGAAAGCATCTTTTTTTGTGTTCCTGATTATTCCTGATTTAATTGGTATTGTTTGCCATTTCATATTTCATTATTTATTATTTAATTTATATATAAAAAATAAATTTTCAACATTATTAATTATTTAAAATATTTTATTTGTAAAATTCCATTTGATAAAAATGGACGCCCTGTTGAGTTGAAAATTTATTTTTTATTTCATTATTCATTTATGTTTTTTTAAATTGTAATCATATTATTCCGATTATTTTTTTATTTACCGCTTTATATATACCTGCAATTTATTTAATTTTTAACTTATGAAAAATTAAATAATATATCCTTTGTCGGACAATCCGTAATGATGACCATTTTTTTTTTTTTTTTTTTTTATACTCGGCGTCTTTTTATGAAATTCGACACGATTTTCGATTTGTTTTTATATGCCATTATGAGTATTTATTCAAAAATAAATAAATTATTGGTAATATACTCTTCATGACAATCAATTTTTAAATTAATAATTATATGAATAATTAATTATCATTAATAATAATTATAATTATTAATTTTTTAGTTTTTTCCTCTCTTTTTGTTTCTTTTTTTTTCTCTCTCTTATTAAATTTGAGCCGCCATGTTTGATAAAAAATGCGCGCCAATATTGTAATAAATTTGAATTCCATTTAACTCTTTCTTTTTTTTTTTTTAAATTTTTTTTAATAAATTAAAAAATTATTATCAATTATTTATTTAAAATTATTACAAATTAATTAAAAGATTTTTTTGATTTAAAAAAGCATTTTAATTTGATAAAATTATACATTTTTAATTGACATTTTATTTGATTGGTACTTCAGATATTTTTTTTATCGATAAACAAATTAATTTTTTTTTTTTTTTTAATGTTTGGTCCAGGTTGTATTGGTTCCATATATATTTTGTATCGAATCATTTTTTTTTTTTTTTTTTGATTTATTTATCCTAATCCTGAAGGTGAATTTTTTCTTTGATTCTCATTTTTCAATGGATTTTTATCTTCTAATTTGACCCAAGTTATATTGTATAAAATATAATCTTTGCTTGAAACATTTAATTTATTGTTTAAATTATTTTTATCATTACTCGTTTCCACAATTAATATTGTTTCTAAAATTAAAAAATTAAATTTGATTTATTTAAAAAAAAAAAATTATAAATATTTTTAAAAAAATATTATCAACATACCACAAATTAAACTTATAAATATAATTATTTTTATTAAAAAAATTAAAAATTTCATTTTTAATTTATTAATTTAATGAGATTTTTCTCAAAAATAATTATTTTATTAATTAAACAGTTTAAAACGATGAGAACGAACTGAGCTCAATTCAAATTTGTACAAAAGTAGAATATTTTTACAAAGTATAAGATGAAATAATATAGATATCTAGTAATCTATTTATTCAATTTAGTGTTATCATAAATAAAACAAAAAAAAATTGATAATAATATTCGCTATAATATTTTTTTTAATTCTGAAAAAAAAATTAAATTTATTATTTATTTAATTTTTTTATCTTGTTAACTTGATAACTTGTTAACTTGATGAAAGTATATATTAAAACTTGATAAAAATAAATTTAATTCAATATTAAATTGGTTAAAATTATTTTCAAAAAATTAAATTAATAAATCATTTAAAACTTGACAATATAAATTTTAAAATAAATACGTAAAACACTTACATCAATTTTTATTAAATTTCATATAACATTTCGTACAATTTTTTTTTTTTTGATATAATTATCATAAAATATATCTTGAATTTATTAATTTAAGTTGTTGTATGGTGTTTATATTATTATTGTAAATAAACGGTATAATTCTAGACTAATTATTTACGGAAAAAAAAAATATTAATTATTGTAAATAAATAATGATAAATCAATCTGTATATATTTTTTTTTCATTTTTTCATTTTTTTTTTTTTTTGGTAAACATTTTGACTCAAATTTTGCAAATCAATACACTTATATCAATTATTATAATTACAAGTTAATATGGACTGAATTATTGCTTAATTTGAGTCAATTTTACACAGTTCTTAATATTTTAATACAATAAAATATTTCATACATAGATTTTTTTGTTTTTTGTTTTTTTTGAAATTTATTTCAATAGAGTGTATGTGTATATTTGTGTATATGTGTGTATGTATGTTTTTAAATAGTGTGAAATTTTTATATTTATTATTTTCTGGAAATTTAATTTAATAACCAGCCAATTCTGCAAATGTTGAATCCATTTCATCTGCCAATGACTTGTATCTGTCCTTGTTGATTCCAAGTTCATCTGTAAAATATCAATTTAAAATTAATTATAATTATTTATAATAATAATTTTTTTTTTTTTATATATATATTTCAAAAAAAGAAAACATTTATGGATAAATAATTATCTGGAAACAGGTACACCCTAGAAACAGTAGTGTTAGTTGGTGGTGATGTGCATCGGACTTGGTTTTTTGGCTTGGTAAAAATTCAAAAATAAAATAACAAATTTATTTATTTAATTTTTTTTAAATTATCAATAATTAATTGATAATGTCCTATCCTATAAGGTTTTTATTTTTTTTATTTTTATTTTTTGGGGTAATACCAAAAGTACCTGAAACACGAGTTGCTCGATGCTGTGAAGCTAAGCCTTTTGATGTTATAATTTTTTTTTTTTGTAATAAAAGTATAAATGTGTTGTTTAAATGATGTGATTTGTTTTTAAAAGAAAAAAAAGTTGAGATATGATAGTAGAGTTAGATTATAGTGTTAGGTATAGAATTTTTTTGATTTTTTTTTTTTGTTATTTGTTTGTTTAATTGTTGGTGTTGTTGTATTTTTTTTTTTTTTTTTTTTTGCTAGTTTTGTGAGATAATTTTTAGTAGGCAGTAAGCTCAGCATATGTTGAATCCAAGTCATCTACAATTGCTTTGTGTTTCTCCTTCTCATGGAACAAGTCGTCTGTAATAAGAAACGATCATTTTTTTTCGATTTTTAAATTGTTTTTTTTTTTTTTTTTAATTCTTCGTTTGGATTTATTGGATGATTCTTTCAATACGTTGTTTATTATTTCAATTTATACTTTTTTTTTTTTTTTTTTTAATTATTTGTTGAAATAAAAAATATAGAAAAAAATTAATAATTTTATTTATATTTAATAATATATTGAAATATGATAACTGACCTTCGAGTCTGTCAACCTCCTTCTGGAGTTTTTTGACAGTTTTTTCGGCAAATTCAGCACGTGCTTCAGCTTCCTTCAATTTAACAGTCAATGTTTTCAATTGACGTTTAAATTCTTCAACTCTTTGATTTGCCTAAAATTAATTTATAATTTTTTAATAATATAAAATAAATTTTTTTATATATAAAATTATTTTTTTAAAAATATTACCTTTTCTTCTGAGACTTCCAAAGATTTCAAACTGTTACCAACAACTTTAAGTTCTTCTTCTAATTCCATAATTTTTCTAAAAAAAAAAAAAAAACAAACAAACAAATTATTTTTTATTTAAAATTTATTTAAAAAAATTAAAAAATTAAATCTATTTTGTCATGTAAATAAACTCACGCTTCACCAGATTTTACACGATCTTCAGCAACTTCAAGTTCATCTTCAACAAATGCTAATTTACGTGATACTTCATCTGATTTACCATCAGCATCTTCAGCAAGTAAACGTGCTTCTTTAAGTTGATTTGTTAATTGATCCATTCTTTCTTCATCTTGTTGAGCACGATTTTCCAATACTTTGCACATACTTTTATTTAAAAATATAAACATTTTATATTATTATATTTAATAAATTTTAAAATTAAAAAAAAATTAATTAAAATAATTACCGGCTAGACTCGTCAGCAGCTTGAGATGCTTCAGCTAATTTAACTGATGCAGTATTAAGACGTTCTTCAGATCTTTCAAGATCTTCTTCAATAAGTTGTACTTTTCTATTTAATGCAGCAACTTCAGATTCAGCCTTAAAATATATATAAAATAAATAATAAATTATTTACCATATTTTTATTATTTTTTTTTTGGTTAAATTAATTTTATAAAGCATACATTTGTAAGTGATTTTTCACGTTCTTCAAGATTTCTATTAGCTTGATCCAAATTACCCTTGTTTGATACAAGATCACTTTCAACTTGTTGAAGTTTTTTACGTAAATCAGCAACTTCTTCAAGTACTTTATCAGCACGCATATTTGCTTCTTTAGCTTGTCCTTCACATGTATCAGCTTTATCCATAGCATTATCTTTTTCAAGCTTCATCGCTTGCATCTTCTTTTTAATTGCGTCCATGATGACGGTTTTTGTTTTTCTACTTTTCTCACGAAATTAAGAAAATCGCTGTTTAAAAATTAAAAAAATAAAAATAAAAATTACTAAATTATTATTTTTTATTTATACAATTTTTTTTTAAAATATACATATATATATTTTTAATTAAATATTATTTCATGCATCAACCTTAAATGCATATCATTGGTATGATTCACTGCGCAATTTTTAATCCAGCAATAGAAAAATGCAAAACATATGGCTCTTGATGCTCCAAAAAAATAAAAAAAAAAAAAAAGATGAAAAAATTTACTAAAATATTTATTAAATATTTACAAGATTTTTTTTTTATATCAAATTTTATTTATATACTTTGTCGCGGTTTAAAATATCTACATAAAAATTTTATTGTTTATAAAAAAAAAAAAAAAAAAAAAATTAATAATAATAATGACAGTAGGTGAATATTGTGTTGAAGTTTTTATTGAGGTCATACTCAAAATATATATGAGGGTCCGGATCGTAGAACCCTCTTAGCGCTCGAGCCACCGTAAATGCAGTGTTGCACATGTGTAAAAATTTGAAAATTTAAAATTCCGAAAAAAAAAAAAAAAAATACCTTATTAAATAGAATGAAAAATTACATTTTTTTGCCGATATACTTTTTTTTCTATGACCTTTAGATAATTAGATAAAAAATAAAAAATAAAAAAATTTTAAACTCAAAATAGGTACTTTTTTAAAATGTAACTCGTGATAACTTGGTCAATTATTAATGAATTTCTTTGAAAATTGATAAGTTGATCAAATACAGTTTACCGATAATATTAGCAATAATAAAATTTTATTTTACTCATTTTGTTTATTTATATTTATTGTTTATCTGATCTTGGTAAAAAAATACGTTTGTCAGACTTTGATATTAAAAAGTATCGAAAAAATTTTGGATTTTATAAATATTTAAGCGACGTATTTATTTATTATAGTTTCAAGAATATATATACAAATTTTTAAATTTTTTTATTAATAAATGAACGAGTTATTAATTAAACAATAAAGAGCGCGCACCACCGTCATTGCGTCAAAGATCCAGTATGCTGTGTCCTGTATATTGTTACTCTGTGTAACAATTGACGCAATGACGGTGGTGCGCGCTCTTTATTGTTTAATTAATAACTCGTTCATTTATTAATAAAAAAATTTAAAAATTTGTATATATATTCTTGAAACTATAATAAATAAATACGTCGCTTAAATATTTATAAAATCCAAAATTTTTTCGATACTTTTTAATATCAAAGTCTGACAAACGTATTTTTTTACCAAGATCAGATAAACAATAAATATAAATAAACAAAATGAGTAAAATAAAATTTTATTATTGCTAATATTATCGGTAAACTGTATTTGATCAACTTATCAATTTTCAAAGAAATTCATTAATAATTGACCAAGTTATCACGAGTTACATTTTAAAAAAGTACCTATTTTGAGTTTAAAATTTTTTTATTTTTTATTTTTTATCTAATTATCTAAAGGTCATAGAAAAAAAAGTATATCGGCAAAAAAATGTAATTTTTCATTCTATTTAATAAGGTATTTTTTTTTTTTTTTTTTCGGAATTTTAAATTTTCAAATTTTTACTCATGTACAACACTGCATTTACGGTGGCTCGAGCGCTAAGAGGGTTCTACGATCCGGACCCTCATATTATGATATTTAAATAAAAAATATAAATATATTTTATTTTGTTTGTTTTTAATTTTTTTATTTTTCATGGTCATAATTACAAAATAATATAATTTTAAAAAAATTAAAGTTTATTTTAAAAAAAAAAATAAAAATGAATGATAGATATTTTATTCTGGTAGATATTTTTTTCACCATAGAGTCAATGTTGTATACTCAAATAGAACAACCAACAAATATTCTAAAAATAAAAAAATACCCGACTTCAAATAAATGTGTATAATGCCTGGAAGCATGATCCATCGTAACCCAAAAGTTCGAGCTTTACTTGGCCGCCAACGATGGCCGACATTCGATCTAAGTATTTCGTAAATTATTTTTAGATTTTCCGAAAGTTTGCGAAACATTTATAATAGTCAGCAAGAATATCCTCAAATATTTATATTTATATATATGTATAATTTTTTTATTAATTAATTAATTTTTTTTTTAAATAAGTCACATGAATTAATGTCAATTAAATAAATTACATATTTTATTATTAATATTAATTTAAAAAAAAAATAATTAAATTTTAATTGTTATATTACAATTTTGCATAATAAAAATAAAAAAATATGTTATAATTTTGGGAATAATGCCAAGGACTATTGTGTCTTTTAAATTTTTCTATTTTTAAAATAAAAATATAATTTATTAAATTGTAATTTAAAATTACTATTATTTATTGTTAATATGTCAAATTGTTAATTATTGTTAATTCTACTTACGACATTATGATTTCATTAATAATCAAAAAAGTAGACTTGTAAAGCATAAGCAGTATATAAATCAGCACTGTTAGAATAATCAAGCTTTTGAAAATCCACATTTTTTTTAAATTTTAAATATATTTTTCTTCTTAAATATACAGATGATAGTTGTCAATATCCTGTAAAATTAATTTTTTTTTTTTAAATTTCACTCACGAAACAATATTATTATGCAAAAAAAAAAAAAAAATAATAATTATTAAAAATATTTTCTTGTTACTATATATAATATAAAAAATTAAATATTAGAATATAAAAATTATTTAATTTATATTTTTTTTATCAATGATAGATTTTTTTTTAGTAGATAATTTTTATAAATTTATATGCAGAAGCAGCAGCTGTCAAAAGAGCGTTAGATTAAATTTTGTCACAGATGTTTTTTTTATTTTATTTATTTTTGTTTTATCATTTTTTATTAAAAATGATAAAAAAAAAAAAAAAAAAAAACAAGATGAACACACTTACCTACCCTCGCGAGTAGACCGACGCACGACGAGTGTCGTTTAAAATTCTCAAATAATATGAAAGCTCATTTAAAAAGCTCATTGGTGGAGGGGAAACCAAAAATGGCGAGAGTAAGAAAAATGCATTTGGTTGCGGTGCGCACGTCTTCTTACAAATTTTTCTTAATAATTCTCCAATGTTTATTTCTAATTTAACTATATTTTTTTTTTTTTATTTTTAAAAAAGGGGAAATAAGAGATTTCAAATAACTAATAAAAACAGTTGGTTCTTCCGGTGGTCTACGCCAATGTTTTAAATGCGCAAGTTAATCATTCAGGTGTTTGCGCATTATAAATTAATTATAAAAAAAAATTTTTTTTTTTAAATATAATTTTACATGACGTTAAATGTATTAATTATTAAAATATCTTATTTCAATTTGACAATATAATTTAAATATTTTTTTCTAATTTTGATTATATTTAAAAATTTTAAAAAATCAAAAAATTATAAATTTTTAAATATTAATATTTATTTAAAAAATTTTTTTTTTTTATTAAAATAGAATTTATTTATTTATTTTTATATTTGTTCATTTAAAATTTCATATATATATTATATTTTTTTTAAAGATTATTTTGCCAAGTCAAAAATACATTTTTCTACATTTATATTTTTAATTTATTTTTTTTTTGGAGAAAGTGTTAATAGTTGGTAAACAGATTTTTATATTTTTATATGTAATAAATAAAAATATCTGTAATTTTTATTTATTTTTTTTTTTTCATTGAAATATATATTAAAAATTGTTGATAATAAGATGAACCAGGGAAATATATATACATGTACCAAGAATAGGAATACAAAAATATATCTATAAATAAATATAAATGGCATTCAGAGCAAATATATTAAATGAGATGTAGACAATTTTTGTGATGAACTTGTTGGGTAAAGTAGATTTTTTTTAATAATAATTTTTTATGGTTTATTTCAACATGACAACATCAATATTTCGTGTTGTTGATCCAACTGCCAAGGCAATACACGTGGATTGAATGCCAAATAAAATTTTAAAAAATATAATAATAATAATAATAATAATATAACATAATATCCAAAACAAATTTTACGTCATATATATTAAGATTGTTCTACTTTTTTAGTGAACCATTTAAAGTATCTGCATAAAAATATACACAACATGTCATTATATCTTTTTTTTTTTTTTTTTAATATATTTTATTTCGCTCCATATGTACTTAACATTATCTTAGAAAAAAATTATTTTATTATTATTATTATTATTTTGTAACTTGCTTTTTTTTTTTAAATTTTTTTTAATTTAATTTTTACTTAACATCGAGGGTAGGCACTCGGCGACAAAAAAAAAAAAAAGGGTGGTTTACACATGATACATGACATTGGTATAAAAACCTATCACACGTGCCACCAATAGTCACGTTAATTAAATACAAAAATTTATTAATTAGTATTATATTAGTTATACATTTAATGTTGGTGCAAATTGTAAATTTAATTATGAAAATTTTATTAAAAACAAATCAAAGTCCATTTTTTTATAAATCAACATATTTTTGTTTTTTTAATTTACAAAAACAATAACAGCAAGTGTATTTTTATTTTTTTTTAACTGACATACAATTTAATTATTTTATGTTTTAACCTTGGAAATATGAAACGTTTTATTTTGTTTTTCATGTAATTTTGAAAATTATTTTATCAAATTTTTTATAAATAAATTTTACAATTATCAAATAAACATTCTTGATAAATTGAATTATAATTTTTTTTTTCTGATTTAATATTGTTTTATGACATTTTTAAATAATTTAAAAAATGGACATGATGATGATGATGATGATGATGATGATGATGATGTTGGTGGTAGTGGTGGAAGTTGTTTTTCATTTGTGGAGACTTTTTTTCTTTAATTATTATTAATTATTTTTCAAAAATTTATTTTCTTTGGCGGCAGTGTTATACTGACGAGCATGCTGATTTATTTAATTTTTTATCTTCATATAATCATTAAAATCCTTGTTAATATCCAGCAAGATCAGCAAATGTTTGATCCATTTCTTCAGCAATTGCTTTGTACTTACTACGTTCATTCACAAGTTCATCTGTAATGATAACAAAGGAAAGGACACATGGTTTTATTAGTTGATTTTATTAATAAGGCAAGAAAATTAGTTGTTGTTTTTTTAATTAAAAATTATTATCCAAATCAATAAGACAATTATTTATAAATTGTCTTATTTTTGTTTCTTAATTAAATTATAAATAATTTAATGAGGATAAATGTTTTGAAATAAATAGACAAATACACAATTTACAATAGATTAATTTTAATTACAATAATACAAGTAATATTTTTATGATCACAAAATTAAGATCATTATATATTTTTGTTTGTTTTTTTTTTTTTTTTTTTTTTATTTTTATCTTTCTTGTGTGTATGGTGTTGAAATTGTTGATAATAATATTTGTGTGTATGTGTGATTGAAAGTGTTTTTTTTAATATTATTATTTTTATTTGAATAATAAATCCAAAATTTATTAACCAACAAGTTCGGTGAAGGTGAGATCCAAATCGTCGCAGATGTATTTGTATTTCTCCTTTTCGTGAACAAGCTCGTCTGTAATTAAATTAAATATTTATATTAGAAAAAAAGTTTATTTTATTTTTTTTAAATTAAATTAACATTTATATATATTGATGTAATACCATTTGAATCATATATTTTTATTTTTTTAATTTAATGCATTAGAGAGTTAAAAAAAAGCACATAAGCTATGGATTTTATAAACTTACGTATTATTGTTAGAATAGAAGCAATAAATCTAACAAATAGGCAATGTAAAAATATTTTAATTTAATTTTTTTTTTTTTTTTTTTTTTTTGGGGAAATAATTGTATTATTAAATTCCATAGAGTTCTTCAAATGCGACATCCAAACCATCGCCAATTTCCTTGTATTTTTCTTTCTCGACTAACATCTCATCTGTAAGCATGTCAAATGTCAAAATAATTAAGAAGCAATTATTTATTTTAATATCAAAAAACTATCTACAAATTAAATCATTAAAAATAATTAATATTTGCTTTTTAAAAAAAAATATAATTTCATGATAGTTTGTAATTTTTTACATCAATTTTTTTTTTTTTTTTCTATTTATATCAATGAAAGGTATTAAAAATTACAAAGCAATATAAATTACATGTGCTATCAAGAATTATAATCAAGCATCGTCTTTATTTTATTTAAATGACCTTCAAATAGTGTAGAAACTTTGTGTAAATTTCTAATCTTGAATAATAATTACGTCAATTTAAATTATGTAATAATCTTTGTCGGCTATGTCAAGGAAATTTTTTTAAAATAATTTATTATTATTATTGTTTTTATATCTGTCAATTTTAATTTAATAATTCAGTCATTTTTTTTCTTTTTTTGTATTTTTAAAACATAAAAGGAAGCATATTTAATTAATTTTTTTACTCACCTATCAAACTCAAAAAATACCTACCAATTAATTATTTGTTGAATAATATTGTTATTTAATCCATGCAGGATTATATACACACTTTGTTAGATTTTTTTTTTTTTTTATCACAGTTATTTATGTTATTTTGTGGATAGTTAAAATTAAATTATAAAATAAATTAAATTAAAATTAAAATAATTTTTAAAACAACAGAAAAAAAAATAATAATTACAACAAAACAACAAAAAAAAAAAAAACACACATTCATTTCAAAATGAAAATATATATTATAAACAAATTTATAATAATAGCAATATATAATAATTATTATTACAATGATATTAGTTGATTTTATCATTTATTTTTATTTCGTTTGATTACGATTAAGTAAATTAATAGACTATCTTAATAAACTCAAGTATTTTTTTTTATTTTAAATTTTCTTTCTCGCTTATTTATTAATTATTTATTTTCTTAAATTTATTTCACGATTAGAAAATTAATAAAATTATATGAAAGAACAAAAATTTGATATTACATTGTGCTTATTCTGGTTATATATATATATTTTTTTTTTTAGTAAATTAGTTAATTTTTTAATTTTTTTTTTTGGAAGTAATTCATTTCATTTTTGTCATTGACAATATTATTTATTGAAATAAAATTAATAATATTTTTTTTTTGATAATATTTTAACAAGAAACTAGTGAAAATAATTTAATTAATGGCAGTATTTAACATTTTAAAAATTTTATTAAAAAAAAAGAAAAAACAAATTTTTTATTTAATAATATGAAAAAGAAAAGAAATTATTATAAATTCGCGTTAATGAATAATTTTTAATTTTATTTAAGAATTTTTTTTTTTATTTAAATTAAACAATAATATAAATTGTGGAATTTTTTTTTTATTATTATAATTTTTCGGAATGTAATTAGAATTATTAAAATTGTCTTTTTTTCTCATTTTTTTTTTTTTTTTTTTTTTTTTCATACATTGATTTTTAATGGAAAAATTACTGCTTATTTTTTATTTATTTTTTTTTTAAATATATGTATATATATATTTTTGACAGATTGTTCTTTCATCACGTATTTTATGTATATTAATATTTTCTCATGCATTCAAAAATTACTCATTCATTCATCAGACGCACGGTGGACGGTGGTGTCAGCCATTTGATCCATTATAACAAATTGAAGAGTAGGAAGTAATTTTAGTAGTAACTTAATTGACATCTTCATACTCGTTCTAGTTTTTTTTTTTTTTTTTGTTAATTTAGGATATGCACTATTATCATAGTATTATTTCCAAAACAAAAACAAAAAAAAAAAAAAAACAAAAACATTCATGTATAAATGGGTGATATATAAATTTCTTTTTAAATTTTTTTTTTTTTGTTAATCCACCGCAATTAAAACACCAAAGATCTACATATTCTGGATGTCATGTAGAGTCGCTTCCATTTCCTCTTGTAGCATTTTGTTTTTTTCTCTTTCACCAAGGAGATCGTCTGTAAATATTACTCGTTAAGCAACAACAACAAAAAAAAATCACACATTCACACTATAATTAAATTAATTCAAATAAAAAAATCAAGTTAAATAATAAAAATCAAATTAAATAACAAAAAAATAATAATATATATGTATCTATTAAATTATTTAAATAAAAATTTTAAAAGCAAAAAACCACAATTTCTTTTTTTGTTTAGTTATTTTTTTTTTTTTTTTTTCAATTGGTATTTTAGTTTCACTCAAAAAATAGGGAATTAGAGCTGTAATTGTATTTAATATTTTGTTTGTCGATAGAAAAATAATTTTTTAATTTAATAATTATTTATCAAGTAAATTTATAATTATTTGATTTATAAAATTTATTTCATTTTTAAATTTGTTATTTGTATTTTGATACATACCCTCGAGCCTGTCGACTTCTTTTTGTAGTTTCTGAACAGATCGTTCAGCAAACTCAGCACGAGCTTCAGCCTGAAATAAATTCATATTTTTATAAATAAATATAATTTTTTTTATTTATTTAAATGGACTTTGGTCGATGTCATTATCATTTTAATTGATATCGACTAAAGTTGTTATTGTAATAAAATTATTTTCAAATGAAAAATTTACATGCAATATTTTATTTGTTTTTTAATTTTTAAATATAAAGCTCAACATAATTCAATGTGTTGATTAAATTATTTTGAAATTTCAAATAAAAACATGTTATTTATTTTTTTTTTTTCAACAAAACTCAAAACCAACTCAATTTCGTACCTTTTGAGATTGAACTTCTTTTCAATGGATAATCCTCAATAACTCAATGATTTTTTTTAATTTAAAATATCTCTATTACTTGAAAATTTGAAGAAATAAATTTTTTTACAAAAAAATTTAACTAATAAATAGTAAAAAGATTTTATTTGTAATTTAGTTTAAATTAATTTAAATTAATTTGATAATTAACATTCAGAGTAATAGAGATATTTTAATAAAAAATTGAATTTTCATTTTTTTATTTTTATTGAATGATGTATTAACAAAAATATATATTTTTTTGTTAATAATTATTTTTATTACCTCTTTTAATGAACTTTCAAGGTTCTTCACTTGGCCTTCAAAATTTTCCTCCCTTTGTGTCGCCTGGTTTTTAGTGAAATGCATAACAAACAAACCAAAAAAAAAAAGAAAAAAGAAAAACATTTGTTAGTAAAAAATAAATTAATCAATTATTTTTTAACAGATGATTTATCAGTTGACATTATATATTTTCATATCAGCAGCTAAATAAGGGTTTTTATTTTAAAAATAATTATGTTATTAGTCAGTGGTAATTTTAAACAAGCATATTATTAAAAAAAAATAATATAAAAAACAATTTAAAACCGAGCAAAAGTAAGGCACACGCGGTATTTGTACCTCCTTAAGACGAGTTGTCAAGGTCTTAATTTGATTCTTGTATTCCTCTTCACGTTGGTTGGCCTATAGAATAGTATATTTTTTTTTTAACTTTAAATTATGATGAATTTATTTTAAAATTAATAAATTTGATTTTATAATTTAAGTATATATTGGTTTTTTTTTTTTAAATTTGTATTCTATGGTTGGGAAATATATTATTATTTATTTTACCTTTTCTTCTGATACTTCAAGGGATTTTAAATTGTTGCCAACAACACGAAGTTCTTCTTCCAATTCAACGATTTTACTGTGAAAAAAAAAAAAAAAAACACATTAAAATTATTAAATTTGCAAATTGTAATAAAATAAAAATAATCTTTATGTCATTTTTTTTATAAATTTTTAACAATAAAAACAGTTTAAAATACTTCAAATATTTTGTGAATTTAAAAAACAATAGACATAAAGATTTTTTTTATTTTTTTTTTTACAATGATAATTTTTTTAGTTAACATAAAAATATTAATATCACAATAAATAGCAAATAGCAGAATGTTAAAATAAAATAAAAAAAAAAACAACAACAATCTACTTACGATTCGGAAAGTTCAGCTTTTTCCTCAGCTCGTTCAAGGTCTTGCTCCATCATGACTAGTTTTCTTGCCACCTAAATTAAACATTCAAAATGTGTCATGCCAAAGCAAAAAAAAATATATATTTTTAAATTAATTATAAATAAATTTAATAAAAAACAATATTATTAGCACAAATTATATCGTGCAATTATATTATCTCTTCAATTATCCATTAGATCTGGTAACTCGATCAGTTGTTCTGCTCTGCTTTGATGACTAACAATTGCAAAATGAAATACTTTTTTTTTTTTTCTTAAGGAAAGGGTTGTAATAATTAAAGGGTTTCAAATGTAAGCGATATTTTTTTTTTTAAAAAAAATGGCTTCTTTACAAATAAAAAAAATTAAAGTGCAAAAAAATACATAATATATATTTTTACAATCAAGCACTTGTGTTTTTTTGTATATTTGGCTTGTTTTGTTTTTGTTAATGTTTGATAATTTTTATCACTCAAAAATAATGCAAATAAATTCAAAACGCTTGATAAATAATTATCTTACGATTCTCCAGCTTCAGCACGTTCTTCAGCACGCTCAAGATCGGCTTCAACCATGGCCAATTTACGAGCAACCTATTTTAATAAGACACAAGGTTTTTTCGTTTTATTCATTGAAAATTAATTCTATTTTTATAATAATATATCAACAAAGCTAATTTTATATTTATCTTTAACAATTTATTAATTTAAATTCAAGGAAAAATTAACTTTGTTGATAAAATTAATAATGATTTCTGACGATTATATTTAAATTTTTAAATTTTACCACGAATTATTGTCAGAAAACATTTATAATAAAACTCTGGGTTTATTGTTATTTAAATAACAAACTAAAAAAAAAAAAAAAACATGAGCAATGTTTAAATTAATTTATCAAAGACAAATTTCTTGGAAATATTATTAGAGTTATTAATTCAGGAAATTTCACACAGTTGATGGTTAGTTCCTTGCTGAAATTGTTAAGTAAATTTTTTTTTTTTTTTTTGGATAGGATCAACGACAAACATAAATATCCAACCTGATAAGAAAAAGATAATTATTTTTTCCTCAAGTATTTTCCTATCGTATCAATATTGACAATAAATAAATTTAAATAAATATATTTTTTTTTATTACATAATATACTCGAAATTGCGAAATTTTTTATCTAATCTATTTAACTTGCCTTTTATTTTTTGTCACCCATTTAAAAATGTTGACGACTGAGCATATTGAACACGAGTTATAATTATTATTAAAATAAAGTCTAATAAGTCTATTGTCAATTCCTATTTGTTTTTTTTTTTTGTTTTTTTTTTTAGAAAAAATAATTATATTTATCTAATTTAATTCTATATTCCCCAATCATCACAGCACAAATAGATTTCTAATTATATTTTAACACTTTAATAAAAATTTCCTTTGTTTGGCAATTTTTTTTATATAAAAACACTATAAATTTTTGAATTTTATTTTTTTTTTTACAATTATTATTAAAGGCTCAACCTTGATTTTTATTTATATATATATTTTTTTTTTGAAAATCATATAAATAAACGGTCACGTTTAAAATTAAAATATATTCGATTCAAGTCTCGACAATTTAAATGTTGTTCCCCCCCAACCATAAGTTTTATTATTAACCCATGAATAATAAAAAGATATTTATTTATTTAAAATAATAATAATAAAAAAGGAGAATTTACTCCAAAAATAAAATCCTATATATTAAAAATATTATTTTTTAAAAAATAGAACCACTGTCGCCACAAAAAAAAGCACCAAATTTTTTTTTTTTTCTCTCTATTTCTCAATACTCATTTTTTGAATTTTGAGAAATTTTTAGCTTAAAAAATTTAAAAAAAAAAAAAAGAAAAATCCGCACACTCGCAAAAATAATATTCACACGCATATCTTCACTTTTTTTTTTTTTTTTTTTGATTAGCCATAAAAACAGCACCAAATTAATTGAATTGATTTTTTTTTTTTTTTTTTAAATCGTGCTAATTACACTAAAATTAACACGAGCACCATTTTTTCTAAATATTTTTTTTTTCAATTTGTATTATTTTTTAAAATTTTCGTTAGTATTTATTTATTTATTTTTTTTTTTGAGGATAAAAGACTATGTGGTCACGATGCAAAATCGAGCACAGCCAGCGTAATTGGTAACCAGATATATATATATGATAAAAAAAAAAAAAAATAAAAATAATAATATATGAAGACAAAAAAAAAATAAAATAATTTAAATGTAATTTTAACTCTTAAATGAGCAACACAGCGAGAAACACACAGTGAGTTAGGGTTAGGCACTTTTGCTAATGACTAGGAGCCATTATCACTGAAGTCACATATTTTTGTTGAAGGTTCTCGAACCTCATCATATTTTTTATCAGCTTCTTCAGCAAGAAATCTAGCCTCTTTCAATTGATTTTCAAGTGCATCCATACGTTCTTCGTCTGCCAAACTGCGGTTCTCGAGAATCTTGCGGGCGCTTTATGTTTCGAATGAAAATATAAATTAATACAATAATTATGATATATTTTAAATATATAATTATGTTGATGAATTATTATCTCAGCTCTGCTACTGATGAATTAATTTACTGAAAATTATAGAAAATTGATAAAAGTAATTAAAATAAATATAATAATAATAATATTTTAATTACTATATCAAATTTTTCTATGTTTTAAAAAAAAAAATTAAAAAAAATACATGATTAACAAATGACCCACCTCCTCGTACTTCTTGTCTGCCTCTTCAGCAATGAGCTTGGCCTGGGTTAATTGTTGCTCCAAAATTGAGACTCTATCATCCTCCATGTTTGTGCGATTTTCAAGTGCCTTGCGTATCCTAATAATTTTTTAAATTAATTTCGAAATGCTTTTGTTTTGGTAGAACTCAATTGACTTTATAATATAATATATATATTTTTTTTTAAATATAAAAATAAATATGTTCTTCCAATACTAGTCATTACGAAAATTTTCAAAAAAAAAAAAAAAAATCTCGTGAATATATATAGATATAAAATATTAAAATTCATCGAGATTTTTTTTTTAATTTAAATCAAAATAAAACAAATTTTATTCCACTTTCAATGACTAAGAGTATAAAATATTATTCTATTTAAATTTATTGCTGAGTAAAAAAAAAAAAAAATTCAATATATCTTTTTTTTCTTGTTAAAGTAAAAATAGCACATGTTTGTAAATAATTATCACATCTTATTTGAGTCATCAGCACTGATGACTCATTGATCATACCGACTGACACACAGTTACAATGATAAGATAAAAAAAATTAAAAATAATAAAAAATATATATATACTAGTGAATAGTATTAATGTATCATCTATTTTTTGAATATATATTTATCTAGTTGTTGTCTTAGTCATTGAAGGGCATTATGTATGTGTGTTATGCATTGACATTACCAAAATGGTAAATCAAGAATGATGATGATGACGAAGCGCAGACGAGAGAATGTTTAATAAAAAAATAAAATAAATATATTATATTCTTGTAAAGACATAAAAGGAAAGATCGTTTACGAAAACTGATTTGATTTCATCTAATATTAAAAATAAAATAAAAAAGTGTAATCAACTCTTGTGTGTGTACATATTACTCGAGAGTAATATTAATCTTATCATAAAGTTATTTTTTTTTTTTAAAAAAAGCAACTCGACAGTATTTGAAAATTCTTAAATCTCTTGAAAAAAGAGAAGAATTTAAAATTCTTTCAACATTTTTACACAAGTATTTTTTTTTTTCCAATAAAATTTAATATTTAAAGAATTTTTTTTATTTTTAGAAAGTTTAAACTTTTTTTTTTTTTTTTTTACCATATAAAGACTTTTAAAAAAATATATATATATATTTTTTTGTTTATTAGATAGTAAATTTATGTTTTTTTTTTTAAATAAACATATAATAATAATTTTGTTATCAATTTATTTTTTAAAGAAATTTTTTAGAAAATAAATAGTAAAAAATATCTCTCGTCTGTGCTTAATTAATTTATGAATGTTATTTAATTAATTTTTTTTTTTATCAAAATAATAAAATATAAAAAAAAAATGTTCATAACATTATTGATGAAATTGATGATGTTTTTAACATTATGCAAATAAATATTTCTAACCGTTCACTCTCATCAGCAGCTTGAGAGGCTTCAGCCAATTTAGCAGTAGCAGTTGCAAGTCTCTCCTCAGATCTTTCAAGATCTTCTTCGAGAAGTTGAATGCGACGATTGAGAGCTGCAACCTCAGATTCAGCCTAAAAAAAAAAAATTAAAAAAATATAATTAATTAAATGACAAATTTTTTAATTAAATTTATATATAAAATAATAAATATATTTTTCCTTATTTTTACATTGATATTTAGGAAATTCAATGTTATAAAATGACGATCCCATTTTGTTACGCTCAATCAAATTAAATAAAATAACCAATTTATATAAAAAAAATATATATATAACAATCCGGAAATCCGTATAAATCAAAAACTTTTATTCAAAAAGTATCATGCTTACTGAATTTCCCAGACTAATAATATAATTTCATTTAAAATTTCTTAATATTAATTTAAATTATATAAAACTTGAAAATTATTTAAAGTTGTGTTTAATCCAATAATTATTTTAATAATTAAATAGTCAAAGATACAATAATTATATATTTAAAACAAATAAATACATTTTTATTGTTTAAAAATTATTCATCAATTAGATGATGATTATCATAAAAAAATTAATCATATACACTTTGATGTATAAAATATAGTAATTAACTATGAGTAAAAACATGTAATATATTTATTTACACATAGTTATATATAATTATACAACGTTGTCCTATTGAGATGAAAAAAAAATAGAAAATATGTTTAGGCTTTATTATGTGTAAACAATTAGAGTTAATTTGCCAGTGAATGCAATGAATGGCTTCAAGTTCATTTACCTCAATATTTTTTATTTCTACACATATGATGATGTATATATTTTTTTTTTTTTTTATTAAAAGTTACCTCAGCTTTAAATACACTAATAAGAGTATATAAACCAGTTTTGCATTGATGGGTATTTAAAAAAAAAAAATTACGAAATAAAATTTAATTAAAAAAAAAATACAAAACATTGAGAAATATATTTTGATATATTAAATATTAATCATCAATTTAAATTATGAAAGACAAATAACAAAAATTTAAATAATTTAACAATGAATAAACAAAGAAAAAAATATACAATTGTCATATGTTTTTTATAAATAAATATTAAACAATGTGATGATATAAAAATATTTTCAATGTCATAAATTATATTTATTATTATTTTCCAAAATGACAATGTTATTATTATTAATAATAAATATGACCTCGTAAAATTTTTTAAACAAAAGAAATTAATTTAATTTTATATTTTATTTACAAATTTTGCTCTTTTTTTTTTTATTTAAAAATAAATTTGGAGAATAACTAGATGCATTTTCATTAAGGGTAGTTATTTTATATTATCAAAATATTATCGTTTTTGATTACTTGCTGTTTGTATCTTCTTGCTAAATTTTTAAAATCCAGTTCAATTTATTATCAATATCCTTTTGATAAATATTTTTGTTATTATTTTAAATTCTATAAACAAAAATATTAATTTACATTTTATTTAATAAACAAATAGACAATAAAATAACAATACAATTTGATATTTTAACTGGACAATTTGATGATTTCTTCAGGGTCATATGTTTGGCTAAGTTGATAAAATTTTTGGAAAAGAATGTCAGAAAAAGGCCGGTTAGATATATAATTTTTTTTTTTTTTTTTTTTGCGTGTTGTATATTTGTGCCCCTCCCAATGAGCATGCTTTTATCACAGGTTGTATTAGTGTGTAAAAAATATATATATATTTGTGTATAAACGAAGTAGACACTCTTTTAGCTTGACGACCAACGAGTGGCCCCCACTGACACGCACACGATCGATCTGATGCCGGCACCGTGTCTCATTCTTTTTTTTTTTTTTTATTACAAATTTTTTTCATTTATTACTATTTTTATCGGTTTTTTTTTTGTTTAAGGGATTTTTTTTGTTTAGGGAAGTTTATTTGAACAGGTTTTATCTGTTTTTTTTTTTGTTCTAATAAAAATAATAATAACAGATAAAAAAAAAAAAAAAGGATAGATATACTGAATATAGCATTTTTTTTAAATTTATAAAAATAATTATAAATAAATAAATATAATATTAAATCATACAAAAATAATGCCACACTCACTTCCTCGCGTCGCATCACTTCCACCTGCAACTGCTTCTGATACACGTCACACTCATCTTTATATTTTTCCATTTCTTCTTTAGTTTGTCGCATTTTTTTCTTGAGTACATCAAGAATTGTACCCTGCACTTGCATCGCCATTTTTTATTTATTTTTTATATTAAATATACCCTTGTAAATTTATATTTTAATACAAAACACTTGTATATTATATACTACTGTCACTTTTATTATTATTATTATTATTGATTATACAATTGTCAAAATTTTATTTTTAATTTAATTAATATCAAACATAAATATTACAAATTTTATTGTATATATATTTATTAGTATGTTTGTTTATATTTATATATTTTTTTTTTGTATAAATTTTTATAGTTATTTGTTGTAGTTTTATTGATGTAATTATAAAATGTAGTTGTTTGATCTGTGACTATACTCCGAACTGTCGTTACACGAGCAACCACTGACTGGTGGGATTTTAAAGCAAGATGGCTGACTCCAGTCATCCTTAATTTGCGCATGCGTTGTGACTTATTGAAAGTAGTTCCATCATATTTTTACAATTATTATATATTTACGCAAAAAATAGCTCATTTATTAATTGATAAAAATAAATAAATAAATAATTATTTTTAATTATAATATTTATAAAATATATATTTGTTATTTATTTATTTATTTATTATTGTCAATTAATTAATTTTATTTAAATTATTTTTTTTAATATTAATTTATAATAAATTTAACTATAAACTTGATAAATGTGTTGTACGGTAAAAATGGAAGCCCGGAAATACCGCGCCCGTTGTCATTGCCCGCCTATTCATTTGAATTGTCAAACAATTTAAACATTGTTGTTTTTTTTTAATTTATATATATATATATTTTTTGTATAAAAAAAATTAAATAAGCTATTAATCAGTTGAAGGGAATATGTTAATTCCGGTGAATTCAAGTTTATGTTTATCCATGTGGAAAATAAATAAATAAATAAATAAAATATAAAAATAATTTATTTATACTGATAATCAATGAATTCAGTGATATTAACATATATGTCAGTTGATTTTTTATCAATTTTATATTCCCATCACATTATCACATGTTGTGGGAAATATTATTATTGTGATGATGATGATGATGATGATGATGATGATATTAAACCTACGTGTTTACGTCATTACTCATTAAACATACGCAGTATTTGTTGTGGAATTTATATTGATGATTCATTGTAATTATATTTTATTTAAATAAAATATAAAATTCATATTTATGATATCTTTATTACTCAAAGATTTATCAATAAATATATAATATTTTTTAAATTTATAAATTATCTAAATAGCCATTCCATTCAAGAGGCTAGAAAACTAATTGAAGAAAATGTCAATTATTTATTTAAAAAATAATTAAAATAAATTTTAAAATTTATATAGTAAGTTTATTTAATTATAAAATAATATTTTTATAATTGATAAAATTAATTAAAAATTAAAAACAAATTTAGTATTATTGCGATACACAAGTGTATCTGCATTTTGACAGATGTGTGCAATATTTTTCAAACATATATTTTAAATGGAAGTTTGCCAAAATGACTTTCAATAAACTCTTGAATTAAAAAAATAAAAAAAAATCCCATTTATAATTTTTAAATTCAATTAGTTTTATTTTTCTTATTTTTCAAGTGTAAATTAATGTAAGTTTAAAAATTATCCTTATGAAATTGAACTAATTTAAATTGAATAAATTGTTATTTTATTATCAATGTCATCATAATAATATTTGATACATTATCATCATAATATTAAAAATTTTCCAAAATATTCTATAATTCAAATTGAAAAAAAAAAAAAAAACATCAAAGCTTACGCAATATTATCTGGGATAAATTTAAAAGTCACTGGATCACGTAGTAGATGTTGATTATTTTTAGCATTAATTTATAAATATATATATATTTAAAACATTATCGTATTTAAAAATTAGTTTGTATATCAAAACCTTGATAAATATATATGTTTTTTTTTCTTTTAAATAAATAAATAAATTTTTTTAAAATTTTTTCCATTACACTTGGATATTGGACTCAAAAATAAAATAACGTTATTTTCATAAATACATTTTAAATATTATGATTATATTAACCGGCTACATATGTACAGTGATCTTTAAAATAAAAAAATTAAAACATATTTATAGAATGGACCGGTTGGCAACAGTATATTACGGTCATTCAATAGGAACAAAATAAAAATAAAAAATTATTATAAATAATTAAGTTTAATATGGTGTAAATTGAGTGAAATAAATAATTTAAATTTTTTTTTTTCTGTAATTTAAATAATTAATATGAGCTCATTTATGATATAATATACAAACATTTATATAACGTGATACAATGAAGGTCATTTAATAAAAATCATCAGAAATTTTTTATGTATATACTTTTAATGTGTACACGAGGTTTTGATAAGAAAAATATATTCTATTTAAATGTCTTATATGTATATATATATGTATATATATACTGACCCGTTTAAGTTGATTTCCCATAATATTTGATAATTCATTTTTAATAAGACTGAATTTCATCATTGTATCACTGGAAAATATTGATGAACCAAATGCAAGTCCAGGATAATCAGCACATCTTTTTCTACGTCTTGCTTCACGTTCTGATTGTACTTCAGTACGTTCACTAGTACATCTTAATTTAGCAAGTTCAAGTATTTCTGGATCTTCATCAATTAATTGATTTTCATCATCAGAATGACCATCACCACGAGCCCTTGCGACCGCGTGCTCAGGCTCGGGATTCAATTTTTTTCTACTTCTAATTGGTATTGTTTTTTGTAATTCATTATTATTATTAATAATTTTTTCATTTTGTTTATTATTTAAATATTTATTATTATCATTATCATTAACATCATTATTATTATTTTCATTATCAAATGATGATAATTTTATATCAATTCTTGATTGACCACACTGCGCGGGTCTATCATTTAAATTATTATTATCAAATTCATTGATAATTATTTTATTATGATGATTTTCTTTTTCATCTATTGTTGTATTATTTAATAATTTATCATAATTATTATTATTATTATTATTTAGCTTGTCATTGTCATTGATGTTTGTTATTGTTGTTATTGTGGTACTACTGCAACCATCAATTGTAAATTCACCAGAATGATGACAATGCTGATATTGTTGATTATCAACATTGCTACCAGTAGGGCCACACTGCGCGGGTCCTCTACTGGATATATCAAGTCTACGTCTTGTTGTATGTCTTGGATGATGTTGATGACCACGACGTCTAACTGTCGTTGTCAATATTTGATCCATATCTTTAAGGATATATTTTATATATCCCTATTAAATTTACTGACCTCACTTGTATATATATATACACACACACAAATACTATTAATATATTATTATTATTATTATTATTATTTATTTATTTTTTTTTGTTTTTTAAATTAGTAGCACTGCTACCACTGTACCAGACACACCGCCATTTTGTCTGTCACTGTTTTTTCTCTGTATATAAAATTTTTTATATTTTCTTGCCAGTTTTATTTCTCTCTACTCTTTCTTCCCCGTTACTCTCGTTTTTAATGCAACTTCTATCACAGTGTATATGTGTTTGTACATTTTTATATAAATCAAAGCTCGTTGTTCCAACTTGCTTATCCCCCACTTTATAAAAATATATATTTTTATTTCGGAAATGAAATGTTTTTTTTTTTTGGGATAACTGTCAGCGCTACGGGTGGTTGTTGTTTGAATAAATTTATTAATTAATTTCCTAAATTATCGACAATTTTATGACTAGATGGCGACACCTTATTGGTAAAGTTTTTTGATTTTTAAATAAATGGATATTTGATTTAATTTGATTGACTTGAATTTTATTAAATAATAATATTGTTTAATTATTATAATTATATAAATATAACTTACATTTTGGAGAGCTTTGTCTTTTTCTTCAAGTTTAGCATTAACTTGCATAAGGGCTTCTTGGGTTTGATCAAGATCATTTTCAATTGTTTGAATCTTTTTTTGGAGAGAACGGGCTTCTTCTTCAGCCTATTCCAAAACAAAAAAAAAAAAAAAAGCACAAATTTTAATTTATGAAAATTTTAATAAAATTGACTTCATTTTTTTTTGAAATTATATGGAAAATATATTTTGAAATGAAAGAAAAAATTTAGGGAAATGACCTTTTCAGCGCGTGCATTTGCATCACGAGCTTGTTGTTCACACAACAATGCACGATCCATTGCATTGTCCTTCTCCAATTTCATTCCCTGCATCTTTTTCTTGATTGCGTCCATTTTTGATTGATTTTTTTTTTCCTTACTTTGAAAAAAAAATTAAAAAGATGATCTGAAAATAAGAAAAATAACAAATTAAAATATAATACAGTTGAATTATTTAATATTTAATGTAATTTTTTTTTCAAGTTAAACAAGTTTTTTGGCTACTGAACTTTTTGGATCGTTGGGTATATATTTAGTAAACACGCCCGTCTTACTATTTTTAGAAGAAGGCCTTTGCTTTAAAATAAAAAAATCAAATACAAAAAAAAAAAAAAAAAAACACCGGGCATTTAAAATGCATTCAACATGCAGTGATAAATAAAACATTGATTATTATTATTTTTTCCTAAAAAAAAAAAATAATAACATTTTATGGCTAGTAAATCAGGATAAAAAATAATAATTATAATCATAAAATTTATTTTCTTGTAAATAATTTAAAAAGCTTTTAAATGAAATAAAAAAATATAAATTAAATATAATTTTAAACCTCAAATTTTTATATAAACAAATTGACATGAAAAATTTTAAATAAATAATTTAAAGTTTTTTTATTATTTTTGAAAAAAAAAAAAAAAAAAGAATTTATAAATTCCAATGACGCAAGTAACATTTTAAAAGTAAATCGTGAGGGTAAGTTATTTTTAAATATAAAATTACCAGGGGGGAGAAAATACTTTGCAAAGATATCATCGGACCATTTCGGGTTAGCAAGAGCGGGAGATATGGTGTCCTGTTACTTCTTGATTCACATTTAATTATTATTTTTTTTTTTTAAATTATTTGCAATATTTTTGTTTATTAATTTTATAAAAATTAATTTGATTTACTGTCAATTAATAAATAGCGATTATTTATTTTCTTTAAAATTAAAATAACATTGATGAATTATTTTTTGTAATTTTAAAAATAATTTTGATACTTTTGATAAATATATTTCAATTTTTTTTTTGAAATATGTTAATTTAAATTTGTTTTTTTTTTTTTAAATTTTAATAAGAAAAATTATAGAAAATTTTGTTAAATTTATGGTGGATAAATAATTTAATGAAAATAAAAAAGTCCACATGGACCACTGTTACTTACTCGAAGTTGTTTCTTATAACTGTCGAGCTGGTGTGTCTAAGTTGCACGTTGACTCACAACTGCCAGTTATTTGAAATGACTCCAATAAGATCTCCCTTCTTTTTCATTTTTTTTGATACCAGTGCAAGTTTTAAAGAAAAGCTGTAAGTATCTAATTCGCCGCCAATGTATTACTCATACCCCTCTTGCGCTTTTCTTAACGAGACCAAAAAAGAAAAATCAAAATAAAAAATAAAAAATAAATAAATAAAAAATAAGCACTAAAATATATATACCAAGAGAAATATCTTTAGATTTAAAAGACCTCAATGCGTTAAAATTTACTTTCATTGGAGTAACTGGAGTAGAAATAGATTATATTTTTGTTATTTTTTTTTTAAATTTAAAATTTTTTTAAAAAATAAAAAATACTAGATAATTTTGAAATTTTTAAATGAAAATATATTTCTATTTTAAAAATTTTTTTAATTCATTTATAATTATAAAATACAACACAGTATTACAAAAACTAAAAAAAAAAATATCAATTTTTTTTAATATTAAATTTTTTTTATTTTTCATTATTTATTATTATAATAAATTTTTTTAAATAAATTAAATTAAACTTAAAATATTACCATATTTGATTTAATTTAAAAAATATTTTTTTTTTTTACCTTGATTTTAATTGTTCAATATATATTTTTAAATTAAAAGTGAATCATCACCTTAGATGGTGTATATTCACCAGGAGAAAGGTGTTATATATTATCATTGCAGAAGGTCATAAAGGTCATGAAAAAAAAAAAAAAATAAAAAAATAAAATATACATAAAAAAATATTGTTATTTGAGATGGTAAATTTGGAATTTCGGTCAGGGTATACATATGGGGTTTTTTATTTTTTTATTTTCAAAAGCAAACATATGATCTCCTTGGTCTCTTGTTAAATTCATGTCATGGTCACGGCTTAGTCAACGTTTAATACAAATCAGTGCCTTCTTGGTGACCAAAAGAGACAAAACATAAAAGGAATCATTAAATATTTTAATATATATATATATTAATTATAAATTTAATAATATTTATTTTTAAATTTACATTTTATCCATTAATTAATTTATCAAGTAAAACAATGACATGAAAAAAAAAAATAAGAAATATATATTTTTAAGTATATAAGTATATAAAATATCAATTATCAATTTAATTATTTTAATTATTTTTTGCTAAAAAAAAATTTTATTATATGAGTATGTTTTTTAAGCATGACTTTCTATAAATTATATTAATTTTTTTTTTTTTTTTATTTATTTAAATTTATTTGAACAAGCGATACTTCAAAATCATGAATTGGCGAAATCGAAATAATAATTTTTGATTATTATTTAAGATAGTAATCATGATTGACATATGATTTCTATATATGGAAAAACTAGGCAAGGGTCTTGGAAACCTTGACTTATATATAAATGGTCATTTTATTTGATTTTCTTGTATGTAATTTGATCCATCCGTATTTAACTTGATGAATTTTAAAAAAAATATATACATTTTTTTATTTTTATTAATTTTTTTTTTTTTATTTAATTATTTAAATTATATTAATCATTTATATTATTATTTTTTTTTTTTTATTTTTTATTATTTATATAGATATTATTATTATTTTATTTTGTTATTTATTTAATTTTTTATAATTTAATTTTATCGGTTGAGTTTTGGTTGTTGAGTTGTTTTATTAAATTCACGGTGGAGCGCCAGTTACTTGAATAACATCAATCGTATAACAAGATTTCGTTTTTGTTTACAAATTTAATTAATTAATTTTATTTGTTGAGTAATAATTGTAGATAAAATTATATAAATAATTTTAATTTAAATATTGGTATTATTATGAGACTAGATGATTTATTTTGAGACGAGTTATAAACGTTAATTAATTTGACATTTAAAATTAAACTTTGTATTTTTGAAAACAAAAAATTTCTATTGACACTGTTGATGTTATTTTATCAAAAGAGATTTATTTATTGAAAATTTAATATTTTTTATCGACTCAATTATTGTGATTCAATTGGTTTTATAATTTAATTAAGTATATTATAAATATATATTTAAAAATAACGCACGTCAAAGGTCTAAATGATGACCTCTTTTACAAAAATAATCATTAAATAAATAATATTAAATATAATTTTAATTATCATAATAATAAACAATACATAAAATGACATATATTTATATTAAAAATATATTTTACATAACTAATTTACTACTTTAATAAATTAACAAGGTTTGTTAAGCCTTAAATTTGATACAGGATTATCAAAGAATGTAGGATGATAGATTGATATACAAAAATATATATAAAAAATTTATGATAATTTTAAATTAAAATGATATATATATATATATAAAAAAAAAAAAAAAAATGGTTAATATTATTTAAAATTATTCCATCATAAAATTATTCCAATCGTGTGCTTTCAATTAAATAAAAAATGATAATAAGTAAATAAAATTTGTTTGTGTATATATTGCATGTAGATTTTTGTTGCATTGCAGATTATATTTTCCATGTTAGTTTATATCTCAAAAGTAGGTTTATCCTATCAAAAACCGCATAGTAAATGAGTACGATTTTATAGAATAACATTACCATTAAGCAATTATAGGGGAATTTTACTGGTATGCTGCATATTTATTATTTCTTTGATGCGCATCAAACAAAAATATATATATTTTATTTTTATTCATGATAATTTTCATGTACATATGAAATTCATACACACCCTCATATGCGAGTTTCATTATATTAATTTTGAGATATTTAAGATGTCAATCAACTTTAATTTCCCTCAAGCTAATACGTATATAAATTTTCCCAGAATATTATATTTCTATATATTTTATTTTTGAAAAGATTAATATAGTTTTTTTTTAATTATTTTTTTCTCTTGTTCAGTAGTTTCTTTATGCAATTTTATGTTGTAAAAAATAAACGAGACTTACTGCAGTAATCAAGAAAAATTTATATGTACTTTTTCATAGTTAATTATCAAAATTAATTGGAATTAATTTAATTTATTATAATCAGTAAAAGTTTTAGGTATTAAATAATAAAAAAAGAAATAAAAAAATGTTAAATCAGATTGAATATAAAAAAAATTATATGACTTAATAAAGAATAAATAAAAAATTTTTTATTATATATTTTATGATAAATTTTATTTTATTTATATTTTTTTTTTTTCATATATTATGATAAAATGACAAATTGATAAAGTTAAAATACAACAACAGAATATTATTAAAATTATATTTTATAACTGCATTGAAAAAAAAAAATTAAAATAATAATAATATGATACGTCATTTGATACACAGGACGTGACGAGTTACTGTATTAATCTTGGTATGCTAAAAGTGTTGAATTTTTATTTATTTTTTATTTTTTATTTTTTGAAAACCCCTTTATGGAATGTAGCCAATCATTATCCAAACTTTAACAAACATAAACAAACTCTAATGGAAATTTTCTCCTTTGTTTTATTTGAAAATAGATAAAAATAAAAAATTTCATTCTGTTATTTGTATTTTATTTAAACTCAAAATTGTAATTAATCTGAAAATAATTTTTAGATACTGAAATTTGTATATTTTTTTAATTTGTCTGAATAAGCAAATATTTAAAATAATTAAATTTAAAATATATCACGTATTATCAACGTAAATTTTTTTATATATACATATGAACATAATAAAACTTTTTATTACAAAAAAAAAATATATAATAAAATGATGTATAAAAAATCATTTAAAAAATAATGAAAAAATAAATTTAAATGCAATTCATGTTTATTTAATTCAAAAATTTATTTATATGTTTTTTTTTTTTTTTAAATTTTATTTGAATTATTGTTTTGTCTTGAAAAAAATTTATTTATTTAACGATCACTGGCAAATGTTACAAGAAGCAACACCTTTTGCTTGACTCTTTTGACTCTAATTTCTATATACTAACATTTCATATTGCATTTATTTATATATGCATTTATATATATGCGTGTATGGGAAAATAATATATATATATATATTTTGAATTCATCAAGTCAAAGTTAGCTCTGGGGGTTGCCATCAGGAGAAATATGAGACGCTTTTATATACCAACTAACCTTTTTGTAAATTGATTGGTCTGCACATATTTATACTGTACTCATTTGAAAGCATAAAAGCACATAAAATTCAATGATATTTTTCACAATTTAAATTTTAAAATAAATAATAATATTATCTATATATTTTTATACTTTTACATTGTCTCTTTTTTAACATTAATATATATCATCAATGCAAATCAAATTATTTTAATTTTTAATGTAAGCTTGCAAATTTAGAAAAAATATATACAAATTGAATTGAAAATATATATTCAAATTTTATGTTAAATAAATATTTTTTAAGCGTAATAATATTGTGATTAATATTATAATGATATTCAAAAAAATTTTAAAGTCACATGCGGGTTTGTAAAAATATTATTTCAAGTTAAATGGTTAATATTTATAAATATTTTAAATTATTATTACAAGATGACAGGATACATATTCTATTTAAATATTATTTTATCAATATTTACCTTAAAAAAATATATTATTTAAAATTAAATTTGCATCAAGTACTTTTTTTATTATGCAGTGTATATATATAGTTTTTATTTTATTTTTTTATAATTTAAACAACTAGATTTTTATTTTTTTTAAATATATATTTAGTAAATTTTTTTTTAGATCGCGTGACCTATTAGAATTAAATTAAAATACTAAAAAATTAAATATGTATATATAATTTACATAAAACTCATCTGCCGAAATGTATATTCACCAGTACACAGTAAAAAAAAGTTGGTAATTCGTTTGTAATTGGTAGACTTCAGTCGTTTGTTAAATTTTTGTTTGTTAATTTAACAAAAAAAAATTTGTAAAATCTTTTGACAAATTTTATTTGTTAATTTTACAAACAAAAAATTTGTAAAATGTTTTTACAAACTCCGTTTGTTAATTTTACAAACAAAAAATTTGTAAAATGTTTTTACAAACTCTGTTTGTTAATTTTACAAATTTTTTTTTGTTAAACTAAGTCGTAACATAATGTAAAAATAAAAAGAATATTTGAAAGATCATTTGATAACACATCTTCCAATGATTATAACTAAAATGGGACCACCAAGAATTCATTGGACCATGAGATACGAAAGTAAAAATGGATTTTTAAAAAGTTTCGTATACAAGTTAAAAAATTTTAAAGACATAGCACATACACTGGCTAATCGTCATCAAAAATGTATGTTACAATCATGGAATAATAAAAAAGTTTATTGTGAAGACGAACCACAAATTAACAACACAAAAATAATATGTTTAAAGTCAAGTGAATTTTGTGATATTATTAACAAAACATTAAATATAAATTCAAATAATTATATTTCTATAGGTAATAGTATTGATAAAACAAAAATTTGTAAAATTAACAAACAGCTGTTTGTAAATTTCATTTTACATACAAAAATTTGTAAAATTAACAAACAGCTGTTTGTAAATTTCATTTTACAAACAAAAATTTGTAAAATTAACAAACAGTTGTTGGTAGACCTTATTTAACAAATAAAATGTTTGTTTAATTAACAAACGTTTTGTTGGTGGACCTAAATTAACAAACTGAATTTGTTAAATTTACCAACTTTTTTTTACTGTGTAGCTTTGTGTATTTTTTTTTTTTTTTGGTTCATTTAATTTTAGATCAACTTGCCTGAATGCCTGAAAAGTATATATATTTTTGTCGTGATAAGTGATACAAGTAAATAAATTATAATATACCGGATTTTAATGTTCCATTGTATTTTATTTTAAAATCGTGATGATGTAGATCTTGGTATAGGTATATATATATATAAACAATGTTAAATTTTTTTTTATCATTTTTTTGATATCTTCTGTTGACCTATTTGATCCTAGCTTTGGATTAATATTAAATTTTTCAGCTGTGATTTTTAAGTGCAACATAGTTGAATCTTGAAAATAAATGCAGCTGTTATATAGTTTAGTCAAATTTATGCTTTGTATATATAATAATCTTATTTAAATCTTATCGAAAAGGCTATATTGCAAAGTGAGAAAAATAAACTCAAGGATTTTTTTTAAATTTTATTTTCAATTTTTATATATTATGAGTTCAATTGCCTCTTGATGTATATATTTTTATACCCACATGACTTGATCGTTGTCATTTATAATTGATACATTATATATATTTTATTTTATTTTTTTTCAAAAATAATTGGTATTGATTGTTTTTGTTTTTTTTTTTATTTCGTTAAATGATGTTATTATTATTTTTTATTTCATTTAAAAAGTTTTATTATTTATATTTAACCTATATAATTTTATGAATAATCGATAAACATTTATCAATTGGATAATAGTTATTGTTTTTTTAAATTATTAATAATTATTAATAATTAATTATTATTAAATATTAGTGTTGATATTTATTGAGTTATCAAATTTAGTATTTAATTTGGGTCAATAAAAATTTTAAATAATAATGTAATTGAATTTATCATTTTAACCGAGGGGTTATTCGTAAGTGGAGTAAAGTTGTGTCAGTCTGTTGTGTAATAGAAAAAAAGTCTAGTCATTATATATATTCAAATAAGAATTAAAAATGAAGAAAAATTAATTTTTCATATTTTAAATATATTTCAGGACAACACTGAGCCATCACTTATACTTTCGACTGTGTTGTCCTGTTTCAATTAATTTTTTCATATTTTAAATATATTTTAAGGAAACACTCAGTCTCCACTTATACCCTGCAATGTGTTTCCTTGTTTTTATTATTTTTTTTATATTTTAAATATATTTCAGGACAACACTGAGCCATCACGTATACTTTCGACTGTGTTGTCCTGTTATAATCAATTTTTTGTATTTTAAATATATTTCAGGACAACACTGAGCCATCACTTATACTTTCGACTGTGTTGTCCTGTTTCAATTAATTTTTTCATATTTTAAATATATTTTAAGGAAACACTCAGACTCCACTCATACCCTGCAGTGTGTTTCCTTGTTTTATTAACTTTTATATATTTTAAATATATTTCAGGACAACACTTTGCCATCACTTATACTTTCGACTGTGTTGTCCTGTCTCAATTAATTTTTTCATATTTTAAATATATTTCAGGACAACACTTTGCCATCACTTATACTTTCGACTGTGTTGTCCTGTTTCAATCAATTTTTTCTTATTTTAAATATATTTCAGGACAACACTTTGCCATCACTTATACTTTCGACTGTGTTGTCCTGTTTCAATTAACTTTTTCATATTTTAAATATATTTTAAGGAAACACTCAGACTCCACTCATACCCTGCAGTGTGTTTCCTTGTTTTATTAACTTTTATATATTTTAAATATATTTCAGGACAACACTGAGCCATCACGTATACTTTCGACTGTGTTGTCCTGTCTCAATTAATTTTTTCATATTTTAAATATATTTCAGGACAACACTTTGCCATCACTTATACTTTCGACTGTGTTGTCCTGTTTCAATTAACTTTTTCATATTTTAAATATATTTTAAGGAAACACTTAGTCTCCACTTATACCCTGCAATGTGTTTCCTTGTTTTTATTATTTTTTTTATATTTTAAATATATTTCAGGACAACACTGAGCCATCACGTATACTTTCGACTGTGTTGTCCTGTTTCAATTAACTTTTTCATATTTTAAATATATTTTAAGGAAACACTTAGTCTCCACTTATACCCTGCAATGTGTTTCCTTGTTTTTATTAACTTTTATATATTTTAAATATATTTCAGGACAACACTTTGCCATCACTTATACTTTCGACTGTGTTGTCCTGTCTCAATTAATTTTTTCATATTTTAAATATATTTCAGGACAACACTTTGCCATCACTTATACTTTCGACTGTGTTGTCCTGTTTCAATCAATTTTTTCTTATTTTAAATATATTTCAGGACAACACTTTGCCATCACTTATACTTTCGACTGTGTTGTCCTGTTTCAATTAACTTTTTCATATTTTAAATATATTTTAAGGAAACACTCAGACTCCACTCATACCCTGCAGTGTGTTTCCTTGTTTTATTAACTTTTATATATTTTAAATATATTTCAGGACAACACTGAGCCATCACGTATACTTTCGACTGTGTTGTCCTGTCTCAATTAATTTTTTCATATTTTAAATATATTTCAGGACAACACTTTGCCATCACTTATACTTTCGACTGTGTTGTCCTGTTTCAATTAACTTTTTCATATTTTAAATATATTTTAAGGAAACACTTAGTCTCCACTTATACCCTGCAATGTGTTTCCTTGTTTTTATTATTTTTTTTATATTTTAAATATATTTCAGGACAACACTGAGCCATCACGTATACTTTCGACTGTGTTGTCCTGTTTCAATCAATTTTTTCTTATTTTAAATACATTTCAGGACAACACTGAGCCATCACTTATACTTTCGACTGTGTTGTCCTGTTTCAATCAATTTTTTCATATTTTAAATATATTTCAGGACAACACTTTGCCATCACTGATACTTTTGACTGTATTGTCCTGTTTTGATCAATTTTCCATATTTACGTCAAAGTGTAGTTGTAGTGTCAGTTAATCTGGTCGTTAATAGCCTCTTGATTTTACCATTTCATTCTATTATATTTTTCTTTCAAAATTTAATGATAGAATAATAAATTGATAGACGTCTAGGTGACCGGGTTATATATAAAAATAAAATTATAATATTTTAAATATAAATTTATATTTTAATAAATCATTAATGTATATTAAATTTTTTTTTCTTTTTTGTTACAGTGTTCATGGAAAGTAGAAACAATTTCAAATTCTTCATTGCTGTTTAATGTAAGTACATTTGATAATTTCTATTTTAGAAAATTTTCTATAAGAAAAATACCACAATCATGGAAGTGTTAAATCAATTTAATCGTTAAAATTTAACAATAAAAATGAATAAATTATTTCTCAGTATGGTTATATAAATTTTCTATAAAATAAATTATAAAACATATATTTTATCATTAATATTATTTATAGTAAATAAATAATATTAAACTTTTTTTTTTGTTTAAAAAAAAAATAAAAAAGTATATATATATATTTTATAAAAATATGATAATCAATTCTTAAAAAAAAAAATAAATATTAAAATTAAATTTTAAATAAATTATTGAATAAAAAAATATATATTTTTAAACTTTCACGTTATAAATATATATATATGTTGTAAATTTTAAAATCATCAATATTTCAACAGTCAAATAAATAAACACAAATGTTAAAACGAAAGTATAAATTCCAACTAGTTATATACTTTTGTATAACCTTGTCTGAATTTTGATCTAAATTCGTCATAGTCATTTTTAGCTTGAATCATTATTATTCACTGTCTAATATACTTAACAATTCAATATAAATAATTTACCATTAATATCAATTATAAATAAGATATTAAAAATAATTTCTAAAAATATATAAATTAACGTATGTGTATATTATTTTTTATACGTTCAAAAAAAAAAAATAAATCAAATGACTTTCATGCGTATTTTGAGTTTAATAAAGTCACACAATTTTTTTGCAAAAATATTTAAAAAAAAAAATATGAAATTAAAAAAAATATTGAGCTTTTTTTTTTCTTTTATTTTTTTACTATTTTTTTAAAAATCTACCAATAGCCCTGGGTTTGTTAGCTCAATGCTCAACCCTCGTGTGTGAATACTAATTAGCCGACGTAAAAAACTCTTCTCTGTCTCTGAAACTAGTAAAATTTTTTTTTTTTTTTACTTTACTTTTTATGATTTAAAAAAAAAAAAAAGTACCTAGCACTTGTGAAAGAAAATATTCTGATTCATAATTTACTACTTTCATTTAGTTTAATTGAAAAATATATAAAAAATATAAAATAATAATTTTAATATATAAAATTTTTTTGTGGTTTAAAAAATTTCATTTTGTTATTTATTTAAACACTGTATTATCACATGATCAATTGTAATTAATTAAACAATATATATATACTAAAATAAGATGAAAAAAATTTTAGTATATAATAATATTAGTTTGCTCTAACGAGCATGTGTATGACTAAGAGATGACTATCATTGCCTTCTGGCCCAACTGTGGGCGGTAAATGTCAGAATTGTCCCGAGTATAAGTTGTTTATGGCAACAATATATACAAGGACCCAGAAACCTCCACTTGTATCAAGAGATAGAAAAAGATGAAATATAAAAATATTAATAAAAATAAAAAATAACACTTGAGGGAAGCTATAAATTTCTTTTAAAGCTTGTAGAATATATATACTCTGTCTGATGGGCCCTTTTTTCGTTGAGGGTGGTTTGAGGCAATTCATTGTTCAAAGTTGAATTTTTAACATTTCACAATTTTAGCTTGATGATGTATATTTATATCCAGTACAATCCAGTTGACTTTTGCATAATGTTAAATTTATAAAAATATAAAAAATTTCATTTTTTTACTGAAAAGGGTTTAAAATTTGATGAATGAAATAAAATAAAATATATACTCATTTTTATAATTAAATAATAATAAAGTGTATTAAAAATCGTATACAATTTTGATTTCCATATAAGGTAAAAAGTTTTTTTTTTATTTTTTATATTTAATATTAATTATCAGGTAGAGGGAAGGAAGGGAGTTTGAAAAAAAAATTGAGATTATAATAAAAAAAAAAAAGTGGAATTAATGAGATGTTGATAGAGAGCCAGAGATAAATTTTTATTTTTTTTTATCGATTATTTATTTATTGACAAGAAATTATTTATTTTTTTATAAATATTTTTCATATACAATGTATTTGCATATATTATTATTATTATTATTATTTGACAGTCTATCTTGACTCTCGAAATCATCATTATTATTCCACTTATTTATCTATTAATTCTCGATAATTTTTTTTTCAATTTTATTTTTTCAATTTCTCTGATATGTGAGACAAAATCCGTGAATTTTTTTTTTCTTTCTTTTTTTTTTTAACTAGTCATTTTACAATACAATTTTTTTTTATTTTTTTGTTCTTTTTTACCAATTCATTGTCAAAAAGATTAAGTGTGCGTAAAGTTTTATATATATATAATTTTTTTTTAAAATTATTACCAAATACACACTGTAATTATTTCTCATATTGAGATTAATTTTTGAATGAGTTATATCATTTTAAATACATTTTCATCTAAATACTTTTAATTTATTTATTTTTTTTTTCTTTTTTTCGTTTGGCAGATTATCAAGACTTAAATGAGTCTTGTTTAAGTTTTTTATTGAGGCAGTTTTTGGTTCTCAATCGTACCTACATTTCAGTTAAAATTCATGGATTGACTTTAATTTATTTAGTTTGATCGGTAAATTACTATACAAAATGAGTAAAAAATAATTAAATATCTAATTTCAGTATTGATTTAATAAAAAAAAAAAAAAATTATTCATCTTAAACTCATTTTGTATTGAATAATTAAATGATTTTAATAATTATTAATTTTTATATTTTTTATTTTATTTCTACACTACTTTGGACTTTTGTTTTTTTTTTTAATAATTATATCAAAGAGATTCATAAATTAATAATGCTTTTATACAATGACATATATTATATAGCAATAAATGTTTTCTACTGTGCATTTGCTCTCTAATTTTGTTCTTTATTAATTAATTTTTTTTTTTTGTTAAATTAAAAATAAAAAAATAAAAAATTATAAATAACAAAGTAACAATTGTTTAGAGAGCCTAAGGGATTAAATTCATTTTTTTTTTTTAAATTTATTTTTTCATATATAGTTTTATATATTTTATGTACGAATGAGTGACCAGTTTTTTTTTTATTTAAATTTATTTTTTTACATATTATTATCATATTATTATAATTTTTTAAATTTACTTTGTGATAAAAAATACAAAAAAAACTGCTCTATAATATTTTAATCAAACATATATGTAATACATACATACACAAGCATACATTAACTGTCTTTGAACACAATGCTCACTTTTTCTTACTCACATTTGATATAAAAGTGATATATCCCTTCTTCCCTCTCTGACTCATTACTGTACAAGAAATTCATCTTTCTTTCTTTTTTTACTCATTTACTTTTTTAAACATTAATTATTTTTTTTTTTTTTTTTTTTTTTAATATTTACAGTTGAACTTATCATCTAAACAATATATAATATTTACATTATAATAATAATCATTTTATTATGTCGACAACTATCCTATACATTATATCTTTTTTTTTTTCATTTTTTTATTATTTTTTCTTTAAATTTAATATTTAATTATCTTAAAGTATGTGGAAATATGTCTTTGAGAAAAATCATCATTTATATATATAAAAAATCTCAAATGAGAAATATGAGGATGACTCTCTAATCAGTACACATCTATTTAATTATTTTTATTATTATCATATGGCTAGTAGATAAATAGACAAGACAAATACACATTATACTTATATATATATTTATATATACGTACTCGCATTCAATAACCATTAGATGTTAGAAATGATTAAATTATAAAAAAAAAAAAAAAGATGATATTACGAAAAATAAAATTTATAAAAAAATTTAAAATAATAAAAATAATATTAATTTGTTTTCTCATCTATGGTTATACATTTATACATTATATAAACATTCAAAAATTCACAATCATCATTGAAAAATTAGTCAATATATTGACATTATTAAAATGTCCAGTATTTTATTATTTAAAAAATTTTTTTTTTTTATTGCGTATATACGAGGACGATCAACTATTTTCAATTTATAAATTTAATTATTTATAAAAAAAGTATTAATGTCTTGTTTTACAAATGAATCAGTTTAAATTTATTTATAAAAAAAAAAAATTTATAATTTTTTTAAAAAACAAACAACAATTGAATAAATAAAAAAAAAAACAAATTTTTAATAAATCACTTAAAATGACTCACTGGGTTGTTTTAGTATAGAGTTAATCTCTAACTAGCCCTGTCTTATTACGTATTTGTGGTATTTTAATGGATATATGTATATATATATGGCAAAATTTTTTTATTTAAAATAAAATACACCACATTATTGACATGATTGTTAACAATTTTACCCATTGATATTGGGTTTAATTGTGGATCAAACATCAGTTGCTTGTGTATAAGATGGTGCAAGACCATGTGCTGGTGTTAATGGACCAGTTGTTGATGCAAGTGATCTTCTTGAATAAATAGTTGCAGCTGAATGTGGTGTATGTGGCGCCGTATTCGCTGGCGTATGCCTCCTTGAGGCTGAGGCGAAGGGCTAAATGGGCCCATAATTACTTAATGCGGATGGCCTTTCATGTTGCAACTGATTTTGTTGTTGCGTATCGCAACCAGCTGTATTCATATCGCCTCCCGCTGACTGATGACGTCATACATGCGAAAGAGGTGGTTGTTTTAATACATGATGATGTAAATGATGTTGTGATGCACTAGCAACACTACCTGGTGGTAATAATGCACTACCTGGTCCAGATGTTGCATAACCTTGCATCATTGAACGTCCCATAACACCTTTCATACTTGCACTACCAATACCACTAACACCAGTAACACCAACTATACCAGCATTACCACCATGTGAATTAACACTACTACCAAATAAACGTCTCCATAAACGTCTCCATGAATCAACTGTTTTACCACTCCATATCCATACACCAGATGTTATACCAACTGCAAGTGCCATAAAATATTTAAGCATAAGAACAGAATATAATGGTCTTGAACGTGGTTCACATGGACAACTTATTGTACGTAACCATTCTGTACGTAATGTTGTTTCATATAAATAACAACCAAGTACTGCACTTGCTGGTACAGTATATAATACAGAAAATACACCAATACGTATCATTAATTTTTCTAATTTATCTGCTTTTGCACCTGGTTGTCTTTTTATAACTGATCTTATACGAAATAAACTAACAAAACCAGCAAGTAAAAAACTAGTACCCAATAATAAATATACTAGTAATGGTACCATTATAAAATTTTTAATACTATCTGGTGCAACAGTACATACACCAGCAACTGGATCACCTTCAATACCACCAGCTAGTAATGCATATACTGTTTGTGCTGTTGGTGCTAACCATGCAGCAAGATGAAAATATTGTGAATATGAACTAATTGCTTCATTGCCCCATTTTAAACCAGCAGCAAGAAACCATGTAAATGCTAATATAACCCACCATACAGATGATGCCATACCAAAAAAATATATCATTAAAAATACATAAACACAAGGACCAACTGTTTGTGGTCCTGTTTTTAATACAGCACCATCACAAGCTATTTCTTCATGGCTTAATGCACTTCTTGCTAAATAACCAAGTGATACAAAAAAATAACATGCTGATAAAAATACAATTGGTCTTTCTGGATATTTAAACCTTTGTCTATCAATGAGAAATGTGATTACGGTTGTGAGTGTGCTTGCTGCGCATAGGCCGCTCCATAGTGCTAGCCATACTGCTGCGAATTCTCGTTCTTCTGGATTTAAAAATGCTCCGTGGCATGGTAGGGCGCAATTGTTTAGAACAGATTTTGTTCCTAATACAAGATCTCGACTGTGTGGTGGTCCTATTGCTGGTGTCATTGGTACTCCTATGACGTTCATGCTTTCCAAAATTCCGTGACCATTTACGCCGACATTTTTTGCCCCCAGGAAGACGAGAGGTGGTCGACATTTGCATTCGCAATCTTTCGTCCTTTCCCCCTGGGGATGCTGACAGTTTTTTTGATTCTTACCCGGTTTACAACGGGCCGGTTGATTATTTTTTGTTGGTTTTGATGTTGGACGTAATATACCATTATTATTACCATTATTTGATGGATTATTTGATAAACCAGATCCACTTGAACCTGATGAACTAATACCTGTATTACTATTACTATTACTACCACCACCATTACCGCTATTTGTATGATTATCTTGTTCCATACATAAAAATTCTGGATCACCATGATATGGTAAACGTTCACAAGACATTCTTTCAGGCCATGAAAAACCATATTGTTGCATTAATGGTGCACAACCAGCTCTAGCACGTTCACAAACACTTCTACATGCTGGTAATGGTTTACTATATTCTGTTAAACATATTGGTGTATACATTGAGCATAAAAAAAATTTAAGATCAGGCGAACACTTGATTTCAACAAGTGGCCAGAACTGATGTACTTCAAGTCCAGCTTCTTCTTGTGTATCATGATTAAGTTCATTTGGCATTGCAGTTAAATTATAACCAATTCCACGACACATGGGAATTGTAATCTCTTCACATCTGCCATTGCTATTTGAGCTTGAACTCATACTAGAGTGGCTACTTGACATACCTACTCCTCCTCCTCCACCACTAGTACCACCAATACCACCATTATTACTACCACTTAATCCATTGCCAAGTAAATTAGAATTTTGACTGCTACCAGATGCTGATCCAATTGATGATGGGGATGATGATGATATTGATGATGATCCACCTGGTACTGGTCCAACGCTATTTGCCACACCCAATGAAGGTTCTGATCTGACATTTGGTACAGCTGTCACCGTGAGGACTAGGGGTAAAAGGATGAGTAATATCGCTGGCATTCCTCCACTAGTCAGCGGAACTCTTGTCCGTCCCATTGCGTCCTCCGGAATAATTTATATCCAATATATCATTACTCCAATCTTTAATAAAAAAAATATAATATAATTAATATTATTATACAACATATAAAGAAAATAATATTTTATCAAAATTATAATATCTTGATTATTATCAATATTTTTTTAGCTTATACATATATTTTTTTTTTCTATATATAAATATACGCACGCAAAACTTGAAACAGTATTTATATAATTTTATATATATAAACTGACTTTTACAGTAACTGCCTATATAAACTAAACTGATCTTATAATAGAGGTAACATTGCATGCATTAAAATAAAACAAAAAAAAAAAAACACGTGACCAAAGCTAAATATTATTGTAGGAGGCCCCGCTGTTAGTTTTAATGTTTGTTAAAACTTTTAAAAGTATTTATAGGGCCTGGTGAACAACCGCGTATATTAAACATACACATACGTTATATTATACCATTTATTTGAGGTAACGTAAAGCCAGTATTTTCTTATTTTATCAACGTGTGTGGTGTGGCCAATGACTTTACAAAGAAATGAAATAATAATAATAATAAATTTAAAAAATAAAACAAAACATTTTATATATACGTATTTCAATTTGTATGAAAAATAAATAAGTATAATTTAAACAAAAAAAAAACAACTCTTCCTTTCGAGTTTGTTTCATCAGTGACTGGAATGAATCATCAATATTTCTGTTGTATAGACAATGTGTGTGACATAGCATTTATTCTTCATTTGATTCAAAAAGTCCACTTCAAATTGAATATAAAAAAAAATCAATTTGACAATACCAAAGTATATATATTTTATATTAAAAAAATAAATTTGAAAATAGAATTTCAAATTGTATAATATAATGAGTAGTCAATTGAAGCACAGTCTAGTCACTATTTTATGGTATATGATAAATTAGGGTGCATGTGCCTTCATACTACCCTTGTTGTCCTCGACATCATCAAGTTGCTCTGTATACTCATTTCAACTTATACTTTACACCTTTTTTTCCCTCATTTTTTTTTTTGTCTCTTCACTTACGGGCCTTTTCCAATTGTTCTCACTTTATTCTCGACACCTATCAGCTACTCTTTTTTTTTTTTTTTTTATATCTCTCTCTCTATACACTTTTATATTATACAGTGAATATAAAAACTTGAAATAATATGAAAAATGGAAAATATATATATATATATTTTTTTTGCACGTGACTCATTCAAGGAAGAGTCTCATTTGCAGTATATATGAGAGTTTTTATGACTCTAAAATGAGGAAAGAAAGTTATATCGTACGTGCTTTATAAATTAATGCTCGAGACTGTATGCATTTTACAATAAAACTCAGGGTTAACATCATATTGATCTGTTATTTATACAATAAATTTAAAAAAAAATCAACAAAACAAATAAACAAAAATCCTTACTGTTAGTTTAGCAATGTTATTTTTATTTTATATTACTTTGTAAAATTTTTATACATCAAGAAGGTTGTATCTGTACTTAATAAGTATTTTGACTGCATGCAATAACTTCCCATTAAGATGAAACGAGAAACTTTTTTTCTTTTTTTTTTTTATTTAACTTGGTTTTCATGATGTCATGAAGGAGTGAAAGATAAAAATGAATTTGGTGGGCGAACAAGATGAAAAAGCAAACAACAAATATAAATGAAGATTGAAGAAAATAAGAAGGGAGATGATAATATATATTTACAGTAAAAGTAAAGTCTGAAATGCACTTCTGGCAATGAATCAGTTTTAGAACCAAAAAAAAAAAAAAAAAACCATCTTTGTCATGGTTATATACTTATATGCAAACTGTTTTGTGTTTGGCTTACGATATACACTTTTTTAAATATTTTTTTTTTGCATGTAAATCACTGATGTTTTACGTGGTTACAAATCTAGCTGTAAAAATTTTATACCAATGTCTTGTCATAAAAATGAGTGTAATTTATAATACGTAATTGCTAAACCAATATCTTGATTCAACAGATTCATATTAATTGGTTAGTTTTATTTTTAAATTTATATATTATTCAATAAAAATTTGTTTCAACTTATGACTTGTTGTATAAAATAAATCAAAATATATATTGTATTACGTAGAAAATGCAAATTTTTTTATAATAATTGAGGGTCTACATGCAATAACACGCTACGCGCTCGAAAAGTTGTAGAAGTATTGTCCAATAGCCGAAAGACAATATGAAATTATAAAGTTGTCTAAAAAAAAAAAAAAAAATACTAGCATCTTAACAATTAAAAATAAAAATTTTCTTTCTTGAAAATTTTTTTTCTAAAATTATTATTATTATAAGAAAAAAAATTATTAACAATTTTTTTTTAAATCAAAATTTTTAACTATAATAAATATATATTATTATAACTTTTTTATTTATTGAAGAAATCCATTGAAACTTTCAGTCCATATTTATTATAATGTAAAGAATCATATGTAATAATAATAATTTAAAAATTTTCATATTGTTTATTAGTTATTATTTTTAAATCATTACAATCTATTTATCAATTTTTTTTCACTTCATCATAAAAAAGAGTCGAACAAATTTTATGCCAGATAAAACTTCCAGTGAACAAATTATTAATTATAAGTTGAACAAGTTTTTCCGAAAGTTTGGAATGTTTTTGTCAAAAATTAACTTGTTTATTAAATAAACAATTTAGCGCGCGAGCCGTTTGAATTATATACCGTGCGCTTGTGAAATTTTACCTCATACGTATCCTTTATTTTTATCCTTTATTTCACAAGCGCACGGTATATAATTCAAACGGCTCGCGCGCTAAATTGTTTATTTAATAAACAAGTTAATTTTTGACAAAAACATTCCAAACTTTCGGAAAAACTTGTTCAACTTATAATTAATAATTTGTTCACTGGAAGTTTTATCTGGCATAAAATTTGTTCGACTCTTTTTTATGATGAAGTGAAAAAAAATTGATAAATAGATTGTAATGATTTAAAAATAATAACTAATAAACAATATGAAAATTTTTAAATTATTATTATTACATATGATTCTTTACATTATAATAAATATGGACTGAAAGTTTCAATGGATTTCTTCAATAAATAAAAAAGTTATAATAATATATATTTATTATAGTTAAAAATTTTGATTTAAAAAAAAATTGTTAATAATTTTTTTTCTTATAATAATAATAATTTTAGAAAAAAAATTTTCAAGAAAGAAAATTTTTATTTTTAATTGTTAAGATGCTAGTATTTTTTTTTTTTTTTTTAGACAACTTTATAATTTCATATTGTCTTTCGGCTATTGGACAATACTTCTACAACTTTTCGAGCGCGTAGCGTGTTATTGCATGTAGACCCTCAATTGGCCAACCAAAAAGATTTCAAATATAAATTCACGAAGCATCCAAGCATACCTTCTCTTATTTTCATTTTTTTTTTTTTATGATTTTTTATTTTATTATTTACGCATAAATTATTATTTACTCTTGTCTTTATCTCACCTTTTTAATATTAAGAATGAGACAAAGATGAAAAAATGAGATAATAAATGATAAAAATGAAAAAAAAAAGTTAAAAAAAGCTACCTCTGATGTCCCATGGAGTTGTCTTAAATAAACTACAGGTAGGCGCGATATTCATTGGTGATGTTCTCAGTCACGATTTGATATACACAAAGTGGGTTTATATTTTTAACTCATTCTATCTATCTTTTTCAAACTTTTGATTATTATTATTATTTATTTTTTAATCTTGTAACTACTACTAATACTACTTTCATCTTTATATATAAACCATATGAAAAAAAAATTCTTTACCTCTGGCAATTACGATAAGAATCAAACGATTTTTCTTTCTCGTTGACGCTTTTTATTTTTTATCATATACAAAAAACTTCATCAATCGATCATATTTCAATTTCTACAAATTGTATATATTATCATTGTCATTATATCTTTTTTTTTTTTTTTATGTTATGTTATTAAATTTATTGGTAAAAAAATTTTTTTAAAAATTATTAAATTATTATTAATTAAATTTATTATTATTAATTAAATTTATTTTTTATAAAAAAACAAATTTTTTTATTTATAATTTATTCATAATGTTTATTATTTTTTTTTATTTTTTATTTCTGTCGTATAAATTTTTAATACTTTAATTAAATTGTTTTTTTTTTTTTTTTCATATGATTAGTTATTTTTATTGCTCAAGATTTTGTAGCACTGATTTATTTAAAATTTCTCTTAAAATAGTTTTTTTTTTAAATTTATTATTTTCAATTTAAGAATGATTAGTTACTTAAAAAAAATAAAAATAAAAAGAGTTATTTTTAAGTATAACTAACAATTATTTTTCTATATAACTGACACAGTACAATTGTGAAAATTTTAAAAATAAATTTATTCATTTATAAAATATGTATACTTGAACTTGACATGCCAGTGAACTCGTCAGGATTTAATGGTTTGAGTATCACTGGGGTATTTTTTTATTTTTTTTTTTTATTTTAAGGGATGTAGACGTAACTCGGGAGATAAAATATCCTCTGAGACCTCAGGCATTTATACCCCTTAGGAATTTTTTTTCAACGAGGATAGTTTTACAAGGGGGTTGAAAAGAGGAGGAAAAATAATATGAAACTGTAAGCATTAAAGAGCAAAGAGAGTTATACATTTGCAAGTACCGTTTACTTGTCTGCCCACATGCACATTTTTTTTTTCCTTAGTTTTTTCATTTTTATTTACATTTTTATATTTTTCTATTTTTTTATTTTTTCATCACCATGTATACATTCATAAAATGAAAAATGGACATACTTTGAAGGGTGACTATATTTTTTTTTATATTTTATTGCTAGCTATCACTGTGTGTTGTTTATCATTTTCCTTCATCAATTTTTTCTTTCTTTTTTTCTTATGATTTTTCCTTTTATTTATATAAATTTAAGAAAAAAAAAAAGTTTAACAACTTGAATAACCAGTTAATTATATAAATAATTTTATCATCAATATATATATTTATGTCATACAAAAAGAGAGTGAGAAATCTCAATGTTAATAAATAAAGTTGTTGGTTTTTTTTTTAAAATGTAGTTGAGAATGAAAAGAGTGTAACTGCATCATCGTCTCGATAACCGGAACAATTTATTAACACCCTTCAAAATTTATATGTTAGTTACTTTATAAATATAATACAATGATGATATTAACAAACTTCACATGGTCAACATGATTTCACAAACTGACTTAACAACTTTATTTCCGGTATTTATTTGAAAAATTAAAAAAAAAAACACATTTATTATTGTGAATCAGTTTTTATATAATATTCCAAGTGAATTTGTGATTCAAGTATTAAATTTTAGTACTAACGAGGAGAAAAAAAAAAAAAAAAAAAAAAAAGCTATATATGTATTATTTTTTAACGTGGGTTTCTTCGGTCGATATTTGGTGCCGTGCTTAAGCACACCTGCGACCAATCCACCTCCTAGAGAAAAAAAAATAAAAGAGACTTCTGTCTGAAGTGTAGCGAAGCATTTGTTTGAACCGACATAGACCTTAGAAGTTTTTATAAATTTTTTTTTTTGGGTTTTTTTATTCACCCTCTTCCACCTGCGCAAAATCATCTTTCATATTATACACTAGAATTTTTTTATATATATATATTTTTTTTTCCCTCTAAAAAATGAAATATATATTACTCATTTTATTTAGTGCTACAGTCTGTATTTTATATATATATTTTTTTTCATGAGAAACACACAAAAAAATAATAGATAAAATTTTGGTCGAGTTATTTAATAATTAAATATAAAATATTTGTCATTTTGTTGAATGTTTTTATATTAATAAATTATTCAACTGTTGATGATGAGATAAAATTTTTTTTTATATAATATATACAGTAGGAATGTTAAGGTGAGGCAAATGGGTGGTGTATCATCATCCCACGTTTAAGATGACTGGATTATATGTGAAGGTAGAAAAATATATGAAATAAAAATATAATATTAAAGATTGATGAGAACTGAATAGATAAAACTGATGAAGGAAATAAATCCTTGAAAATTTTTCATGTCACATTTGCTACATAGTTTTTTTATTATTTTATTATTTTATTTTTTGCTTCTTTTATATTCTTATCATGAATAATCTGTCATCATCCCACATTTCTTTTTGCCCCTGGACAATAAACCAAGTGAAAGACATTTTTATCATCAAGTACTTAACTGTCTGAAAAAAAAAAAATCTTTTTATTAATTTATTTTATTTTTTTTTCTCATAAACAATAATGATGTTAAAATCCATTTATATAAAATTGTAAAGAGAAATATGAAAAATAAATTAAAATCAATAAAAATTGGATTAATATTAATCCAGAAAAAGTAATTGTTGAAAGAGATGAAAAAAAAAAAAATACCTTTTAATAATTATGACAGTCTATTGGAGTTTAATTATAGTTAGATATTTTAACTATTAAAAATGAGACAAAGAGGATTATATTTCACAGCTTTATAAAGTAATATTGATGATGATAATATATATGACAATATACATGTGTGCAAAGAGAGTGTATTATATAGTAAAAGTCAGCAAAAGTTTGATGAATATATAGGATACTTGTGACACCAATGTAGATTGCTGACGATGCATCACTATAACTGTCAACTGTTAGTTGCTAGTTTGTGATAAAAAAAAAATACTTTTTACTATTTGCGTCCGCTTTTGTCCAGTTTGTTAGGGAAAGAAAATGATGTATGATTTTTATTTTTTTTAAATAAAAAAGTTATCAATATTTTTGATAATATTAATTACCTGATATTTAAATTATTTATATTTAAAAAATTAGTAGTCAAGATTTAGTATAAACTAAAAATACCGTTAATATAAAAATCAAAAAATATAAAATAAAAAAAAGTTTTCGTAGAAAACTGTCTATATGATTTTTTTTTTAAATTAATTTTATTTTTTTCTTTATTTTATTATTTACTTTTGGATAACTTGAATAAAAAAAAAAATAAAACCTGTCTTGAGTACAAGATTTGATATAAGTATGCACAACTTGTAGACAACCGGAATTTTCTGGACGACAGTAAATTCAAGAAGACGAATATATACTTTTTTTTTTATTTGCAATAAAAATATATATGTAAGTATCCCTGAGAATTGAAAATGACATTGAAGACTAAAGAATCATCTCTCTTAAAGACTTTGTCATATGTTTATTTCCAAGTATATATATATTATTTATATTTTTATAAGCCAGATGATCAAGGGTAACGATTAATTCATAGCATATTAAATTGATAAGATATATATATTTTGCATCCTGTCATTAATAATTATCGATAATTTAAAAATATTTATACAGAAAGAATGATATATTTTTAAATAAATAAATAAATATATATATAAATTTATTTTTTCATTTTTTGCTTGATAAAAATCTGAGAGGCTTGTTATAAAAAAATTCTGAAGCGTCAGTCGATATATATATGGTATTAGAGCGAACGTAGTTGGTTCACACCACTGATGTACTAAGGGTACTTTGGTGGTGTTATCGATCCAACAGCTTCCCACATCAGGGGTGGTTGTATTGAGAATAAGGCCACTTTTATATATATAGTACAAGTTTTATTAATAAAATAAAAATAATAATAATTTCATGCATGATAAGATATAATAATATTAATTAACACTTGAAATAGTTATTTATGGTTTTTACGTTGTAAAATAAGTCATTATTTTATATATATAATTGAATGATTCAAGTGAAAAGTTGATTTATAAATGTTGATATATAATTTTATATATTCATTATATTTGTAGAGTGTGTAGGTAGATGAATTCTCTTCTCATTATAGTAAATTTAGTTGGCACACGACACGACAATTTGAAATACATATAAAGAAAAAAATAAATTAAAATGATGCTACAAAAATTACCGGAAGCTATGGTTTTACGAGCGATAACTGAGGCGTGTTAACCCTCCTCGAACTTGAGCCCGTAATTTTCTCATTTTTTTATTTTTTTTATTTTTCTGTTTAAATTCTCAGTTTATCTTTAACTTTTTGCACAAATTTCTTTGCCAGTATATATAGCAATAACAGCTGTATATTTTTTAGTGTACGTAAAGCTAAATTTAAATTAATTTGTGTTTGCATAATTATAATTTTAAAAATTGACAATATTTATTTAAATTGCAATAAATGAATTAAAAAATTCAATGAGTTCAACAACAATTTAAATAAATATATATAAAAAAAAAAAAAACAAAAAAAAAGTGAGATTAGCTATACTTGAGTTGTAAAAGCCATTAACCCCAATGAGATCGTAGACGAATTGAAGAACCCTAAAATGCCACTGTAGTTTTTACCCCTCTCAAGAGACCACATTGTACTACATTGTATATATATTTATTACTATCATTATTATTTATTATATATATAAATATAAATATATAAATATAAAATCGAAAAAGGAAAAAATTTTAAGGGAGAAATTTAAAGGGATATTTTTGGGTCTTGTTAGTCTAGTATTGAACGAAAAATAAAATTAATGTTGTATAGAAATATGCTACAGCAAACTATATACAGGGGGATGATGATGATGATGATGATGATGATGATGATGATGATGATGTTGATGATGTTGATGGACAAAAATAGTTTGCAGCAACGAGGCAATAGAAAATGTTGACAAAGGGTAACAGGGACGATGTACACCGGCTGCTGCGACGAATGACGAAAAAAAAATAAAAAAAAAAAAGGGAAAAACAACACGAAAAAAAAAAGCCAGTGGGTTGAAAAAAAAATAGGGGGTGGTGGTAGAAAGAATAGCATTTGCACTGGTTATTCTTTATCATTACAGTGACATAGTCTGTTTGATATAAATAAGGGATGAAAAATAAAAAAAAAAAAAATGAAAAAAATATATAAAATTTTCTGTCCGAAAAAAAAATATTTTTTTTTCATTAAAAATTTGTGTATTTATAATTTTTCATTGTGACAATAAGGAATAATATAGTCTCGTTAAAAATAATTCATTTATAGTCACAATGCCACTCAGTATGTTGGTACCTATTGCTGACTGCTTCACACCTTGTGAATTAACCACCTTATTTTTCATAATTTTTTTTATATTATTTTCATAAAAAAAAATTCTATTATTTCATTTTACAGTTTTTCATTTTTATTTATTTAATTTTTTCATTATTTTTTATTTTTTTTTTTGTCTTGCTACTTGTCTACCTGTTTTTTTTTATTTTTTTTTCAACTCATTTATTTCAAGTCTGGAATTATATCATTGCAAATATACCTATATAAGACTACTAGTCGTAATCGACGCAAAAAATAAGAAGGAAAAATAATTTTTTTTTTTTTTTTTATGTTGGAAAAAGACTTATCGGGTCAAGAGGTTCGTTGGGGTTTTTTATTTTTCAAATATATATTATCTTGAATATAACGAAAAAATGTTTTTAAAATTTGTAATTTAAGAAAATTGCTTTTTTATTTTTAAATATTTTTATATACTTATATATATTTAAATGGTTTTTATTCATTTTTTTTTTCTTAGCTACTTTTGGTATTAATTAATTAGATGCTTTTTATTTATTAATTTTTTTTTTGGTATATATTTATAATTCTTTTTTATCCTACTCTTGGCATTTCCCTTTTGTAATATATATTTTTTTTATTTATCTTTTGATAGAGATTATCGTTTGGTAAGCGGAAAACAGATGCGCCGAGACAAGATAAGACTTATCTTAAACTATATATATATTTGCAAAAGACAATAACTCTCTTTTCTTCTTTATAATACTCTTATTTTAATAATTTATTTATTTATTTTATTTTGATATTAAAAATAGGACAAAGTTCATAATTTATTGTTTTTTTTTTTACATTTAAATTTGAAGCATATGATGATGAAACAATTATACATTATTAATATCAAATTAAACCAGATGTTTAAAAAAAAAGATAAATACAATTAAATAAACAAAAAAAAAAAAAAAAAAAGGTAAATGTACTCTTTAGACAACGTAACAACATCGAGGTAAATGAGAATGTGGTTTGGATCGTTGGATGGATACAGAATCAGGCAGTTTAGGTCGTGGGACCTCGAGAAATAAATGCGATAAGATAAAACGTGAGACGTTGAGCTACATTTATATATATTTATATATGTATATCGAAAAGTCACGACATAAAAATCCAATAATCTTTGCATTTTTTTTTTTTTTTTTTTTTATTGATAGGTGTTTTTGTAACAATAATTCTCTCACGTATTTAATAACAAATAAATAAGAAAAAATTTGCATAATTAATTATTAAAAATCAATTTGTTTTTTAAATTTATCCAACATTACTAATAAAATGATAATAAAATTAATTATAAATATAAAAGGTCATAGTTTAAAATGATAATTAATTAATTTAATATATTTTTATTAAAAAAAAAATTAATTAATTTGAATATACATTTTTAGACAAGAGGATATATTATTTTGATGCAGATTTAATTTAACTGTGGTATATCTTGATTGCAGTTTAGGCCAATTTGTTAGTGTGAAATAATAATAATAATAATATATTTAATGAGAAATAAAAAAAAGGGTAAAAAAAAAAGGCAAATATTGTGGGTGGTCTTTGGTTTAAAGTGGCATTTAGACAAGATAAAAAGGGACAAGAAGATATCCCAAGAGTTTTTATATAACAAGAGTTGAGACTGTCATGCAATAACAAAAATCCCTGGACAATCATTTTAGTTTTTTATGAAACTCTAGGAATAGTTTTTATGTTTTGTGTGGTATTGCATGATGATATTTAAATTACATTGGTGTTGTTATCAAATGTGTATCAAACATTGTGTTGTTATTATTTTTAGCCAACTTGTAAAAATTTATAAACACCATAAATAGATAAGATATTATTTAGATAAATATTTCAAAATAAATTTAATTATTATTAATTTATTATTTCTTGATAATAAAAATGTCTCAATAATAATATTTACTATTTTCATTAAACCATAAAATATATTAACTGTTGTTAATATAAATAATAAAAAGAAAAAAAAAAAATTGTTGCAAATCATGATGACTCTTTAAATGGTCAAATAAAAATACACTTATAAGGAAGCAACATATAAAAACTTGATTTTTTTTTTTATTCATATATTTTTCTATTTATACTAAAAAAAAAAAAAAAAAGAAATTTTACATTTACAAAGTTTAAATCTTTAGTAAAAATAATTATTATAAATTTTTTTTTTCTATATTTCAATAGTGAAAAACTTCAAACATCTTTTCAAACTTTAAAATTTTTTTTTTATACAAACAAATATAAAGTTTAAAGACCAATGAGTATTTTCAATTAATGCATTACAAAAAAAAAAAAAAATGCAAAATCATTTAAAAAAAATTTCAACATCAAAATAAAATCTTTGATTTATTTAATTTAATATTCACTTCAAGAAGGAGATGTAAATTTATATATTATATATGAAAGAAAAGATATCAGACAAATAAAAAATATATGAGTATATACTTGACTGGTACTCAGTAAAATTTCAGTTGAATAAAAAATAATAAAATTAAATAAATAAATATATTTAAATATTGTAAAAATAAAGGGCTTCCACTTAAAATACATAAAAGCTAAAGATATGTTAAGTATTTATTTTCAGTGTATTTATATTTTTTATATATAATATATAATTTATACAAATGGAATATATAAAGTATAGCAAAGAAATATATTTGAATGTTAAAATACAAATTTTTGTGTATCTTCATAGTTATACATAGTTAGATATAGGACATTCAATATCAAATATACATATATATATATATTTTTTTACTCCAAAAAAAAAATTAAAAAAACCCATATATTTAAAACTAAACATTTCGAAAATCTATATAACACATAAACCAAAAAAATTTCAAAAAATAGAGAAATAAAATGGACAAGAGAATAGAAGTATAGAGTGGATGACCGCGAAAAGATAAAGGTCTGCTTCCAGACAGTTTTGTATTTTATATCTCTTTCTATCTCTTCCAGTAAAAAATTTCCAGCCGTTCATTTAGTATTCGGTTTACAAATGTTAGGGTGAATATCAGGGTGCATGCGTACGTGCGTACATATATATTTTTTTATTTTATTTCATTGGATAACAGTCTAGCACTAAATTTACTGTCTAACAAGAAATCTGAGACTTTACTCCAAAAATTATAAAACTAATAAATTAATTGTAATAAAAATTAATTAATGATAGTTTTTTTTAAAAAAAAAAACAAATAAATAAATAATCTCACCTTATAAAAAAAAAATTAAAACGTTTTTAACACTCCAAATAATTAATAACAATCAATTTACTCCATTATCACATAAATAAATAATTTTTTTAATAATTATTAAATTAACAATAACTTCACTTAAATTTTTTTATTTATATATTTATTTAACACATAAAACAATTGTTGTTATTATATATATATATATATTTTTTTATTAAATCAATTCACTTGCAAAATAAATCAATAAAATACTTTTTGTTGTATTCAAATTGTCAATTAATAACACTTGTCAAAAAAAAAACACACACACACATTAATTAAATAATATTATTATAATAAATATATTATTATTAATTATAATTTACAATTAATTTTTTTTAATTATTATTAATAAATATAGTTGAATGTTGATGTGATGATGGCTGTGAGCGAACTGTTGTCTGTTGGCGTCGGGAGATCGAAAACCGCCTAGCGCCAAGCGAATCACTGTGGTAAAAAATGGAAAGAGAAACGAGCAATGACGAGGTTATATATTTAAAAAAAAAGTGGGAGAACTTGATACAGTCTCTCTCTCTCTTACTCTCTAACTTTTATTCTTGTTTTTATCATATTATTTTGTATCAGTCTGTCTTTATTTTGTTAGTATTATTATTATTATATATATATATCGTCGACACCGTCTGAACGTCCCTTGTTGAACCCGTGGAGAGTTGTTTTCCCCTCACTCTATTCTACCCCTTGCCATAGTTATTTCCACTACTCACTCACTCACTATCATTGAGCTTGTGCGTGTTTCTGTATTTCTATGTGTTGGTGTCTTCACAAGTAAAATGTATATGTGTATATTTTTTTTCTTCATTTTTTACTCCAAAATACACAAAACAATAATTTAATAATTTTTTATTTGCAGGCTCCTTAAACAGTGACGTCATTATTGGTATTAAGGATAACGAGATCATAATGGTAAGTTTCTCAATTTATTTTATTTATTTATTTTTTTTTTTTTTTGTAGATTATTTTTCAGTATGGTTTTATCACTCCCTCTATTCAATCACTAATTATCAACTTCACACTTGAATTTTTTTTTTTTTTTATTTGTTTTTTACTTAATCTAAGCTTTGAAGAAGAAAAAAAATATATTTTTTTTTTTTTTTACTGTCATATATTTTAAAATGTTTTTTTTATTTCAATTACCAAGTTGTCTATTTTAAGGCTCTTTTTTTTTTTTTTTTTCAAATGTTTCCCATGATTTATCATCATATTTTTGGATTGTTTTGATTTTTATTAATTTGTGAATGTCTTTGAAGAGGGTCTCGTTTTTTTTAAACATAGTTTATTTTATTTTTCTATTTCATGTCAATTTTTTAAACAGCTTGAGTCATTGTTTAGATTAGGAAGTTTTAATTCATTTTGAGGATCAGGTAGTTGTTGGTCATGCGATAGAAGATGAAGGTTAAAAAAATATATATAAAAAAAAAGAGAATAAAAAAAAATCTAGTAGTTTTATCTAAACCTGACGATCATATCGAAGAAAAAGAGGCAAAATGATTCAACTTGTTGGTTGCTTCTTGTGCTTGAAAAAAATTTTTTTTTATTTTTATTTTGTGTCTTTTACCCCACTTGGTAATATCTCGTTTGCTTATATACATATATGTATACTTGGTTGCGTGCATGGTTTGTTTAAAGTTGCCTTCTGTGTTTTGCCATCGGTACCATCCGATCTTGGCAAGGGCCACATGAAACCGGTCACGAGAAACAACGATTCATGTGTACATATACACATATTACCGATGCAACTAGTATCTTTTTTCATCAAGGTAATGCTAAAATCATGAGAGAAGGATATATTACTCTGTGTTGTATTGGATGTATATAGGTATATAAATATCATGATGAAAAATCCCTTGATTGTATGTAGTTATAATTCAGTATACTCATTCCTTCTGAAATATCTTCGAAGGACTTGAGGTCGAAGGGCTACAAGATTTATATCTCATAATAAAAAAATATAAAATAAATATTTAAAAAGGTAAAAGAGATTGAAAAAAGTTTTAAAAAAAAACTAACAGAAGACCCAAAAAAACAAAATAAAAAAAATCAAAACTAAAAAAATCCAAAAAAACTAAAATAAAAATGAATTAATTCACTTGGCTGCACCTTTCTCGTGCTTCGAGGCAAAAACAAACGATTGCTTCATTAGCAGCTTCCAACTGCTTGTTAGTTTTGCTAATGCTGCATATAAGACTTCAGTATTATTTTTTTTCCTTTTTTTTTTTATCCTCATGTTTATTTATTAATTTGTTAATTTAATATTTTTTATTATTTAAAATACAAATGGGGGTAAATTGACTTGCAAATTTTTAGTGAGTTGACTCTAAAATAATTGGTACCAATGATAGTCAGTTGAATCGTATTGAAATCGAAATTATTTTTAACCAAAAAAAAAATTTCTATCGATAAATATGTTCAGAGCCAATTAGTAATTTTTGATTACTTGTTGTTATTTTTCAAATAAAATCATTGAAGTTTATCACTCGAATGGCTCTGACATTTTCTCCAACTTTTAGTGAATGAAATTCTTTAAAAAAAATTTTATGTGTAACGATCAGAGCCAATTACGTGTTTGAAAAAGAAAAAAAAGTAAAACATTATTTTTTTTTTCAATGAATTGACATAATAGAAAATGAAATTGGAAAATCGAATTAAGTTGAATAAAAAAAAAAATAAATTAAATAAAAGAAATATACTCTTAGAACAACAGCATAAAAAATATAAAAGTAAAAAAATAAAAAGCAATAGAAGCGTTGTGTTGTTTCAAAGTGAGCCTTGAAAACTCGAAAAACTTTTGAATAATAATTAAACCACCAAATCTCTGTGAGTCTGGAAGTCTACTTAGTAAAAACTCTCTGACATTTTAACTTACCCCCGAGTGATTCACAATTTACCAAGATTAAGTAAAAATTTTCTCCATTTCTTTTAAATTTTTTTTTTTTTTTTCCTCAATATTTTTCTTTGTGGCATGCAATTTTACTGTGTAAAGTACATTTGGTTTAGCTATTTCAAATGTATCCCATCGTGTTATTGTTAAAATCATCACAGTGTCGTTCGTTCATGACATTATTGACGAAAAAAAAGTATAGAAAATTAAATGAAAATAAGATAAAATATATTGTATATACCAGAGAAAAATGAAAAAAAAAAAAAAAAAAGTAACAAAGATAGAATATTTTTTCATGGACAAAAGCTCAAACCCCCAAGGATTTTCTACCCCTCTTGGACACGACCAAGTAAGAAATCCTACCGAACCAATTTATATTCTTCAATGTTATAGGAAAAAGAAAAAGTGGTCTAAAACTTGGTTACCCCGATTGTGGTCATAGCATACAGTATTATTCTATAGCTCTAAATAAATTTACTGATGTGGGAATAGGCACAATTCATTCGCTGTTAAATTAAATTTGACGTTAGACACGAGTGAATTCTTTTGTATCTTCAAATATATATTTTTTCTCATTATCGAGTCAACTCTATATATATTTTTTTTCTTTCTTTCTCTCTATTAACAACCATGTAAGTTGTGAGTTGATTTGTCACTTAATCATTCATTGAATAGCATCCAATTTTCCATCAGTTTATTAAATTTTCTTTGACATGTTCATTTGCAAGTGTTATTTTTCTCTTTCGATCGATATTGGATCGACATTGTGATTTATTAATCAATCATGCAGTAGTCCAACTGTATTTATTGCTAGCAATGACTAGTTTTTCCGAAGAATAACAAAAAAAGTATTGAAATTGTAGAAAAAAAATAGTAAAACTTTTCTGTTTATTGTTCTAAATGTTTTCTAACATAGATACAAGCATGATTCGACGCGGAAGTTTTCAAACATTAGCTTTCTTTTTTTTTTTTTTTTCGAGAAATGAATTCATGAAGCTTTTATTTTTTTATTTATATATATATTTTTTTTATTATTTTCACTAAAACTGCTACATGAAGCATAAAGCACAAAAGACTGCTGAGTTTACAATTACTTGGACCATGTCATAATCATGGAGACTGCTTGAGTATAATCGTGAACTTTATTATGTATACTGTCTTTTCGACAGAAACAGGACGATGAAAATTGCGTGGGCTGGTTGAAAAGGATTTGTGGGATTGAAATATATTTTTTTTGTTTTTTCTTCTTTTATCTTTTTTTTTTTTTTTGTTGTTGTTAAAAGAGTAAAGAATGGACAAGGAATATATGTTTTATTATTTTGAAATTTCATACCGGAAATGTGTCTATACCTATAAAAACAGTCAAGCTGACTCAGGAGAAAACAAAATAAATGCAAAGACTGTTGTCGCCTTTATGTTAAGCACATCCAGCATACATATCCTCAGGGAAAATTATAAATTTTTTTTTTTTTTTTTCGGGATTGATGTTGATTTAAAAAAAATACTTATTTTACAAAAAAAATAAAAAAAAAACACCTATATTTTATGTTAAAATAAATTTTTTACTTTCTTCAAATTTCCAAGTAAACTTTTTAAATATTTTTTAAATTTTTAAAATAATAATTATTATTTTATTTTTTTTTTAAAATCAATATAACAAAATGTCACATTAATAGTGATATATATTGATCTTTCAAGGTTATCATTATGTCAAATAATAAAAAAAAAAAGTAAAAGCGAAACGTATTTTATAATTTTGAATAATGTGTTGTGTTTGTTCATATAACAATTAGATATAGTTTTGACTATTGAAACCTCAGAATAGTAAAAGAATAACCTCTTTGACTTTGAAAATAAAATATCTCAAAAATATCCCATGGTTTGGGACAATAGTTTAACAAAATAAGATTCAAAAAAACAAGTCATAAAATAAAAAGAAAAATATAATTTTTGAAGAAAACTTGTCATTGACTCTTATATTTTTTTGTTAAATTAATAGCACCGTTAAAATTTTCAACGATAACAAAAATTTTTATGGCACATTTAAACAACAAGTACTTGACCCAGTACTTTTCACAATAATTAATATATACATCATAGATTTTTTTTTGTTTAAACTGCATAAAATTCACTTACACAAAAAAATTTATGTAGCAATTATTTTATTTTATTTTTTTTTTCAATATACATCGTGAAAGTAAACACCATATGTCAAATGTATACCATGCAAAAAGGTCCTAGTTGTTGTAAAATAAAAAAAATGAAAAAATCAAATCATGTTACAGTGAAATGAGAAAATGTTTAAAATAAAAATAATAATAACAAAGGTAAATTTTGTTCAGTTGTAAGAGAAAAAAAAAAAAAAAAAAAAAAAAGGCGTCAGGTAACTTGATACAAGACACCAACGAGAAAAAAAAAAAAAAAAAAAATGTCTCGAGAATAAGATTTAATAAATGCTGCAAAAGAGCTTGTGCTCCAGCAGGTAGTAACAAAAAAAAAAAAAAAAAATAGAAAAAAAGTAGGCATTTTTGGCATTCACTCATATAAAAAAAATATAAAGGTAACCCAAAATGTTTAAGAAGTAGGAGGAGAATTTTCAAGCTTTACTCTTGGCACCCATGGTGCGACATCAACTTTGCCAATCATATACATCTTTTACCTTTTATTATTTTCATCATTATTTTATATTTTTTATATATTATATATAATATTTATCCTGTACCACCAACATTTAACTAAAAACCAAAATAATCTTTTTAAAATGTCAAATTTTAACAGTCTACAATTTTCTTTTACTTTGTTGTTAAACGTTTTGGGATATATTTATTTTTTTTCATAGACTATATAATTATATTTAATTTATTTATTCAACCAAATAGTTTATTACAATTGAATATAATATTTAAAAAAAAAAATTTTATTATTATATATATTTAAATAAATTTTTAATTTGATATTTTAATATCATTTTTTTTATTTTACAAATTAAATTAAAAATTATTGGATGTGATTACTATCTGTATGTTTATTTATTAACTTGTTTATTTTAAAAAAAAAAAAATTGCCAATACTTTTTTTTTATATTTATTTTTTTTGTTTATATATATATATATTATATTAAACAAAAAATTAACAACCAGAGTGTATAGCAAACAAGGTAGCTTGACACTTGTGGTGTCATAATAAAGCTGTACCTTTTTTTTTAAAAGATCATAAATTCAACAAAATATTGTCCAGTCTAGCATGTTTAATGTTTACAGTTGAATGCTACAATCACAAATTAAATTAACAGACATATTTTTTTTTACTTGTTATTTTTTAATATCTTTTTATTCTAAAATAATCAATGAATTTTAAAATTTTAATGTTTTACACTAAAATTCATGATAAACATGATATTATATAAATTTGTTTTTTATTATAATGAATTTAATTTTATATATATACCTATCTGATTTAAAATAAAATTTAGTGATAGAAAAAATATATATTTATTTATTATAAAAATAAAATTAACGATTGCTTGTTTTTATAGTAAAAAGGCTTAAAAAGTATTTTTAAATATATGTATACTAGTTTGAAAAACTTGACATTGATTTGTCAAACCGGAACCAACAAAATTGGTATTAAATTACTAAATACAAAAAAATATATATATATTTTTATTCAGTGGCACTCTTTTAGTGTTAATCCTAAAAATTCAACAAAATACAGCTGGAAATTAAAACAAAAAAATCTTAAACAAAAAATGATATTAGAAAAATAAAAATAAGTCAATGACAAGTGAGTTAAATCCTTTTAAATGTCTAAGGCTTTTTATTTATTTAAATATATATATAAGTATATATTTTTTTTTTGAAATATGTAGAGCATCATATACTTGAAAATCTCCAACTGATTACCATGTAGTTTTCTCTCACGAGGATGACACGTAAATGGGATTTAAGGTGAATGTCATCAACACGTCCAGTTGTCATTTATTTTTTCTATCAAATAATTTTTTTTTCAATTTTTTTATCTTAATACTATTTCTAACTGCCAATAGAAATTTATTTTCTCATTTCTCATGTTTTATATATTTTTTTATTTCACAACTTTTTTTCAAAATATATATACACACAAACACTTGAGTAAAAAAAACGTTTTTTTTCTCAAGATGCGGATCAAATGATATATATATTTTTTTTATTTTATTTTTTATCCTCAAAAAAATGTCAAGAGGATGGCTTAAAGATACTTGGAATATATTTTTTAAAATATGATCGACATTTAACATCAATACATCATATGTGTTTGTATAAAAATGGAAAAAAAAAATATATAAAATAATAAATTTTATGATGAAAAAAAAAAAATCATAAAAATATTCTTTGTGGTATATTCTGATGTGGTGTATGTATAAATGATATTATATATATATTTTTTGGGGTGCGCGATCGTCCAGAATGAGTGAAGAGACTTTCCTGATGTTGCTTTGGTACTTTGGTACTGCCTCCTTGTTCTTATCCATGAATAATTCAAGGTCGCAAGCCTCCGGTCGTGCCGAGTGTTATTTTAATTCTTCTTAAATTTTCATATTCAAATGCCAGGGCGTCGAGACGTCCGCCATGTCTTTCACGATTTCTGTTCTTGAATAAACTTGTATATATATATATATGATAAAACGACGTACGTTTCATGAAAAATAAAATAAAACGCATTATTTGAAAAGTTCTTTCTCATTTGCTTGGGGGTCTCTATCGTTGCGGAAATGAACACTCGATTCGTACAAGATGACGTTGATGAAAAAAAAAATAAAATAAAATAGCTAAAGAATAATATATAAAATATAAAAAAAAAAATATTAAAGAATAAAAGAATCAAATAAAATGAGGATAAAAGTACAAGTGGAAATCAAGAAGCAACTTGAAGCCCTTATTCAATTGTATTTGAATTTTATGTCTGGTAAATTCAAATGTATATTCAGAACAATATTAACAGTATAAAAATTTTTTGTTTTTATTTGTAAATAAAAATTTAGGTCATACTGAATTAAATATGACAATTATAAAAACGGAATATATATATATTTTTTTATATTTATATTTATTTTTATCTTTTGTAAATATAAAAGAATAAAAAATTACTGTAATATAAAAAAAAAAAAAAAAGGGAAACAAGATTCTCATTGGACTTTCAAATAATGTTCTATTGTGAAATTTAGGTTAACATAGAACAGTTTATTCTTGACATTATATATATATCATTGTTTATTTATTTTATTTTATAAATTGTATAAAAATTTTTGAATTGAAAAAATTATTTATTAGATCGATTGATTGTATATTTATACATGAAAAAAAAAAAAAAATGTAAATTATATTATATATTCTTCGAAGAGTCGCAGTAGCATTTGAAATGCATAAATATATATTTATATTTTTTTTTCTTTAAAAACTAACCATACTTTACTCCTCGTTTAAAACCCACACAATATAACCATGATCGATTTCACAGACATTGAGTGTTGCGTGCGTGAATCAACCACCCACGTGTATTTTTGTAAAAACGTGTATCACAGTCGTTTTTCATATGTTGATCTGTCAGTACTTGAACACACACAAAATCATAAGATAAAAACAAAAAAAAAAAAGGGAAAAATATGTATTGAAAGTTTGAATGTTCTATCACGTGAAAACTAAGGTCTAGAGTTCATATACTTTATAAATTTCTGGTGACAATAAATATATATTTTTTTAAATTTTAATATGTCTCTTCCGTTATATTAAAAATAAAAAATTAAACTCAAAAAATACACATGAAGTGATGAAAAGTTTAAATATCCTTTAGATATGTGAATATATATATATATTTCATTCTCTTTTTGTTAATTTTTTTTTTTTTATTTATATTTTTACTCGTTTTTTGAGGGCGTTATTCTGGAAAGGATCGATTAAATATTCCAGCGAGAAATACAAGATGCAAATAAATTGTTACACGATATCGTTCTTCCAAAAAGTATCCTCTTTCTTAGTAATAATATAATTATTATTATAATAATAAATTAAATAAAATTATTATTTATTATTTAATAATCAAAATATATACAATTATATAAAAATATAATTAATTTATTTAAGAATTAAAAAAATATATTTGATCAATACGAATTGATATATATGATAAAAAGTAAAAAAAAAAATTTATAAAAAAAAAAGGTTTCGTGAAATGGCTATAACCCAAACGAGACACATTGATCAGACATGAGTTATCAAGATTCGATTAATTAAGAAAAGGTCAAGCGGATGCTAAAACTTATACTGCAGAAAAAAAATAAAATAATAAAAAAAAATTAACAGAAAGTTGTGTGTCTTTTCGTAGAAACACAATCGATGTCCCAAATGGATAAAATAATTTTAAAGTAATTTTTTTTTTTTTTTTAAATTTTTTTATCTGTATGTAAAAGTGTGCATAAATATTAATAAAAAAAAAAATATCATATGGACAACAACGAAATCAGAATCCATGAGTCTGACCCAGCGGGATATGACGCGACGTTCTGTTATCCATCTGAATATATTTAAACAATTTTAGTATATATATATTTAAATGCCTGGAGTGTGTGCTTATATGAAAATTGAACTGCATATATATTTATTGAAAAATGACAAACTATATAACCATAATAATTTTCTTTAAATAAAAAAATATAATATAAAAAAATAAAAGTTTCTTAAAAAATTTACAACCACATACTGTTAAATTTATTAATCTTTTTTATTATTATAAATAATAAATTATTTATATTTTTATTAATTAAAAATTACATTTAATGACTTGGCAAATATTATGGTCTATTTATTTGAATTTATTTTAATATAAATTCAATTTTAAACAATTAATTTTAATTATTTTAATGCATAAATAACATTTAAAAAAAAAAAACATGTTGTTGTGATAATAAATAAAGATATAAATAAATTTATTATTTTTTCTTTTTAATGAGTATATAGGTATATTACGTTTATAAAAAATATATATTTTTTAAATTCAAATCTGTCAAGTATATATGTGGGTATATTAATGTTAAATAAACGTTGAAAATTTTGATGAGAAATTAAATTTTTAAGAGTATAAAATTCAATTAATTTGTTGATCGTTAGTTAGGCAGGTGTATTTAAGATATTTTGTGTTTGTTTGAAGATGAAATGTGAATCACGTGTAGACATTAACGTATACATTTTATATATATTAAACATGAAATTGAGTGATGTTAGTTTTTGCTGGATCTTGCAGATTCATGGGCGTGTCTTGAGTTATTTTGTGCGTTAATCGAGTTTAATATATATGTACATATATTTTTACTGTAATCATTTTATACAACGTTTATATATTCATTCTTGTTTTACATTGAGATTTGAATCTTGATAATGAAACTCACATGGGGAAAGAGACAATTGTTACATGAGAATAGCCATCTATTTTCTCTGTAGCAAACATCCAATGAATTTTTATCTTTATTTTTTATTTTTTTTAACAAAAATATTTTTTTTTATACTCTGATGTTTGCATATCTATGAACCTCCTGAGGTTTTTTAACATTGAAAAAGATAAAAAATATATTAAATTATCAAAAATTTCTTCAAAAATAGATATTTAAAAAAAAAAATATCATATAATGATGTACATTTTTACCACCCGTTGTTTCATTGGTTTTTTTTTTAATTTTTAATTTTATAAATTTACACACAAGTTTTATATATATGTTGAATTTATATAATTATATGTGTTTTTGAAGTCACACTATAACCATTTGTCATTATGATTAAACGACAGAAGATTATAAGCATTTAATATTTTTTTTTTTACTTTTTCAACTAGTATATTTACAGACAATCAATTTTTATGATCAATTTTTTATGTTTTTATATGACATTTTTAAATGTTTGGTTTTTTTTTTAAATAATGATATAAATTTTGTTTAAAAAAAAATTAATAAACATTATTCATTGTTTCATGAGATCATAAAATTGTTAGATAAAGTAACACGCCATTTTGAATTTTATGTTCTTGAAGAAATAATGTTTTTATCCATCTTTTACAAATGAGGGTAATAATTTTATTTTCAAGTTCATTTAAAAAAAATAATTCATTTTTTTATTTTTTTTATTTTTAATAAGTATATATATAATTTACTGATTATGGTCTTTAGAATAATCATCATCATTTACAGACCAAGCCTTGTTTAAATGAGTAATATTTTAAAACTTACAAACACTTGTGAATATACATCTATATATTGAGAATAAATCATAAAGAATTTCTCAATTACATTTCATAATAAATTTCATTTGCATTTTCATATTTTCATGATGACATGCTTTGTCATTTTGTTGACATGTACAACAAACTTTTAAAATTTAATAAGACCTATACAGACCTCCCTGTAAATTATGGCAAATAGCCAAATTACTCTATCCATTTTTTTTTTTTTTTTTTTACAAATAAATATTTAAAATTAAAAAAATAAATAAAAAAATAAAATGTATTTATTTATTAAAGTCACAAAATGTTAAAACACCTTTAGGCGTTGCTACTGATTGGCTTTGAGGATCGATTAAAGAAAAAAAAAAAATTTATATATATTTAAAAAAAAAAAAAAAAGGGTGTCATATTGACGCCTTGCATTGATGCGTATCGATGATAGGGAGTTTCAAATTACCCCAGTTGACTTTTAGTGGCTGTACTTGCAGTTCTTCATTGACAATTTTTTTATCTCACCTTTTGTAAATCCATATAATAGTCAAACAATATTTTCATTATTAAATTAATTAAATGTGTTTTAGTGAAACATTAACTGGACACAATTTATATATATATTTATAATAGTTTTTTTTATTTCTTGAGGGTATAATTCAATCTTTTATTTAAATCTCTGTTGTTTTTATTTGTTATATTTATAGTATTAAATTGAGATGCAACATGATTATATTAAGTAAAGTCATTTTGTGTATTGTGTGTATGTATATATATATATATACATTATACATACTAGAAAACCAACATGATAATAAAAATAATAAAAATAATAAAAATAAATAAGAAAAGATGCCGTGGGCCAAGTGAAATGGCGCGTGCCCAGATGAATTTCATGCCAGGTTAGCTACAGCTCTACCGTTTTTCCTATTCACCCAAAAACTTACTTCTTATTTTATATTTTTCTTGATCCACCTTCTCAATCTAACACCACTATCTTTTTTACGATTTTGCCTTCTTTCATTATATATATATATATATTTTTATATATTTTTTTTTTTTTCATTTATTTTATACAATTTTTTTGTATAGTATTCACAGTATAACCATCAAAATTTCCTTGATTTTTCTATCTCAAATATCCAATATATAGGTATATAGGTATATGGATACCCTCAACAAAAATATACATATTAAATTGGCAATATTGAAATTTTCCGGATGCAGATGTTCAACTACTGTTTCCCCTTGATATAACATCCTTATATTTTATTACTATTTTTATATAATATTTTTTTCCTCATATTATTTAATGTTTATTTTATATATAATTATATATATATATACATTTTGCTTTTTCAATTATTGATATTATATATTATCATTATTATATATATACATGTTTATTTGAAGTGTATATAAATTTAAAGAGTAAAAAAAAATGTTGACTCAATAAATCAGTTGGTAAAAAATAAAATAAAAACTCAATATAATAAAATAAATAAAATAACTCGTAAACTGAGGTGTTTTGCCCCCCTTCAATGACAATATATATAAACCATTGAGAAAAAAAACTTTTGAAAAAAAAAAAAAAAAGTACCAAGTATATATATTAAGGTGTGTGATAACGAGAATGTCCAAGTTAACATCAAGACTGTAGCTTGGGTGTGTCTTTCTGGTTTACTCATACAAACAATTGCAGTAAGCAACAAAATAAAAATGAAAAAAAAAATATATATATAGGTATATTCTTGTAAAAGTATTTATTATTTTGATCGCACTTAATGTATGCGTATATATCAATTAGTAATTGAAAATATATACATGCATATTATATTTGTATTGGTTTCACAAAATTCTACATCAGAAACAATGAGACACACGTCAAGCATATAAATAACATCAATTTATATTGACACTGACAAAGTTATTCAACAGACAACTCTGGTAGTCACACAATTTATATATATACACACTGGTCTTCAATATGTATAAAAAAAATAATAAAATAATAAGACAATTTGATGATACAGCAATTGAAAGAAACATAAAAAAAATTTATATATTTGTTTCTTAGGATTCACCAAAAAAAAAAACGCACGTACAGCGACATAAATAAAAAAAATTTATTCTCTCAGTTTTTTATATAACGTGTTTGAATTCACGTATTAGTTGTATGACTCTCGTGGGTTCGATTGGAACATCAGATTATTGTCAAAAGCATGAATCACGTGATATTAGTTTATACAATTTACAACAATTTTTTTATTTTTCATATAATTTACATTGAGAATTTATATGTTCATGTATATGTAGAAAAATAGAGAGCATTTTTGTTGAAAATATTTCTTTGTTTTTCGATTTTTATTTTGAATTGACAAATTGCGCAGAAACGATAAAGTTTTTCTCTGAATCTTGATTAATGTTATACCCATTAAATGATACTCTATTCTATCAAAAACTTTTAATACTATTAATAGTATTTTTAAGAGTTGATTAATTCATTTGATCGAAAATTAACACTTCTTATATTATTTTCTGTCCCAAAATTATTACCAAACTTTTTTTACCGAAAACTTTTTCCAAGAACGAACACATAATTATATGAAAATAATATTAATATAATGTTTTTCTAAAATTATATCTTTAAAATTGATCCATTATTGAGAACGTTAAAAAGACATATTTTATGTTATTTAAATTTTTATTTAAAATTTTAATAAGCAGACGTTGAGGATAAACGTCAATTGAATCGACATAAAATCGATAATCTTCGATTGAGACATTTTCATAGTAAAAAATAAGAAAAAAGGGTAGGAAAAAAAATAATATAAAAAAGATTCATCGAGACCTGTCATGTAGACTCTTGGGACGATCACGATGGGGAAGTAGTTGGTGAATTTTCATCAGATATAGGGATGAGGTTATATTTTAAAACGCGCGTTTGATTGTAATCCGCTTTTGTTGAATGCTCACATACATAAAATATTATATCACAAATTTTATATATCTAAATATTTTGTACATTAACGTGTCTGATTTTTGACACTATATGTATTATAAATTGCACGTTATTTAGCGATCAAGAGAACAGTTAAATTTACCCCTAAAAAAAAAACATTCAACCCTTATTTTTATTTTTTCAAATATCATGCATATATATATTCAGTTATTTGCAGCTGTGTTTTGTTACAATAAAAATAATATTACATAGTCATTGTTGAAAAAATATGAAATAAGAGTATTTAGATTTTCTTTTGTGTGTCATATAAAGTCGATAGAAATCTTTAAAAATATATAAAAAAAAAAAAAAAAAACACGTAGATGTTTGTCGTTGGAATTTTGACAGATATAAATACAAAAAACATGAATTTTATTTCTTTGTCGAATACTAATCTCAGCTTTATGATTATGATGAAAAAATAAAAAAAAATAAAAATATTCAACTTGTGTGTTTGAATATTAACATAAAAATAACCACACATGAATTATTATTTTTTTATGTTACGTATAAATTACATTTACAAATATTAAACAAAAGAATTCTTTTGTTTAAAAACTTGTAAATTAATTTACACTTATATATACAGCTGTTCAATAATACAATGAACTTGTTTAAATAAAATAAAAAAAAAAATATCACAGTTTAGAATTTAGAAAACTATTACATATATAATTACGATGTATATACAAAAAATTATGTATATATTTTTCAAATTAAAATATATAAATGTAAAAATAGAAATAATGAAAGTTGAAAGATAAAAATAAATATCAAAGTCAATATATACTTTGTTTCTTTTATAATTATTATCCTCAGCTGATTATTGTGTGTCAAAAAAAAACTATATTTATAATTTATTACTGAAAAAAATTTTGAATAAAATGATTTTTTAAAATTAATTAAAGTAAACGTCTGATCTAAAGGATTATTCAATTGTTTGCATAAAGTAAACTTTTAAAAAATTAAATTTATAATGAAAAATTCTTTTATATTTTGAATTTAATATTTAAATTTTTTTTTTTAAAAAACTGGACTGGATAATGTTATTTTTCAAGTTACGTCAGACGTAAAATTGTAACAGCGCGTCCAAGCGAATTTTTTTGTATCCGGTCTCCGAATACATCGCATCATTGATGAAAAAATAAAATAAAAATCTTGGTCAAAATAGCCCAAGGCAGCAATAACATTTTATATAAAAAAATTTTCTCAATCGACTTTACCCTTAGCCACCTCATACCCTTAAAAAAATTATTATTGCAACTTTTAAGAAATATATAAAGCCTTTGGGCAAACAGACGCGTTCGCGTTTATAATATAAACCATTCACGCAATATTTTCTAAAGAAGATTTAACATAAAATATAAAATAAATAGTATATGATTTAAAAATAAATCAAAAAATATATTTCTTTTGAACTTTTTCTTGTGTACATATTTTCCAAGCGTATATAACTAGCTATTTCAAAATTTTTTCAATGAAGGGAGAGTATCAAATCACACAGTGCGTATATAAAACTGTTAAACGACCACCAAAAAGATTTAAAGTTTATGACTTTTAAACATGCAAATAACTATTCTAACATTATTATTTTCAGCATATCTTATATATATATATAGTTGACTTTAAACACGTGTTCAAAAACCAAAGTTACGCTATTAACTTTGATCTTAATATCATTTTATTTATTTATTTTATATATATATATACCTGCTTTGGCAATATATAATATGACATTTTTTTTTAATTAATAAATTTAAAATTAAATTGCAATGTGTAAAGTAGCAATATTGCACTTGAATTATCCAAAAAAAAAAAAAATAAACATTTATATTTGTAAGAAAACAATGAGTAATTTAAATGACTTTAAAGAAAAATATATAAATATTGTTGTGATGAGAAACACACAGGGATGATTTTAACCTAGTGTAGAAATTACCTTAAAGCTATGCATCACAATTAATTCGTAATTAAATCCTCGTGGCTTTGGTAGTGAGGGCGTGGTTTGTGCAATAACCCAGTGTATATCCAAGTGAGGCTGAGGGTGATGTGGGTGGGCGTATGAAACATATTACAAAATACTATGTACATAGATGATAAAGAGAGAGAGAGAGAGAAAGAGAGTAGTGGGTTAAAAGGGGGTTTTTTTTATATATATATATGATACACAGAGAAAGGAGGGACACGGTGACAGCCGGAAATAAAGGGCCGGCTTTCAGCATTAGCCCCAAAGTTCTCTGTCAAAGGGTCGATATTTCTATCTCATTTTCTCGTTTAATTTTACTTGGCTTGTATGTCTATTCTCTTTTCAATGTGATATTATATCTATATATATTATCAAACTTCCTTGCTGTTGTATATCGACCAACAGACGAACCGACAGTATTAAATTGCCATTTATTGAACCACGAATATTATACATATGAAATTTTGACCACTTACATATATTGTGTCACTATTAATTTCAAATCTTTATAAAAAAAAAAATTTTTTTAATATAATATATTTTATTTGACATTAAATAATGTCTGAATTTTTTAAATTAATAAATTTTTTTGCTTTCTTTTAAAATTATTTTATCTCATTAAATTTAAATGGAAATTATTTTATATTTAATTTTTTTGTTTTCTTTAAATGCAATTTCTTTTGAGTTAACTGATGGATGAAAAGATGTTATTATATTTTTTTTATTATTTTTTTTTTTTTTTGGAGTAAATCATGGGGTTGTTATAATTTGATTCAACTGAATTGTTGGCCCATTGAATGGGGATCAACGTGACAACTGTACAATTATTATCTGAATGACAGATAGATCTTGTGTATATATCCAGGTGTTCGTCAAAAATAAAATGACACAATGAAATGCAGTTTAATAAGAAAAACCTCAGGGTTATATATGTATACATTTTTTTTTTATTTTAACATTTTTATATATATTCTTTTTTATTTTTTGCGTTGCGCTCGTTTTACATTATGACAAAAAGCACATTACAAAAAAAAAAAAAAACAAAATGAAAAAATAAAAAAGTACGATCAAAATGCATATACAAATAAAAGCAAATAAAATTTATAATTGTATATCTATAATAATTTTTACCCTCGTGTATATTTTACTGGTTGATTCATTTAAATTTTTCATTCAATTCATACTCGTTGAATGTCACAAATATTTGTTTAACAAAATTGATTCACCTGCATGCGAGAATATATATTTTTATTTTTATTTAAAAAAAAAATTTTTTTTAAATTTTTATTCTTTATTAAAACCTCTTTTGTTATGATAACCATCCATGGTTTACCACATTTTTTAATTTGATATTTGAATATTCAAAATGAAAATTTAAATATAAAAAAATAAAAAAAATGCTCTAATTGCAATATTGAATTGAAAAAGAAATGGAATGATTTTGTGCTGATTAAAAAAAAAAATGAAAAAATGAGTATTTCTGATAATCGTGTATTATGATTGGATGTGAATTGATCTCAATCTTACCTGATTGCTTTTTGAGATTAAATTGCAGTAATATTCGTGAATTTGTACAACTGGGAATCTCCTTTGGGTATATACACACACAAACACAACTTTAAAAATAATATATTATTTAATATTTGTTATTTTAAATGACCTTGTTATCTCAGTCTAAAATAAAAATAATAACAACAACAAAAATTCAATTAAGTTAAATAATTATTCAAGCACATATACACAGTTAATATTGAACTTTTAATTTTTCTACAGCACTGTTGGGAAAAATAAAAAATTAACTTTTAATCAAACAAATCAAAAAAGAAACAATGAAAAATATTGTTTTGTTTTGTTTTTTTTTTATTTAAAGTTTATGATGTGTTATCAAAAAATTATATTATCAAAATATACTATGTATTATGATAATTTAAAATAACTGTATTGTTAGCACAAATTGATATTAAAATTATGAAGAATTTTATTTTGGAATGATGACACAGTAAAATGTGTATTTTGATATGGACCAACAACAAGCTTGGTGGATACACGATAAATGCATGTTATTTCAAATGTCTCATGGTTTTTATTGACGCCAGCAGATATTTGCGCATGTCTTTTCAACTCATCATCATCATCATTATCATCATCACATGTACACACTTTCTTTCTCTGTATTTTTATATTTTTTTTTTATTTCTTATCCATAAATTCAACACATGCAGATATACGTATCACAGATTCTATTGTAATCACAATAAAAAATTTTACATTTGTACTCACGTTTTGTACACACATTCATAAATATTTTTTTTTTTTTTTTTTTTGTATTTAAATTTATTTGCCAAAAAAGTTAAGAAAAAGTCTCATCAAAATTTTTCTTTTTATAAAAGAAATATATGTAAAAAGCTTTTCCAATGACATCGAGTTGAAATTTTTATTTTTTTATATGTTATTCTTCTATTTCAAATCATCAGATGATAAATTTGAAAGGTTTTTCTAATATATTTTTTTTTAAATAAAACAAAAGAACATGAAAAAAATAAATATGATAAATATTTGTTGAAAATTGCATGTCTCAGTGAATTAATATGCTTTTTTTTTTTTTATTAAATTTTACAAAAGCCAGACATTTATTTAAAAAATATTAATTCTAATAAAAAATATTGTGATTATGATATTAATAACACAGAGCATTCATTGCTTAATCGTTTGCATCTGTACAGTGTCATCTGGTATTTACACAGTTGAATTATAAATCATCGATAAAATTATTATTTTTATATAAAAAAAAAAAATAATAATTTTCAATGAAAAAATTAAAATCAAATAAACAATATTAAATTGCTAAAAATATGAAGATGTTTAAATATCAATACCTGATATTAATCAGGATTATTAAATTTAAAAAAATAATAATAAAAAAAATTAATAAATAATTTTAATTAGAGATATATCAATTGAAGATTATATATATTTAAGTAAATTAATTTAGAAGAATTGAGTTAATTTCTTAGTAAAAAGTAGTACAAGTAAGAAACTTGGCAGACATTTTACTGTTAATATGTATCTAAAGGTGTTAAATTTATATTCAAGTCAATTTAAATAAGTTAATGTTTAATATACAAAAGAGGTGTATGATATATATTAAAGGGGTTAATAAACTTTGTTTCAAAAGTCTCAAAATTGAAGAACATAATATGTATGTGTCAGCACATATTGCATATTGTCGAATAGATGTATAAAAGTGGCAAAATAGTGTAAATGCATACAATGCAAAATTGATAACGAGGATGAATGCAACCGACTGATGTTAACAGACATATTGTAAATATATGTATTGAAATACTTACAACTTTATAACATATTAAAACGGAAATTCTGTCACAGACATTTTACAAATAACTAGTGTGAAAACTAAACAATTCAAAATATTTTTAAAAATTTTTTTTTTTATAAAATGATGAGCTTGCAACATCAGTAACAATTTCTTTTGTCAAATTTATCAAATTAAAAATAATAATCATTATATTTTTTGTAAAAAATATTTGTCTTGTACATATAGATTCAACAAAAGATAAATAAAACTAGAAATTTTCATGTTGATAAATGATGAAAAATGACAAAAAACGTCATTTAACTTTGTTGAAAAAAAAAAATAAAAAATAATAATAATTTGTAGCTAATCGACATATTATATTTATAGTCACATTTTATATTATTTTTTTTTTTGTTTTTTACATTATATATTTTCTTTCATCTGTCTTTTAAAATTTTTTTTTTTTTCATTTAAGATTTTTAATGTTGATATATATATATTTTTATAAAAGAAATATTCCAAGAGAACTCATTGAAAACACTCACGCACTCCTAGAAACATTGTGACAAAAGTCATCAGACATAGGGGTAGGTTTCTTGGGGATAAAAGTAAAGAAGGCAAATATATATAAAAAAAAAAATAAAATAAAAAAAAATCAAGCCATATAGTAAAAGATTAAAAGTTTGATATGGTAAAACAAGTAAGCGTTAAGGTAGGTAATCAAAGAGAACTTGGATGGGTGTCATTGCATTCTTATCTAGTTTGTTCTTGTGAATATGGCAAAATATGAATAAAGGAAGTTGATGGATTTGAAAGTGGGTGGTAATATAACTTAGTGAGTATACAGGTATATACATTGTTGAACCATATTGTATATTTTGGTACTTTGATGTTCTTTGAAATTTAGTATATATGAGTGAGATATAAAGTACAGAGCAATTGTGGAACCACAAATGATGTGTATATTTTAAAAATATACCTCAACTATAGTCAAGTATACTTTTGTATATTTTATATCAATTTGATACTCCATAATTATAACCTCATAATAAACTTTGATAAATTTTTTTTTTATTTTGTAAAGTCTTTGTCAATGATAAAAACTTCAATTTGAGTATTCTAATTACAAGTTGTTTTTTCTTATCATTATCATCATGATAATTATTATTTTTTTTTTTTTTAAATATATTTTCAACCCTATTTTGTAAAAATTATTTATTGTAGTATCATATAATGGTCATCTTGGTTTTGTTTTTTTTTTTTTTTAATATATCAACGGTTTCTTTGATATTCTTTGTGGTATAACGCAAAAGAGTCTTGACTATGTGTATGGTACCACTTGGCTAATCAGTCAAAAGAAATCTTCACTGTGAACAAAACCCTTAAACATCCCTCTATTTCAATTTTTTTTTAAATTTATATATATATATATATTTTTTTTTTTATGTTTCAGATTTTCAGTATACTTGGATGGTATTCTTCATGTATTTTACTGCAGTTTTTTACTGGGTAAGTTATAGAATTTTATTTTGCATTTCAATTCGCTCAAGTCGTCACTGTAAAAGTGGCTATACTATATTTTACTTGTTATTTTTGAGTATGTACCGACTTTGATGACAACAAGGTAATTAGTTGGTTCACATATGTATACTTAATAATATGTTTGTAGTTGTGAGATAACGTATGAACATGCGTGTTTATATAAAAGAAGGGCTCATTTGACTTGTACTTGATATACTCGACACGTAAAAAAACTCCAGCCAATTACATTTTTTACTTTTTATTTTTTCTTTTTTTTTTTTTTTTACATATTCGATTGCTATTGCAACCCCTTCGTTCTTTGTCTACATCAATACTATTCAACTTGCATGTTTTTTTGAATTTATATATATATTTTTTTGTCAACGATAATTACGTGAGCTAATTATTAAATTAAAATTTAATTTTTTTAAATATATTTTAGCCAATTTTAAAATTTTATTATAAATAATATACAATAGCAATAATTTTACTTTGAAGTTTTTTTTTTTAAAAAAACAGCCAATTTTTTGTAATTAAAAGTAGAAATTTTATTTTTTTTTATTTTTCATATATTTACAAAAGTATGAAGCTTGAATTGTCTTTGATGATTAAAAAAAAAGTAAGGAATTTAAAAAAAAAGAAAATAATAATTATAATTATTTATCATACATTAAATTTTATTACAAACTTTTACATTTTTATTTTGTTTTTTTTTGTTTTTTATAAAGATTTATATGTTTGATTAATAATTGACTGATTTATCATATATATTTTTTTATGAATTGAGATAAATTTATTCAAAATGAAAGGAAAAAAATTTTTATACAATAGTAAATCTTATGAAGTATATACTTTTCAAAAAAATCCTATAAAACTTTTTCTTTTGACAAGAAGTAAATATCGTAGATGCGTAACTGTAAAGAGTACGTGATTCCCTTGATGTTTTTTATTTTATTTTTTTTGTTTTTCCTTGGGGGAATATATTTTTTTTTTTGTTTATCCCTTTTCTTCTTGTCATTTTCCTTAGCTACCTCAATATATGCGACATTCTTTTAGGCAAAGATGCCGCTCTGTCCAATGTTTACTTGCTTATGTTTTTTATATATTTTTTGCAACTGGTCCTTTTTTTGCTTTTATTTTTTTCTTGGGTACTCTCCTCTCCTGTTTTCCAAATAGACAAACAAAAAAAATAAAAAAAAAAAATTGTCGATGTGTGATTTATATATGCAAGCTTGAGTCAGTACACAAGTCATCATCATGTATGTATATCACGTGTTGAAAAAAAGAAGGTGGTTGCTTTGGTAGTTGTCACAGGGTGCAAGGGGCCAACATTGCTTTTGCTTATATATTTTTTTTTTTATCCATCCATTTCATCCCCCTAGCACCCATTTACTTTTATCATAACTTTTTTTTTTTTTTTTGTCTTTCTTTCTCACGCACTCACACGCGATGTCGGCACGTCGATGAATTCTTTGATCCACACTATAATTAGTTGGTGGCAGAGCGAGGCTGAGGCCCTTTACCAAAAAAAGAAGAGTTATACGAGGGATGTTAAAAAAAAAAAATAAATAAAAATATATATGAAAAAAAATGTTTGAGTGGCGATCAAAGTAGTGCCTACTCGGCTTTTTTATACTCAACTCTTGGGTTTTCTTTCTTACACTTGATGTGTACTGTATATGTACTGAATTTTACTGGCTCTTATATATTTTCATGTTTGTATGTAATGGGAGGGCTGATGGGTGGTTGAAAAACTACGTGGTGCCAAAGAGTTTTTGAGGCGCGTTTGGTGACGCTAGAAAAAAACAAGTGAACTGAATTTTAGAAGATGAAACTCTTTATACTGTTTTATACTGAGATTTGTATTTTATTTTTTTTTTTATATTTTCATACATATATACATATGTCTTGACTGAGTTTCAAAGAAATAATCTTCATAGCATGTTCCAAGGAGCATAAGGATGCAAACTTTTGCATTTTCAATGAATTCTCTGAGTTTGTTTTTGCCTGGATAAACAGCTTATTTTTCTTGAAGAATTTTTATTTTCACATGCACCAAAGCAAGCTTATCATAGTATTAAAATTTGGAAAAAAAAATACATATAAAATTCGTCATGTTGATTATTTTGATTACCATCAAAGTATATTTAAATCATTTGCTTATATAAAAATGAAATATTATAAAATAGTTAAATTTTTTATTTTAATTTGCACTGAGTATATAGATACCACACAAATGTTTAATTATATGTATATGACAAGTATATATTGTAGATCGTTGAATATTATTCAAGGGGTTTGCTTCTGCGCGTTAAACAAATTCTATGTACTTTGACACTTTTTAGACGTGACTTTTATTTTTTAACCCTCAACAAAATATCATGTCTCTAAACTCTTTATCAACTTTTATTATTATAGCTTTATTTTTATGGTTATTACTATTATTATTTTTATTATCTTTATTATTGTATTACTACATATTTATATACACTATCATAATTTATACAAAGATAAACTCTTTTCGTTTTTTTTTAAATTTTATTTCAATAGAGATAATAAATATAAACAATTATTTTAATCTACAATTTATACTTATCAAACAAATATTAATATTCAACTTTATATATATAATAATTTATGACTTTATAATTGAAATATGAAATTAGTTTTTTTTTTTTTAATATAAATCAATCTATTGTCAATAAAATATATTTAAAAATTAAAATGTATTTATTCATTTGAATTATAAAAGATAAAAATATATATAACTATTGAATACTAATAAATTTATTTTCAATAAAAAATATTATTGATAAATGGAAAATATAATTTATATATATTTGTTTGAAAAAAATAAATTAAAAAATTGATTAGTTAAATTTTTTGGCTTATTTTGTAGAGTTTTTCAAAGCAACATTCTGTAATTTTTTGAAAATTTTCCAACAATAGAATCATAACTTATCACAGTGTAGAAATTTGAAAAATTCAAATTGTGTGGTTGAAAAAAAAGGGATGCAAGTTGAAGCTAGAAATCTATTATTTATTTTTGCAATTTTATTGATTTTCTGTCTCACAGAAATCGGTCAAATTCCATCAATGAATTCCAATTTTATGTATTTATATACTATATGTATACCTGGATATATTTTATATATATATATAAAAGATAATTTAAATATAAATTCAATAACTAAACTCAGAATAGTGATGCCTTAAATTAAGTTACAGTTTGTAACTAAATTTTCATTATTTCAAAGTTCACCATGTATGAACAAATAACAACTAACTATACATAGAATAGAATAGAATCAATGACTATATACATAGATAAAAGCTATTGATGATCCAGGGTGCGGCTTAGTTTTAGATTTTCCTCTCCCTTAATATTTTCCATATTCCACCCTTCACTTTTACCCACCTACTACCACATTTATCTTTGCTCTTGTCTATAGTATTTTGTGTCTAAATGTTCCCTTTGGTCTTTACTTCCTATTCTAAATTCCCCTTGAATTCAACTATGAAACATCTGTGTCGCAATTACAGTAAATACGTTGCACATTCCAACCTAGATGATTGACGTTTCACCGGACGAAATATTGTGGTGACAAAGTCTATGTATATATAATGTCATGTATTCTATATGATTGATTATTTTTTATATAATTGCCTTAAAATTATATTTAAAATTTTTAAAAGTTATTATTTTTTAAATTAAATTAAATTTAGTTTAATTTTTATTTTTAGAAACAATTATGTAGAAATTAACGAAATAGATATGAGTATATTTTAAGTATATTTTTCATTGACGCATAAATTTAATTGATAAATTATTAAAATATTATAAAATGTTTGTATCATAAACAACAATTGAATTATGAGTCATTTTACTTGCCAAAGTATTTTTTATATTATTTAATCAAAAATAATTAAAAAATTAAAAACATAAATTAAATGAATTAATATATAATTTATCTAACATGTCAATTTAAATTTAAAACATATACAAAATATAATTTATTGATAAAATCAATTGCAATATCATTGTATATATAAATACAAATTGATATTTATAAAAATATTTAATAAATCAAGACTGACAGTATAAATTCACATATGTTGTGTCACGTGTGAATATATATTGAGGATACATCAAGAGGTCATTGTACAAAAACTTTGTGATTTTCATTTAGTTTATATATATATACGATCGTTAAGTTCTCTTTTATGGTAACCCCATGTTGCACTTTGTCATCCCCAATTTTGAATTCAAGTGTGCCCACATTGAGAGAGAAATAGAAAATGTCCAGTTTGTTATCATCAAATATATATATAAAGCAATATATATATGTAGTTTTAGAAGAGTCTATGAAGCATACTGATGGGTGTCTATCGTTTTAGATTTCATTATTGGTTTTACCCTAGTTGATGCTACTGCTGTTGTTGTCGTTGTTGTTGATGATAATGATGATGATGATGATGATGATGATGATGGTAGCAATAGTAGTAGCATTGATGAGGAGGGATAAAAAGTTTTGCAATATACAAAAGTTGAGTGACTCGATTCCGAAATATTGATTGATATCCGGGTGACAAATTTTACTGAATGCTCAACCTATATTGTTCACCCTTTCTCTTTAACATCATGCATCATTCAATTCAAACTGAATATCTCACAAAAGAAATTTTATTTTTTTTAGAAAAAATAATATAAAACGCGAATAATTCAAATTTCATATAGATATATACAAAATATATTTCGTTGAGATGATATGAAATATAAAAATATCAATCGATTTGATTCAGACATCAAAGAAGAGCTTTCAATGAAAATGCATAAAGTTAATTCGTTTGCGGTGAAAATACATAGTTCAATAGTTTTGTTCAACACATTTTTTTATAAAATAATAAAATTTACAAATATTTTATAGACATATATTTATTTGTTAAATTTTTTTTTGAATATATTTTTTTTTAATTTTCAATATTGTAATATCATTTTAGTGGCTTTTATCATGACTCTGTTATATATTATTATTTTATATATTTTATTAATCTTTTTATATCATGGAAAAATATATTTTTACCCTCTATTCATTTATATTGAATTAAAATAAATATTTATAAATGATTATAACAAAAAAATAATAAAGCTAAAAAATTAATGTGGTGCCTCATCATTCATACTGATATTAAATTAATTTTTTTTTTTTTTTCTTTGACAAGAACCTTTGTTTAAAGGGACTTTTTTTTTTTTTTTTTTTTTGAACGATAGTGGTATAACCCTCTTGATATACTTTTCAGATAACGGAAAATCACGTTAATACCTTATTCAAATGTCATGTACACTCAATGAAATTATTAAATAAATATATATGTATATTTTTTTGTAAATTTTAAATATAAATATATATTTGTTTTATTTTTATATTAATATATCAAACATGTATGGGATTTTAGTGAGTCATTTTTACATTCAGCGGATGTCACATTTTTGCTTTTTAAAAAAATCATAACATATATTTATTTTTTATGTAAGAAATATATTTTTACATGTAGGCAAAATATTCTAGTTATAAAATTATCTAAAAATAAAATAAATAATAGATTTTATTATTATTTTTTATTTGTTAAATTTCCTAGTAATATTTATTTAATGACTTGATGTATTTGTGTATATTTATAATTTTTGTTTGTCCAACACTCAGCTGGTTTTTCAATAACGCTCAATTAACATTGTGGATATAATTAAAATCAATACGTTATATAAATTATTTTATTGCTATATATACACTAACAAATATTGTAAATATATATATTATTAATATTGTTTTTTTTTTTTTTCATTTGTAAATTTTGATGTAATCAAATGATAATTTTAATTTACACTGAATTATTTATTTATCTATATAATTAGTGTGATAATAATTATTATAATGCGTTTATTTATTATTTTTTTTATTAATTAATATATATTATTAAAATAAATTTTATTATTCACAAAAAAAAAAAAAATGTATATATAGATAAAATAATTTTTTAATTAATAATAAATTTATTAATCTTTATTTGTTTTTTTTTTATAATGATAATTTTTATAATTAAACAAAAAAAAAAAAAAAACACTTGTTACTATTTAATTTTTTTTTTTTTATTTGGTATAACTGTGTCATTGGTTTGTCGCATTTTAATCGTAGTTCTATACACCCTTTAGCCCCAAGATATATGTAGACAGTTGAAAGCATTTCACGGGGTGGAACATTTTACGATCATTTAACGACCGGTTTATTGCCTGACGATATGAGAATGAAAGCTATGAAGTTTATGTTTCTCTTTTTATTTTTCCTGGTCATTCACATATTATTCACGTTTCTCCTTTTTTTTTTTTATTTATTTTATTTTTTGGAGCTATATTGATGCTCAAAAATTCTGGCCACGCGACTATATTAATGCAGACAGGTGTCGATGATGTTCACTTTGCGTGTAGATAATTTTAACTCTTTAGCATAAGTAATCTCATGCTACTTAATAAAAAAATAAAAACACGATATAAAAATGTTAATTTAATTATTTATTTTTATGTTTTTTATTTATTTATTTTTTTTTGATAAGTCTTATATTTACTTGTACTAAGAAAACATATTTATATTTTATCCCTTTATATAAAATTGACAGTTGTAATGCGTTTAATTTTGAAAAATTAAAAATTGTAAATTAAATTTTAGAAAATCAGTATACGGGGAATAATTTTTATGTGTATACATATATGTAGTCGCATTGATCAAGTATTTTAATAAATTATAACCAATATCTTTATGTGAAACTAAAAATGGTTGACTGATCAAGGCACATGTCTACGGTACTTGAGATCTTCAGTTCAAGTTTTACTTTATATAATAAATAAATAGTATTTGATTAGCAAACGATGTTTGATGCAAATATCTCCTGGAACAGAACGAGTGAGTTGATCCTTGCTCATTCTGTTCTTGGAAATATTTGCTTCAAATGTCAAATATTTTTTACTATTTTTTTTTGGTAAATTCATATTTTTATTTATTCTTATTTTATTCACTTTAATTATTCATATTATTACAATAAATTTTCAATTACAGTCGAGTATTTTTTATAATAATCAACATAATTTATTTCAGTAACACATAAACGTATTCATACATTAATTATCAAATCAATTATATATAAATATTCATTCAAAGTTAAATCACCTAATTTAAATAAAAACTTGGATAATATTTTTATCAACTTTTAAAATATTAACTTTTAAATTTTTAATATGTCAAATTTATAATAAATAGGTATATATTTACAGTTTATTGAAATGTTACAAGTCAAGTGTGATTAGTATTCTGAGAATGATCAAAGTAATATTCACGTTACTTGGAAACTTATTAGTGATATACCTATATATATATATTATATCCAAAAACAAAGTTTAAGGTTTTAGAGATGTAGGAATAATGTGTGAATCTGTGTACTAAAACACTTAGTATTAATTTACTTAAATTTTATGAGAAAGTACTTCCAGTGATCCATGAACGAAAAAAAATAAAATAAAAATACAAAATTATCTTGTTAATAAATATACGCACAGACAATAAACAACCCCTTCAACCCTCTCTTTCTACACACACACATATACATGAGATAGAATATATTTATTCAAAATTAGTATTAATTTTAGTGTAACATAATTATTCAGCTAAAAAAATTTTCAGTTAAATCAGTCTCTCGATTAATTATAATACTCGTGATGAATAATAAAATATCTCATAATATTACATCAAACTACGTATACCTATGTATTATTTAAGTGGTTTATCAGTGAGATTGAATAATAATAAAATAAAATGAATATATATATGTCCCATTCTAAGCATTTTCACGGGGTTTGCGGCCTGACCTCCTGCGATTTTGTTCATTTTTCAATATATCGTAGATTTTGGCATTAAAAAAGACACGTATTTTTTTTTTTTTTTTTTTTGCAATTTTTGAGGGCGCCACTATCGAATTTCACTCCAATTTCAAGATATCTCAAAAAGCCCCTTTTTTATTTTTCTGAATTTTTGATCATAAATTCGAGGACGCAAAACAAGTATTTTAAGCCCTTGTAGAAAGTGGGCACTCAATGCGAAGTATTTTTTTTCGATTTTTGAAATTTAAAAAAAAAAAATTTTTTTTCAACTTTCGGTCTGTTAAATGGTTTTTTCTGGAAAACTAAGAAGAAATTGGAAATTTCATAAGAGTAAATTTCGATTTCTTTTTTTTTTTTAATTCTGAAAAAAAAAAAAAAAAAAAATTTTGGAAAAAAAAATTTGTTTTTTATCATTTTTTCAAAATTTCAAAAATCGAAAAAAAATACTTCGCATTGAGTGCCCACTTTCTACAAGGGCTTAAAATACTTGTTTTGCGTCCTCGAATTTATGATCAAAAATTCAGAAAAATAAAAAAGGGGCTTTTTGAGATATCTTGAAATTGGAGTGAAATTCGATAGTGGCGCCCTCAAAAATTGCAAAAAAAAAAAAAAAAAAAATACGTGTCTTTTTTAATGCCAAAATCTACAACATATTAAAAAATGAACAAAATCGCAGGGGGTCAGGCCGCAAACCCCGTGAAAATGCTTAGAATGGGCCATATATATATATATATAGACACCAAGAAGCACAATGAGAAAATAAATTATTTGGCTCAATTTACTGCAAACTCATCGTATATATTTTTTAATCCAGAAAATCTGAATTTCACAGTTTTAATCGATTTTGTGGTTCTTGTTTGCAAAATCAGCAATTAATATGCATTCATACTTTTTTTTTTTTTTTATTATTATTTTTATGAATGATTAAAATTGTATTTATAAATTTTTAATTGACAATATTTATCTCTGAATGTAATTATTTTTTTTTTTTTTATTTAATTAATTATAAATATTTATTGTTTTATTTATTTATTTTTTTCATGATAAAATTATGTATATTAAATTTTTTGCTGTAAATAATAAATTGACAATAATAATAATTTAACAGGCGGTTTATTTTGTGTATAAAAAAATAAAAATAAATATTAAGTAATTGGTCTCGAGTTGACATTAAATATTATTTTATTTGACGTGTGACATGATTTAGAAATGTCCAGTCGTTGTCACATCTTCAATTATCTTCGGCATTATAATAATCACAAATAACTATATACATATATGCATTATAAAATTAATATATTATATATGTCTCTTAATATAAAGAGTTGACATATTATTCAAGTATTTGTGTCCTCGATTTAAATTATGAATACACAACATCCGGGGTGTCAACATATTCCCACATTATTATTATATAGTTTTTTTGCTTTTTTTTTTTTTTTTTTGATGTTTTTATATACTATCTTGATTATTTTGAAAGAAATATTTTTTATAATTAAAAATTTTTACTTATATTTTGTCTTTGGTATTTAAAAAAATATTTTTATTTTCAACTCAAAAATTTTCAGTTTTCATTATTATTTGTTTTTTTTTTTTTTTGCTTTTTTTAACTCTTTAAACTTTGATTTTTTTATTTTTATTTTTTTAAGAGTTTTTTGATTCTGAGTTAGACATGTAATGGTTAAATCAATATGTTCAGTATTTTATCCAAGTTACATTTTGATTTAAGATGAGTAAATATACGAGATCTTTGTACCAATTGTACACCTCACTCTTGATTTTATACAGTTTACCTCGAGTGATATGCTGTGTGTGAAGCCACCGTTTTTAAGAAAAAAATATATAAAAAAAATTTATATATATATATATATATATCACTGAAAGCGTTGTGTTTACTTGGTTTTATCAACTCCCTTTGCACGTTTTGGTTTCCGGTTGTTTGTCCCTTTTTTCTTAGCTACCTACAATCTTATTTTTTTTTCGTTTTTTCGTTTTTTATCTCTCACAATTTTTTTATTTTTTTTATTTTTTCTTATTTTCTTTTTCATATCTATGCAAGTTGCTCAGAATATATAATGTCAAAGGTGTCGTGTGCCAAATAAAAGTTCCAATTAAACAGTGACGTTAATTTTAAAATGACAATATTTACCATTGAATAAATGGGTCACTGAATTCAATGGTATATGATATGTAAGTTTAGTATACATAAGGGTGAGGTCATTACTCGTTAACAAGTGTAAAAAAATATTTAAAAAAAAATACTTTATGTATTTTACTAACCGAAAAAATATTACTTTACTGTTTTATGTTTAACAGAAATATTATACGTAAATTTTTTTTCTTTTTAAAATTTTCTTGTTGTCATTTATATATAATTTTTTTTGTTTTTTTTTTTTTAGATTGTTTGTAATTTCTTTTAAAATTTCTTGGACATTCTTTCTTTGTACATATACAAACCAAAATTTTTTTTATATTTTTTTTCAAAAATATATATGTCACAGTTGTCTTGAAAAGTTAGAACAAAGTAAGTGTATTTTTTCTTTAAAGAAAAATATATTTAAAAAGAAAAATTCAAAAGAAATAATAATGTACTTAAAAATAAACATAATAGTGTATATTATATAAAATATTCAGGGATAATTAAACAATAATAATTGAATGTTGAATATATAAATCAAGTTGATAAATAAATTAATTGTTTAATGAAATTTAATAAAATATAATTGATATAATTTGGAAAATTTGTATAAATTTTTTTTTTTTGTTATCCCTTTAACTATTTCAAATAGTTTTATTATTTTTATTTGAGAAGATAATTATTTATCATTAATTTCTTGAATGATAAATTGTTATCATAAAATTAAATTAAATTTTATAATTTTTTAATTATAATTATGATGATAATACGCAAGTCAATCCATCAAGATGATTGAGAATCTCACATACCATTGGTGTTATCAAGCTACCACGAATTGTAATACACATTGGTGGTTTCTCATTTGCAAATATTGGTCCATTAAAGATCACAATGGCTGACCGAGCAAACATTGTTGAAGAACACACACTCAATGATATACTTCATTAAAACCCTTGAATAAGCTCAACATACATAATATACGCATACACACACATAAAATCATAAAAGTATACATAAATATGGACACGATATAATACTATTTTTATTTTTTTTTTATTTTCCTTCTCATCAAGTTGTTTTTACTTTTACCTTTTCTCATTAACAATACATATTTTTATAAATAATTTAAATGATAATTATTACATGTGTGTGTATGTTTATGGTGAATAAATAAACTTTAATATATTAATATTTATTTTATTTATTTTTTAAAATTTTTTTTTTTCATTGTAACTGACAAGAAAATAAATACAAATGTATTGATTTTTTTTACCATTGCGTGACGGGGAAAATTGATGTCGCTGTGGGAATTTCCAGATATAAACGTAGAGAATTTGATTCAAGTCTAACGACCATCAGTATAAAATAATAATACCCAGGGATTCTTTACTTGTGATCGATTAAAAGTAAATTTTAAGTCAATATTATATATCATTGTATAAAAAAATATCACATCATAAATTAATATAACTCGGTGGAAAAAAAAAATATGAAAAAATAAAAACAAATCAACAATAAAAATTATTTAAAGTTTATATAATATTATGATACAAAGTTTTATTAAATTCAAATAACAAGATAAACTTTATCAACAATAAAAATAAATAAATAAATATATATATATATATATATAAATATAACAACAAAATAAAAAATGAATAAAAAAAATAAAATACATTGCTTTGATCTGAGAGGCAATTTAAATTCAATTTGTTGACAAATTTTCAAAAGTTTTAAAAGTAAATTTGAATTACCGCATCGGGGCTTGGTTGGCTGAAATGAGAGAGAAGAATAGGTGAGGGTTGATAAGGGATGGATAAAAATATAAAAAAAATAAAAATATAATAAAAAAAAAAAAAAAGTGCGGGTAGAATACCACGAAGGATGAGTTTTGTAATGGTAAAAGTTGAAGGGAGAAAAGATAGAAAATTGTGTATTTATATATATAGGGGGTTGGTTCATCGGCCGATTGCAACCCCCAACTGCTACTTTTACCATCTCATTCCATCGTTTATTTTATATATATATATATAAATACATATACGCGAAGGAAATAAACGTAAAAGAGATGGGGTGTAGGTTTTCAGGCAGTTGGGTCGGGACACACTGTCACGCAGTGATGGATGATTGTACCCTCAACACGATCAATTCACCCGGGGACTACGAAGCTTTTCTCTCCCTTATTTTTATCCCCCTTTTTCACCTACAACATTCATGTATTTATATATATATAATCCAAGTTGTTGCGTACGTGCACACACAACTATAATTTTTGTTTTTTTTTTTTTTTTCTTACGTTTTACGTCGATATAAAGTTCAGGATATTTTGCTGTAAATTTACAGACCTTTCTGTGGCTTAGTTATATATTTTTTTTTTACGAAAGAAAAAAAAAAGAAAAAATTTGAAAAGGGTTAGATATATACGTTCATCTTAAGACGAGCGTAAAAGAAATAAGCGTAGTATACACAAAGAGTCATCGATCTTTTTAAGGGATGAATTCAAGTAAAAACTTGAAGTATTATTATTGTTTTTTTATTTTTTTAAGTTGAAATTTTTTTTCATTTAATATTTTTTAAATCAATAAATGTTAAGTGTGGTATTATCGGATAATTTTTTTTTATATTTTATTTTTTATTATTTTTTATATAGCCAATTTATAAATCTATTAGTTCAATAAATTTGAATAATAATATGTAATGGATAATTGAATTGAATCGCGGTATAGATGCAGTAGTGGTTAAACCGAATGAAATCTCAATATATATAGTTTTATGAGCGGTCATTGTGTTTGAAGGTGCAATGGTGCAAAGGCCAATCACACTAATTGGCTTCAGTTTGATATTGTTAGCTATATATATACACTGACCAATTGTACAACCCTTCGAACATTGTTTCTACCCTCTCACCTCTTTACCCCGTCATCATTTTACTTTCCTTGTTGAAAATTTTATTTCATTATTTTCTTTGTTTATTATTTTTTTTTTTTTATATTTTGTTAATTATCACATGATTTTTAATTAAAAATAATTTATGTATAATTTTATTGTATATTATTATAAAATTTTCCAACAAAATTAATTGGTTTAAAAAATTATCATGTGGTTTTAAAAATCATCAAAATATATACATGACAATTTTTTATATTTATTATCAAATTTTGGACGAAAAAAAGTTAGTTATAACTAATCAAAATTTGAAATATTTTTTATATAAAAAAAATAAAAGACATAAACATTAAAAAAATAAAATACATAAAATAAGTTTATTGACTTACCTCAAAGTAAGAAATAAAAAGTATATATATTTTTTGTTAAAAAAATACGTCTGATCGTAACCCGACACTATCACTTAATAATCAATTTCCTCAGTTTTATATTTTTTCTGTTGCAAATAATATATATTCACTATCACAATTTTTGTTGTTGATAAACTTTTTAAATTTAAAAAATTTATAATACTATTTACTGTTATATAATATTTATTTAAATTGAATAAAATAATTAATAATAATAAAATATAAAAAATCTAAATGTCACATACACTTGCACATATGTATATACCTATATATTAAACACAAATATACATTGAAAATATGGGTTAACCTTGAAAAGCACCGGCCGCAACGATACGCGAAAGTGTTTTGGGGGGGTGATATAAAGTTAAAATGTTGGTAGTCAAAATTGAGGGTTTGTGCGACGCCTTGTGACGATCATATGAAACCATGTAAAATCGATAGGGGTTGCATTGCACATGCGTATCAAGAAGGGTAATAAAGTGAGACAGATTCATATAATATAAACCAAGATGAAAATACCAAAATAAAAAGAAAATATATACTATGAAAATCGACAAAATCAACGACCGTAGAAAAAGAATATATATATATAAATTTTTTTTATTCATTTTTTTTGATTATTTTATCCAAAAAAAAAAATAGTAGAAATATCTTTTAAATTTATTTTTATTTTTTCAACCCTAAATGCATGTATATTTTACTATCTATAATGTCTCAAAGTTTTGTCATTATTGAATATATTTTTTACTTACTAAAAAAATTTTTTATATTACTAAAATTTATATTCATGATTTTATATTATTTTTATTCATAAAGTAAAATTTTAAAAGTATATATATATTGATTAATTGTGATAAAAGAAGCTTTTACAATTTTTCATTATAATAAAATTTTTAAAAATTTTTTAAGTAATGTAAATCATCAATTTTAATATTATTTATATGATGGAAAAGCTTTTACTTATATATACTTGAATTAATAAGTTTAAGTATGTCATTTTCATGAAAATATAACACAAATTTTCATTCTACATATGTAAAGTTACATAATTTTATATATAAATTTATTGATTTAATAAAATTTTTCTCTCTATTTGCCAACATATTTATATATAGTGAATAAAAAAAGAATAAATTCAAAAAACTTGATGGTCCAATATGATCATAAAAAATGCATAAAGTAGACCGCTGGCATGTGAATTGTATATAGTTGGGGGTTAAATAAAAAAAATAACAACAAAAATAAGGGATGAAAGAATAAGAAAATGTGAAAAAATACCATCGATAGGTGAAGAAAAAATATGAAAAAAAAAATAAAATACTAACAAAATGATAATAACAATAATAAATATGAATATAAAAAATAAAAAAATATGAAAAAATAAAAATGTTGGCGCGCTTGTTTCACACTTTAAGGGTTAATATGTAAAAAAGAAAATGTACCTGGAAAATAGCCAGGATAAAACGACTTGGAAAAATGTCATTGCTTGTTATAAATATAAAAATAGATTTTCATTTTTTTTGGCATGTACTTTTAATGATAAAATTTTTTCAAGTGTTTTATATTAAAATGAAAAAAAAATAATTATAATAATTATATATATAAATTTAATATTTCATAAAAAAATTTTAAAATATCATCAGTTGAGTGTAATCCAAGTATAAGCTTTCTAAAACAGAATTTTCCTCGAGGGGATTATCAAACCATAGTCAATATATATTGTTCTCTATATACTTCAACTCATAAGATCCAATTATGCGGATATCCCAGACAAATCCTCCAATTGTGTAAAAGCATTTCTACAATTATTTATTAAACTAGCCTTTCAAAATAATTTTATGAAAAAATGAATTTTATCTGAGAAAAAAAAGAGTTGATTTCTTTTAAATTAGCTGCAAATTATTTTGAAAAACTTATGAATTATATTATACATAATTTATTTGTGTTATAATTTAAAATTGATTTAAAAAAATAATAAAAGACGATAATTTTATTTTATAAATAAAGAAATAATTTATTTAGCTATTATTTAATTTATTATCTCTTTATTTTATTTTTTTAAATTAATTTTTTTATTTCGAAAATTAACTTCTTTCTTTGATATAATTTTTTCTTTTATTTATTTAATTATTTTTATTGTGATTTTTTAAATTCAATAAATTAATATATTTCATAATTCATTTCCAACATAAATTTTTTTTAAACATCATATCATGTATGGTCATTTTTAAGTAGAAATTTATCTTCAAAAATTTAAATCATATTTTCATTATATACATAAAAATATCAGTAATAAAATTTTATATATAAAATAAGTAAAAATACAATAAACGTTAAACAAAGTTGAGTCAATTTTATTACTCATTGACACGACTGTGACTTGTCTTTATGATACTTTCGACATGGTAATAAAATAAATAATAACTAAAAAAAAATGGGGGTTGATTTTGGCGTCCAATATTCTCATAAACATACTCGTTGAATTAAGTACAATCTAAAACTTACACTTCTCAGTAACTTTGATCATAAAATAAGATATCAAGACAAAAAAATAATAATAATAAAAATAAATAAAAAAAAAAAAAATGATAATAAAATGAATAATAAGAGTATGAATGAAGGAATGGTAATGTGCCAAAGAAAACAAAGTCATAAAAGTAAAAGCACCTTGGTGTCGAGTATTCATAGTTTTTCAAAGTACATTTATTGAGATGAATATAAAATATATATCCTCATACCACACATATATATATGTATAAATATAAAAGTATGTTGTTGTTGTTGTTGTTGTCGATGATGTTGATGATGATGAGGAAAAATAAAAGAAAATTTTTTAAATGACGAAAAAGCAAGAAGTGACGTAATTTCTAGGAGTGCCTCATGTAAATTATACAACACAGAACGAGTTGGTTCTTTATGTACATATATGAAAGAGGGTTTGTGAGATTTAAGGGAGTAAAATGAGAGGAACTTTAGCCATGTGGGGTGCAAAATATATACCGTTGTTGGTGTCATGGCAACACTCGTTTCAAGTTGTCATATATATATTACGATGCTATATAAAATTGCACACAGAAAAGCCGCATTTTTATATTTTTAAATTATATTTATATTTATTATTATTTTAATAAATCATGGGACTTAATATGATATGTATGTGTGTATGTAGCATTTAAAGAGTTCAATTTTATTTTATCATTTGTTATATTGATACTAAAAAAGAACAAATTAAATTTAAACGATTATTTTATCTTGAATCAATCAGTTATACTTGTTTTTATTTTGCACTAGTTATGTTAAAAGGTAAATTATCATACATTTTTTATCATAAAGAAATAATAAAATGGTGTATGATGAATTACTATTGTGTAACTGATGGAAATAAATAAATATAAAGCTTGGGGCGATTTATTGAGTCATTGATGTTTTAAAAATGAAAATAGTCGTACTTGTGATTGCTGTGACAATTTAGTTGTTGTATAATTGCATTTTGGAACTGAAATTACCAACTAACCATTCTATAATTTGTATATGAATTCTATATAGTAATTTAAATTCCATTTGAGATAATATTTATCCCTTCGACACCCTACAAGTCATATCAAACAGTGCGTCAAATGCTAATCAACAAAATGCATGAACAATTTATGGAGTATTTTATTAAATGTTCGATTGTTTGTCTTTTGATATGGAAAAATTTAAGTTAAAATGTAAAAAAATGTGAATTACTTGTTTGAATAATGTTGTAAATAATATTTACTTTTTGTTACAGATCTCTACTCTTCAATATGAGAACCACGCAGTTCATTTAGACGGGATGACATGGTCTAATACTTGAAGAATATAAAATTTTGTTTTCTGTAATTTGTATCAGGAATATGTAATATTAGAAATAAATTGAATAAATAAAGTATATAATTGAACTTTTTATTCAAGATAAACTATTATTTCAGTATGAATATGAAGAAGACGCAAGATTTTTATTGTTTCGCTGCTAATATTTCCATAACTTCTTGTAGTTTACGCATTCTCGAATACCTCTTTCAAAGTCATGTTTGCCTAGTATTTTTCCCAATTTTTTCAGCAAATTTTAAACCAAGTTAATATCGATTTCTCGAAAAATAATAATAATAAAAAAAAAATGTGGAATGCATCATATACCTCTTTCAAAGTCATGTTTGCCTAGTATTTTTCCCTATTTTTTCAGCAAATTTTAACCAAGTTAATATCGATTTCTCGAAAAATATTGATGATAGAAGAAAACTGTAAAATGCATCATATACCTCTTTCAAAGTCATGTTTGCCTAGTATTTTTCCCTATTTTTTCAGCAAATTTTAAACCAAGTTAATATCGATTTTCTGAAAAATAATAATAATAAAAAAAAAATGTGGAATGCATCATATACCTCTTTCAAAGTCATGTTTGCCTAGTATTTTTCCCAATTTTTTCAGCAAATTTTAAACCAAGTTAATATCGATTTCTGAAAAATAATAATAATAAAAAAAAACTGTGGAATGCATCATATACCTCTTTCAATGTCATGTTTGCCTAGTATTTTTCCCAATTTTTTCAGCAAATTTTAAACCAAGTTAATATCGATTTCTCGAAAAATAATAATAATAAAAAAAAAATGTGGAATGCATCATATACCTCTTTCAATGTCATGTTTGCCTAGTATTTTTCCCTATTTTTTCAGCAAATTTTGAACCAAGTTAATATCGATTTCTCGAAAAATATTGATGATAGAAGAAAACTGTAAAATGCATCATATACCTCTTTCAAAGTCATGTTTGCCTAGTATTTTTCCCTATTTTTTCAGCAAATTTTAAACCAAGTTAATATCGATTTTCTGAAAAATAATAATAATAAAAAAAAAATGTGGAATGCATCATATACCTCTTTCAAAGTCATGTTTGCCTAGTATTTTTCCCTATTTTTTCAGCAAATTTTAAACCAAGTTAATATCGATTTCTCGAAAAATAATAATATTAAAAAAAAAATGTAGAATGCATCATATACCTCTTTCAAAGTCATGTTTGCCTAGTATTTTTCCCTATTTTTTCAGCAAATTTTGAACCAAGTTAATATCGATTTCTCGAAAAATATTGATGATAGAAGAAAACTGTAAAATGCATCATATACCTCTTTCAAAGTCATGTTTGCCTAGTATTTTTCCCTATTTTTTCAGCAAATTTTAAACCAAGTTAATATCGATTTTCTGAAAAATAATAATAATAAAAAAAAAATGTGGAATGCATCATATACCTCTTTCAAAGTCATGTTTGCCTAGTATTTTTCCCAATTTTTTCAGCAAATTTTAAACCAAGTTAATATCGATTTCTGAAAAATAATAATAATAAAAAAAAAATGTGGAATGCATCATATACCTCTTTCAATGTCATGTTTGCCTAGTATTTTTCCCTATTTTTTCAGCAAATTTTAAACCCAGTTAATATCGATTTTCTGAAAAATAATAATATTAAAAAAAAAATGTGGAATGCATCATATACCTCTTTCAATGTCATGTTTGCCTAGTATTTTTCCCTATTTTTTCAGCAAATTTTGAACCAAGTTAATATCGATTTCTCGAAAAATATTGATGATAGAAGAAAACTGTAAAATGCATCATATACCTCTTTCAAAGTCATGTTTGCCTAGTATTTTTCCCTATTTTTTCAGCAAATTTTGAACCAAGTTAATATCGATTTCTCGAAAAATATTGATGATAGAAGAAAACTGTAAAATGCATCATATACCTCTTTCAAAGTCATGTTTGCCTAGTATTTTTCCCTATTTTTTCAGCAAATTTTAAACCAAGTTAATATCGATTTTCTGAAAAATAATAATAATAAAAAAAAAATGTGGAATGCATCATATACCTCTTTCAATGTCATGTTTGCCTAGTATTTTTCCCTATTTTTTCAGCAAATTTTAAACCCAGTTAATATCGATTTTCTGAAAAATAATAATATTAAAAAAAAAATGTGGAATGCATCATATACCTCTTTCAATGTCATGTTTGCCTAGTATTTTTCCCTATTTTTTCAGCAAATTTTGAACCAAGTTAATATCGATTTCTCGAAAAATATTGATGATAGAAGAAAACTGTAAAATGCATCATATACCTCTTTCAAAGTCATGTTTGCCTAGTATTTTTCCCTATTTTTTCAGCAAATTTTAAACCAAGTTAATATCGATTTTCTGAAAAATAATAATAATAAAAAAAAAATGTGGAATGCATCATATACCTCTTTCAAAGTCATGTTTGCCTAGTATTTTTCCCAATTTTTTCAGCAAATTTTAAACCAAGTTAATATCGATTTCTGAAAAATAATAATAATAAAAAAAAACTGTGGAATGCATCATATACCTCTTTCAATGTCATGTTTGCCTAGTATTTTTCCCAATTTTTTCAGCAAATTTTAAACCAAGTTAATATCGATTTCTCTGAAAAATAATAATAATAAAAAAAAACTGTGGAATGCATCATATACCTCTTTCAAAGTCATGTTTGCCTAGTATTTTTCCCAATTTTTTCAGCAAATTTTAAACCAAGTTAATATCGATTTCTTGAAAAATAATAATAATAAAAAAAAACTGTGGAATGCATCATATACCTCTTTCAAAGTCATGTTTGCCTAGTATTTTTCCCAATTTTTTCAGCAAATTTTAAACCAAGTTAATATCGATTTCTCGAAAAATAATAATAATAAAAAAAAAATGTGGAATGCATCATATACCTCTTTCAATGTCATGTTTGCCTAGTATTTTTCCCTATTTTTTCAGCAAATTTTGAACCAAGTTAATATCGATTTCTCGAAAAATATTGATGATAGAAGAAAACTGTAAAATGCATCATATACCTCTTTCAAAGTCATGTTTGCCTAGTATTTTTCCCTATTTTTTCAGCAAATTTTAAACCAAGTTAATATCGATTTTCTGAAAAATAATAATAATAAAAAAAAAATGTGGAATGCATCATATACCTCTTTCAATGTCATGTTTGCCTAGTATTTTTCCCTATTTTTTCAGCAAATTTTAAACCAAGTTAATATCGATTTTCTGAAAAATAATAATATTAAAAAAAAAATGTGGAATGCATCATATACCTCTTTCAAAGTCATGTTTGCCTAGTATTTTTCCCTATTTTTTCAGCAAATTTTGAACCAAGTTAATATCGATTTCTCGAAAAATATTGATGATAGAAGAAAACTGTAAAATGCATCATATACCTCTTTCAAAGTCATGTTTGCCTAGTATTTTTCCCTATTTTTTCAGCAAATTTTAAACCAAGTTAATATCGATTTTCTGAAAAATAATAATAATAAAAAAAAAATGTGGAATGCATCATATACCTCTTTCAATGTCATGTTTGCCTAGTATTTTTCCCTATTTTTTCAGCAAATTTTGAACCAAGTTAATATCGATTTCTCGAAAAATATTGATGATAGAAGAAAACTGTAAAATGCATCATATACCTCTTTCAAAGTCATGTTTGCCTAGTATTTTTCCCTATTTTTTCAGCAAATTTTGAACCAAGTTAATATCGATTTCTCGAAAAATATTGATGATAGAAGAAAACTGTAAAATGCATCATATACCTCTTTCAAAGTCATGTTTGCCTAGTATTTTTCCCTATTTTTTCAGCAAATTTTAAACCGAGTTAATAACGATTTTCTGAAAAACAATAATATTAAAAAAAAAATGTGGAATGCATCATATACCTCTTTTAATTTCATGTTTGCCTAGTATTTTTCTCTATTTTTTCAGCAAATTTTGAACCAAGTTAATATCGATTTCCTGAAAAATATTGATGTTAAAAAAATTATCTATCACGACTCAAGTACTTCTTATTTTGTTCTATTCTCCTGTTATTTATTTCAGTAATTTTAAAAAATTTTCCAATTTATTTTCGTAGCTCTACGTTAAAGATATTGACAAAGATATTAAAAAAATTTCATTTTTATCAGGAATATAGAATGAGATAAGAGGTAATCCATGTATTTTAAGTCTACTTATTTGTTTCCTTTTCCTTAAATTATTTTAAATAGGTACATTTCATAAGTACATTTTCATAATCATTACAAATCATAGCAAGTTTAATATCAATTTTTTTAATAAATTTAATGATTAAAGTTTGTTTTATTATTATCCTTGATAAAATAAATCGATACTGGATGTGAATTTTAATCAGCAGTTGAACAAGAAAAAAAAAAACGGTCAAAGTATTGAGTTGTATAAAAATTAAACAAAAAATAGACAAATGACAGAAAAATATACAAAAATGCTTGATGTGCGACTGACAGAAGGTTATTGGAATGAGTGAAATTCCTAGTATCAAGTGTGCTAGTCGACCACTCGACGAATCGATGTGGATTTTCTTGTATATCCAATATAACAAGGAAATAGTCCAGAGAAATCTCTCAAATAATCTAAAATCTGTACACAGCATATACAACCAAATATTTCAACTGCAGGCAATTTCGTTTTGCATACAATATGCATCAGTGATCAAAATTTTAGCTTACGCAGAAAAAAAAAAAAACAAAATTACATTTTTCTGATAACTCCATCGAATTGTACCCAAATGTAATCGTTAAAAATTCGAGGTTCTATTAGTGTTATATAGCAAATAAACATTTCGATTAAATAAAAAATAAAAAAAAAACAAAATTAAAACAATAAAATTATGGGAGAAGATATTAAACCAATATCCTACGATTAAATTGCATTTTGAAATACAAAACACACTCATCATTAGTCCATGACGGCCACTCCTTTTTTCTATTATATTTTTTATCGGATATCCAAGGTGTGACCAAATCAAAATGCATCAAAAAATCATAACAATATCATTCCAATATTATATATGTGTATACTTTTACTTGGAAAATAAAATAAAACTGTCGTCAATAAAATACTACAACACATGTGTTTAAAATTCAGATAATTTCATAAAAAAAAAACAAAATAAATAGCATAAAAGATGGGTAGTTAAAATGCACCACAAAGATAGTAAAATAAGTCATAACTGAAAAAATAAAAAAAAATAAAAATGATACATATTGCAAAGATAGAAACGTGTGAAGTATACACGTGCTTCGTGGTTTTGAATTACACTCGCTTGTCTCGGATTTCCGTTTGTATATACTGACTATACTTTTTTGTCCAACTGTCCTCACATAGTATATATTTCAAACTATAAAAAATGTAATTTTTTTTTTTTTTTTTTCAAAAAAAAGTATATCACTTTATTTAGGAAAAAAAAAAAACAAAATAAATATAAAAAAAATTTTCGGTTGTAAATGGTTTTATGGTTTTTATAAAATAAAACAAAAATTTTTGTAAAATTTAATAAGCAAAAATAAAAATAACTAGTTTTACGTACAATTTTTAAAGATTAAAAAAAAAAAAAAAATTGTAAAAGATAATATTGAAAAATAAAACTGACGAATCACTTACAATGATGAACAAAGTAAAACGCGGTTAGAATAATCATTTTTTAAAACTAAAAAAACTATATTTTTTCATGTGAGAATTTTCTCATTTATTTGACTTGACTGAAATAAAAAATATAAATAAAAAAAAATAGTTAATGTTTAATATTTTTACTGGTATTATTTTCAAGCATATAGCTAGATATAAAACTGTCATTTAAAGTGGTAAAAATTTCATCACCTCAACATACTGATACACAAAAGTTTACAGTAGTCCAAACCATATTGATATTTTTTTTTTAACTTTTTGTAATTTTTATTTTTGTATACATATATTACTGGAGGTTATATAAATGTTGTGGTTTCTTTGGTGGCCTGATGCTTAGCATTTATACTAATACTGTTAGTCATATGCCAACAATCTACGACATTTTGAATCCTGGAACATGTCAATTTTAATACCGGAAAAAGCTCGTATTATGCTCTATATATTTTTTATATTTTTTTCACTCCAACATCCGTTTAAATTTATACAATTTTGTCTCTTTTTCTTTCATAAAAATTTATTTTTAAAATTTGAAATTTATTGATGACAAAAAATAACAAAACAAATAATTATATTCTGATAAATATTATCATAAAAATTATATTTATTTAAATTATGTAAATTCATGAATATTTATGTCACATGCAATTTTATGTAATTGAGTATTCAATAATTAACATATGAATAATTTAAATTAAAAAATATATAAAATATTTGTGTGTAAAATGAAGTATTAGATATTCACGTGTTAATTTATAGAATTTATTTGTGGAGTAGACATGTCTATGTAACATGAATTCGCGATTGGCTGTTGTATATAACAAAATTAACAAATAAAAAAAAAATAAATAGCTTCACATGATGGCCGACATGATTCAATGGTTTTTAGACTAGCTGTTGTCGACACTCTTGTCTTCCGCTGGACAGGTTTGATTGACAAATAATTGGACGTGATACCACATAATCATCGGGCTGTAATGTTGTGGTTTTGAACTACAAAAATGATACTATGTTACATGTTAAATATTCACCCTAACTTATTCTAAATTAGTCATCTATTTTCTTCATTAAAATTACAAATATTTTGCATTTATATTTATTGTAAAATTTTTTCTTTTTATCATTAAATATTTTTTTTATATTTAAATTATTTTTATTATTATAAAAAACAAAAAACAATACATAAAAGTTTTTATAGTTATTGACTGCAATATAAACATCAAGTTTGATAAAATCATAATCATAAAATACAAAATATATTTTAAATTATAAAACATTGAAATATCATAAATATATATTTATAAAAAAAAAAATAAAAAATAAAATTCAGCATGTGGTAAATATTTATACATATTTATCAACATATCATATGACCTCAATAAAAAAAATAAAAATAAACTATTTTACAAATTGTGTATTGAAGCAATGTACTTTATATAAGTGTCAAATGAAAAAACTTGTTATCTTTAAATTTTTGCAAACTCAACTTGTTTTTGAATCGAAATGTTCATGATTTTATGTGAAAGTTAAATAAAAATTGGACTCTATATGTATGCATTGATAAAATAAAAAAAAAAAATGTATAAATTATTTTTATTTATATTTTTTTGTTTTTTAGTATATCCAGATAATATATAAAAAAATAAATTTAGTAGACATGCCGGAAATCGATACTGACATGGTACAAAAGACTGCTGTTGAATTGCAAAAGGGACGCCGTATTTGATTACGTTTCTCATGCCTCTGTTTGACACCCTGAATTTTCTACAATAAATATATGAACAAAGTGTAACTATTGGTATATATTGACGCGAAAGTAATGCAATCCAGTTACTGCATATATATATATTTGTAAATTTAATATATATTTATTTTTTTGTATTGATGTATGGGGTTGTGCGTACATCAGATTTTTATTTATTCAATGTGTCATGGATGAATTGAAACGTGTCTAGATGTCCTTGGTCCAAAACTTATATCCCTTTGAGATTTTCGTAATACCCTCGTGTATCCTTAGGCTGTATAATTATGCTTCAATGAACCTGTGGCTATTTTGTAGATGAATGTTCATATGTATTATCCCTATCATGTGTATATGATCAAATCGAAACTTGTCAGAATTTATTTATTTTGTATTATTTTTTTTTTATTATTATTTTTATAAATTAAGTATATTATTATTATTATTTAACTCTTTTTTTTTTAATTTAAATTATAATTATTTAAATTGAAAATTGTTTTATTAAATTTATTTTGTCATTAGAGTTGAGTTAATTTTTTTTTTTTTTATTATTAAATTATTAAATATTTCATTTAAAAATAAATACGCACTTTTATAAATATGGAATATATGTGGATGAAATTTTTTATTTTTTTATTTTTATTTTAGCTTTTGGTGAATACTCAAAGTATTTTTTATTTTTCCATTTTATTCACTCAAGTGTTGTATGCACTCTGAGACTCTTTTCTTTTAAGTATTGCTGCCCAAGTCACGTGAATTTTCTTCATCTTTACGTGGAATATATGACCAACTTGGCTCACATATACTATGACTGATCTTTTCAAATATTTTACATTTATATTCGTGTGAACTTTTGTTTTTACCTCATTTTTTATATTTCTATAAATGTACTAAAGATTTTTTTTTCATAATATACATATATACGAACATGAGCTTTGCAAAAATTATATCAAATAAATTAAAGAATTAAGTTAATAATATTTAAGTAAAAATATACTTTGATATGTTAATTTTTCTTTTAATTATTTAATTATTTTTATATATTTTTTAATTAAAAAATAAAATTTAATAAATGGTAATGTCATTTTTTTCTAATTTCCTGTTCTTACATAGTTTTATTTAAAAAAATTGTTGAAATGATACTTGAAAATGTCATCATAAGTGTAACATTCACGTCCGTTATATAAAAGTAAAAAAAAAAATAAAGATACCACCCGTTGTTTGTAGTGTTATAAACTATAATATATATCAGGGCAGACATTTGATGAAGAAATTTTATGCTGTTTAAAAATTGAAGGGAGGAGTAAATGAATATGAACGCGTCAAAAAATTTAACAAGGGCAACGATGAAATTGTTGTTTCTTTTGTGGACATACTCAATCGAATGTTGTTCAAGTGCTCTTTTTTGCAGACTCCCCTAATGGAACCTCCCAAACATATATATAAATGCAACTATATTATGGGGTGTCAAATGTGGTGTGGCTACTTTCACACGATTCCATCATATAAAACATTAATTTTTTATTTTTACTATTTTCATTTGTATTTATTGTCTGAATTAATTTTAATATAATGATAATTGTTTTAAATATATTCAAGAGAGCATACTTGATAATTTTTCTTAATTACATTTTCATTTTTAATATATTATTTTTAACTCAAACATGTTTTGAATTTAAATAAAAATATGAAATTTTCAAATATAATAACAGGATTTTGAATTTGTATCAGGCAAATATAATGACTGAAGAGGTATTCGAGTATTTTTTTTTTCTGAAAAAATTTCAAATTTTATTAGGCGAATATAATGACTGAAGAGGTATTCGAATATTTTTTTTTTCTGAAAAAATTTTGAATTCTATTAGGCAAATATAATGACCGAAGAGGTATTCGAATATTTTTTTTTTCTGAAAAAATTTCAAATTTTATTAGGCAAATATAATGACCGAAGAGGTATTCGAATATTTTTTTTTTCTGAAAAAATTTCAAATTTTATTAGGCAAATATAATAACCAAAGAGGTATTCGAATATTTTTTTTTTCTGAAAAAATTTCAAATTTTATTAGGCAAATATAATAACCAAAGAGGTATTCGAGTTTTTTTTTTTCGAAAAAATTTTGAATTTTCATCAGGCGAATATAATGACTGAAGAGGTATTCGAATATTTTTTTTTTCTAAAAAAATTTCAAATTTTATTAGGCAAATATAATAACCAAAGATATATTTGACCCATAGATAATCACGTATTAAGAGTATTGAAATTTTGTAACAATAAAAAAAATTATTCAACATTTTCACCTGCTTTATTATCTCGTCATAATTTAAACACTTTTTAAAGAATAACTCATTATTTATTGCTAATATTTTTAGCCTCGTAATATTAAAAAATGATAATTAAATAATTTAAATGAAAATAAATGTATTTATAATAATTAAAAAATGATAATAATAAATATTAAAATTGTTTAAAAATATATTAAAAACTCATATTCACTTGTTTCATTATTATTATAGTCATTATCATCATTATCAACTGACAAGCTTTCAAAATTAATATTACACCAAAACCACAATCTTCACAATAACATAATAATTATATATATTTTAAAATTTTCCAAGAGAGCTGTTGACAGTTTATATTTTTTTATAGATAATTTACGTAAAACCATCATCAACTTGTATATATAAATTTTACAGTATAAAACCACTAATGTGCATACTTCCATTATAATGTCACTTTCGATTTAAAGCTCATGCGAATACAGATATATACAATATAAATATATAATGAGATATAGGGTGCAGAGGTAAATGTAGGGTGTACAAGAGACTCAAATAAAAAAAAGAAAAATAAAAAATAAATTTAAAAAAAAATAGCAACAATCCCAAGAGACATATTTGCAACTCAAATTATAATTATATAGCATTGCTGTATAATAATATCGATGATTAATTATCATACATTAATAATGATAATATTTATCAGATAAAAAAATTATTTTCTTGTTGATAATAATTCAAAAAATACAGCTTTATATGTAAAAATAATTTTATACATAATTAAATATATAGTCATTATTATTTTATGTTAATTTATGTTCATCGATTTGTTAATTCTTTTTTATTTTTAACTTGACATTCATTGTCATTTTATATTTTTTTTTTTAAGCCTATATATTTTTATTATCACATCATCAGATCCTTTTTATACTAACCTGTCTAAAAATTTAAATTAAAAGTGACATTATAAAAGTAGCATTAGTGGTTTTGCTAAAGTTGAATAATAATTGTTAAAATTTTATAGAAAATTCATGTTGTCATCATGGTTAATTGTTGAGTTGTCAGTTTATAATTCAAATTACAATTTATTTTACATGAATATGTATAAAATAATAGTAATATAATATAATAATTATTTTAAAATATCAAAATAAATTTTCAATTATTCTAGTGTCAATAACTTTCACAATTTATAAGTTGAATATTATATTAAAATTATTTATATAATATTCACAAGTAGTGCGTAAATAAAAATAATATTTAAATTTAATATTAAAAAAAATCATACATATTATATTTCTACAAAGAGTAATAATAAAAAAAATAAATAAAATCAATAAAAAAAAAAATTAAAAATAAGAAAAATCTCTTTCAAATAATTCACACAAAAATATAAAAGATTTTCACGCTTCAATTTCGAGGCAATAGAATTACGAAAACGAGAATTATATATTTCCTATGGATGAGGTATATATTAAAGTAATATATATAAAAAAAATAAAAAATTTTCTTCAAATATATAAAAATAAAAAAAATATAAAATTTCAAATGAATAGGAAGCACGAAAAGCTCAGTGAAGCCCAAGTGAGTTCTATTTCCCTGGTACTTATAACCTTCTTCTTTTTTATTTTTTATTTTTTATTTTATTTTTTTTTATTTCTCCTACTTCAAGCTTTTCTTTTCCATTATATATATTTTATTTTCTGAAGACCAGTATATGAAGGGTAGTTTGGGGATTGTGCAACTACACTGACTGGAAAAGTATTACACATAGTTTTCAAATATAAAACTTCAACGCCCTCTATTATTATCACGTGAATGGATTTCATTCGATACGGAACAGATTCGATTCGACATTTATTTTTTTCTTTATATATGTATATCTTTATTTATTTTTTTTTACTTGCAAAATATATATTTATTTTATGGCATACCGTAAAAACTTTGTACATCATATAAATTTTTTTTTTCTTCATTTGATACATTCAATCATTACCCTTCTTACTCTCATTAGTATGATGTCATTACTTCGTCAGGATGTACTTTCTACCGTAAAAAATTTTATATAAGTATATACTCATTTATTTTATTTTATAAAATTTTTTAAATAATGTTTTTATATATACTTTTATTTTTTTAAACAGATATAATAAAATTGTTGACGTTAAATACTGTACAGTTGGAATCTGGAGTTGACATTTAGCCACTAAAATAAAACTGTAAAATTGCATTTTTTTTTTTTTAAATGTCATATATTTGATGAAAAAATAAATAAAAAAAAATAATATAAATTATTTAAATTTCAATGACTGTTAATTAAAATTTGACATGGAAAGTTATTTATTGATTGAAATTTGTATGCTTCGTTATAGATTCAATTGTCATTTTATAATATCAAATAATGTCATTGTCATATACGATTTGGAATTATTGTTCAAAAAATTATTATTATTTTTATTATAATATATTGAATCATGTAAATTTTATAAATCTATCTCATTTGGTTTTATTTATTTAATTATTTTATACTTTGAATACATTCAGCAATTAACAATGATTATTTTTTGTTTTGTTAAAAATATAAAAGTTTATACCAAATTTTAATTCAGTTACTGATAAATTTGGCAATGATTTATCCATCATAAGAAAATCATTTGTGATCTATAAACTGTTTTACCATTGAATGATAAATATTGATTATTGGTTTGAGTATTGATCACTGTGGCAAGAGAAGAAAGCGCTGGACCCAAAAAAAAAAAAATGATCACTAAATGATCTCCATGACAATGATCTTGACAATGTATTAAATATTTTGTGAAACAAAATCAAAAAAATATCAAAACAATAAATTATCTGTTACAAAAAAATAGCATAAAAATATAATAAAAGTGACATAATAAATTGGATCAATCCTGGAATCACAAAATTTTTTGATGTTTAAATACATTTTATTTCACAAATGATTGTTGGCTGTCAAATTTTTGTATTTTGATTTATTTTTATGTTTTCTTATTTTGTAAATTAAATAACAATAAAAATAAATTTGATTGATTAAAGTAAAAATAAAATTACAACAAGGTGAATTTTCAGTGCGTCCTTTTATTAACTCAACCGGTCAAAAAAATACGCCTGGTGAGGATTTGGCAACGGTGGTTGTGAATAATATCTCGCGGGATTTTACCTCAGGTTATTCAGCAGTGCTAGTAGTTGCTAAACACATCCAGAACATATACTATTTAATCACATATATACCTGAAAAAAACCTGAAAAAAAGTGAATAATATATTGTTAATTTATAAATCATTTGCGTTGAATATTTGATAATTCTTCAATAAATTAAGGTAAAAATAATTATAATTTATTGATATATATATATTTTTTTAAAATCATTAATTATATTAATATTAATTTTGTTTATTAAATTTGTTTGAAATAATATATAATATTACAGGTGTGTTTGTAGGTGTGTTTCACTGAGTGAGAGAGACAAAGAAAAACTTGTTTTCACCGGCAATTATAGGTATGAGATTGTTGTCTTGGCATTGAAATCACAACACAGTGCACGTGGATTTTGTAACGTAAACAAACACATATTTTTGTTGAAACAATATTATTAACATTATAAATAAATTCATCAAACTAGTTGGTCAATTTAAACTTTTTAATTATAAATTATTTGATTTACAAAAATATAAATTAATTGATACATCAGGTGAATAATTTTATCAGTGCAATTTAAAATTTAATAATAAAATTCATTGTGTTTTAAATAATTAACATGAATTTATAATAATACCATTTGATGGATTGTCAATATAGCTATTTTTATTTAATTTTTTCTCTTGATTTATTGTTGTTAATTCTCTTTTGACCCAACAAATTTGATCAAAGAATATTAGTGTGTCAATTTGCTACAGCAAATTGATTGATTGTTTTATTTTTTTTTACACAAATAAATATATATATTTTTTTTAAATTATAATTATTTTATAATTAATTTGTTAATTATATTTATAGGACAATAAATATTTGAGTAATTTAATATGGCAAGTCGAGTTATTGGTGGTGGTTCAAGTAATGGAGCAGCTGGTACATCATGTGAAGCTGGTTTAGGTGGTGTTCCAAGACTACTTGAGGATTTGGCAAGACTATCAGAAGATAAAGATTCAGCAGATATAATTTTTCTTCTTGGAAGAGATGAAACACCCATTTATGGTCACCGAATAATACTTCAAGTCAGGTCAGTCTTTGGTTTTTTATTTTTTTCTATTTCTTTTTATCTCAATTTTATTTTTCAACCTACATGATTTTTTTTTTTTTTTTTATCCGAATGTGAAGGAAAAAAACTTTTCCAATAGTCATCAGATAAACTTTTTATGTGAAATGATAAAAATCTTTTGGTCTTACACAAGGGAAAACTCATTAATGAATTATCGTTATTATCACTGATGCAAAATTATTATTATTATTTACACTCAATTATTATTGGATAGGAAAAAAAAAAAATTATTACTAAAAACCCTTGAGATTGATTAAAAAAAATTAATTAATTAATAATATTATCATGAAAATATCTCAATACAAAATTTAAATTATTTACTGAATAATAATATTTAATTTATTATTAAAAATAATTTTACAAAATTAATTTTAAATGTATTTTTATTTATTTTATATTTTCATGAGGAAAAATATTTATAATTTATATTTATAAATTTGTTATTAAATCAGAAATATATTTCTTAATATATATATATATATATATATTTTTTTTTTTGTATTATTGTTAAAAGCATTTTCTGTCATTTCATAAACAGACATGTCATTAACACACACAACAACTTGAATTTTCGAGACTCTCAAAGTTGTCGTATTGAGTTGGGTATTGAGTAGAATTTATATATAAAATATACTGACAGACAAAGGAATCACTTATCAAATACATAAGTTTATTTTGATTATTGATGGAAACCATGATTCATTTTGATTGTCAATACATATAATATTATTGAAATTATAAAAATTTATATATTTTTATTAATTTTTTAATTTTAAATTGATTCTACAATTAATTTTCAAGACTCTTGTCTTCATCAAAATCGTGTCAAAAACTTTCAACAAGATATGAAAATACCTCTTGCTTTATAATACAAGACAAATGAAAATCTAGTTAATTTTGTAGACTAATTATTATATTTTCTTTAATCAATAAGTATAATTATATATACTTATAATTAATATTCATCTTGAAAATATTATATCAAGAAGATAAATTATTATCAAGCTTGATTGTTGGCATTGTCATACTTGAAAAAGTTTCTAATGAGATGGAAATGAAACTTTTCATTAAAATATTTTTTAAATTATCTATTCATACAATCAATTTATAAATTATTATTTTTTTATATAAAAAAAAATATTGATTATTGATTTTCATTTATAATTTATAATCAAAAATATATTTACAATTTAAAATACTCTGAATGTTATAACACTACTGAAATTTAAAGTTGCAATCAATCTTTTTCCGGAACTATTACTTTGACAATTAGAATTGGGGATTTGGTCTATTAATGTTGGCTTTCATAGATATATAACCCAAATAAAATCCAAAAAAAAAAAAAGTAATTTATTTGATGATGACGATGATATTGGTACAGATAAAAGAATTTTTCTCTTTTTTTTTTTTTTAGGAAAATCTTTTGCGTGGTTTTGTTCACATTCATATATATGTATATATAAATCGACCTATCATTCTGTAACACCCTCTCTTTTTATCTTGTTCTATTTTATTTTTTCTATAATTTTTTTTCCTTTTGGTACATAGTTGTACTTTACGTGGATGAAAGTATATATAATCGCGTACTTGGTCGTTAGTATATAGCAATACCCTGAAGCGACATTGAACCCTTGCCACAGAGCCGACCACCTTTCTCGCTTGGTGAACCCCAACCCTTATCTAACCTACCCCTGTGTCATTGAAATTTATTTTTTTTATTTTCATTTCGTAAGCTCGTTTTACACGTGTGAATTTTTATTTTTCATTTTTTTATTTCTATTCTTTCAAGCACGGTAGCCTATTCTTTCGTTTCGTTATTCGTAGAATTTTGATTTTCTTTGATTTACCAACCGCACATTCAACAACTTCTTCATCAACCCTCGTGATTAGAGAAAAACGAATTGTTCCATATCAACTGAGAGTATTTTTTTTTTTTATTTTTTTTTAACACACCGCATTTTATAGTTTTAAATATATATGCAGTAAAATTTTAATTTTTTTGACAAGTATGTCATTAAAAAAATAATATTGACCTACAATCGTTATCAAAAGTGGTTTCATTGTCATCAAGAAAATATGTATATATATAATGTGCATTGAAAAATGCAAAAAAATAAAGGAAAAATTTATTATATATATTTTTATTTTTTATTTTTTGTTGGCGTGTTAACTGAAGTGTTTGGTGGAAGATAACTATGGAAAACCGATCGACAAACATGTATATATACGGAAAATATTTAAACGAAATTTTTTATTCTGTGTATATATATATTTTTTTTTTTAAAAACATTTTTTTCTTGGAAGAAAAGAACAACTACCTTGGTTGTTGGAAAAGATTGATCATGCGAAAATACGATAACGGCCATTGAATTTTTACTTTAACATAAGGACCATAGAGTCTATTGAATTTTTATGCTTGTGAACAAGAATTTTTTTTAAATCTACTGATTTTTTATTTATTTTTATTATCACATAGATATAAAAAAATTTATATAAAATTTTATTTTTTATACTAGATTAATTAATTTTTAATTTAAATTTTTTTTTCTTTTGCAAAACTCAATTTATTTTATATTTTTTATATAAAGTTTTTAAATTTATTTTAAATATTAAATTATTTCATTAAAAGTTACAATATATTTTACAGTATTTATATTTTTGATATAATTTTTTTTAGATTTTTCATTTGAAAAGTTTTAAATATATCAGAGTTTTAAAACGATCAAAGGAAATTTTTTTTAAAAATCAAGTCAACATGTATAATTTAGTATTTTATTTATTTATTTTTTTGTATAGAAATTATTATCAATTTACATGCTCGTATTACTAAATTTCAATAGCCAAAGAAGTTTTTAAATAAAAAAAAAAAAAAAAAACATATACAGAGCTAAGCTGAATATGATAAAAAAAATATTGAAATGAAACTCATTTTCAACGACATCAAAGCATGTGGAATATAAGTTTCATTTATAGTTTTTCTTCACATCATATCTTTGACAATTTTTTTTTTCCTTTTTTTTTTATATGCGTTATACCACCTTTTACATATTGACTGCCTTCTGACATCAATAGATATATTTTTTTTATTTTTTTCCTATTTTTATATTCTCACATATGCTTTTATAAGTATCAAAAAAAATCCTACGATTTCTTTCCTTTCATTTTCACCCAAGTTTTTTTTTTTCATCCCCTTCATAAATAAATAGAAAAAAAAAAAAAAAATTCCATTCAATTGATCATACCAGCATTCACTGTTACAGTTTGATGACGTTAATCGATTTTAAAAAAAATTCCAAGTCTTTTTTACTTATTAAAAAATATATTATTGTGATTGATAAATATAAAAATGACGAAAATTAAATTTAAAATTTTCCAGATGTAAAAATTTTACTGTACCCAAACGAATTGGTACAACCAGAGGTTTAACATCAGTTAGAATGCCACATGCACATCCAGAAATATTTCGTCAATTTATGCAATATGTTTATACTGGAAAGGTAAGCATTAAAATTTAACAACCATCATAAAATTATTAAAAAAAAAAAAAATAAAAAACAAATAAAATAATGACAGTTGAGTGAATTTAATATCATAAAAAATAATAGTTATGCATGTTTTTATAAATTTTATAGTTAAATATACATAATAATAATATAATTTTATATACTTTTATATTATCATTCAGATCATGCTTCAAGACAGTGGAATATTTGAAATGCTTGCACTTGCACATGAGTTGGGAGTAGAAGAATTATGGCGTAGTTGTGAAGAGCATGTTTCAGCAACACTTAGTCCTGTTAATGCTTGTGCACTTTTGTCTGCTGCATTGGATGCACAAGAAAATGTACTTGGTAAGTTGAAACTTTAAATTTATACATTTATTTATATATATATCTATTTAAGGTATTTTATACTTGATGTCCCATAACAAATTGTTATATGTCTGTGTCTAAGATCTCTTGAATGAATTACACCAAAAAAAAAAAAAAATGCAGAAACAAACAAACAAATGCAATATCAATTTCTGTATATATGCACATATATATTTTTTATTTTTTTTTTTATTTTATTATCGTATATATAAAGTCTCTTGAACTTTACTTCTGAATTATTTATCCCATCTCGATGTTTGATATTGCCTTGAAAGCCAGATAGATGAGTCTCTCGATATTGGATGTTTTAAATCACCAAATACGAATTGCCAATGATGCTTGAAAAAAAAAAAAAAAAAAAAAAAAATATAAAAAAAATTGATTGCATTTCAACATGATGCAAGGAAAAAAATAAAATACACATGTTTAATATAAAAAATACTATTAATATTATATCAAGTAAATAAACATTATTTTTTTAAATATAAAATTACAAAAATTGATAGTCAATTGATAGATTCATTATTTTTTTGACATATTAATTTGTCAGTTTTGATTTAATCAATCAAATGAACAAATTTTAATAATATTTATTTGATATTTGATAGTTATTATAAAATTAATTAAAAATGACATTCTCAGATTGTCATTAATCTTAATTATTTTAATTTTGGTTTTTGTATTTTATGTGGAATATGGGATTAACTGGGGTCTGCAAAATGTCAAAGGGGAATTTATTTTACCAAGTAATATGTCATTTGTATAAATTCCAAACTAAATTTGTTGTTTTATAAATACATTTTAAGCTTCAAATTAAAGAGCTTTTATAACTTATCATTAATTGCAGTAAATATTTACATAAATTGTTAATTAGTCAACAAATAATTTGATTGTATTTTTTTTTTAAATTATTTTTAAACAAAATAATTTTGTTTTTATTTTTCCTAAAATAAAAAATAAAAAAATTATTAATTAATTGTTAATTTTAAATTAATAATTAATTTATTGATTATTTAATTTTTTAAAATTAAATTAAAATTGAATTTTTTTTTTCTGACAATGACATCTGTTGGAATTATTTGTTTGTTGTTTTTATTAAAGTTTCTTTTCTACCGACTTGAAATTTACACGCTAGATGTCATTGACAAAAAAAATATGACAACGATGACGACGCCATAATGAATTTATTATATTTATTATTTCTATAAACAATATATATACAAGCATACCCGGCGTTTGTTAAATTGTTGAAATTTTAACAAACACACAATTTGTTTAGATACATATTTGTTAAATAAATAATTGCAAATATGTCGTACAAAGGACCACAAAAAGTACAAAAGGTAATGGTACAACCCATTAATTTGATCTTCAGATATTTACAAAATCGTTCAAAAGTACAAGTATGGTTATTTGAAAACATCAATTTGAGAATTGAAGGCCACATTGTTGGTTTTGATGAATACATGAATCTTGTTTTGGATGAAGCTGAAGAGTACCACATGAAAACAAAAACAAGAAAACAACTTGGAAGAATTATGTTAAAGGGTGATAACATAACACTTATACAAAATACAAATCCAGGAGGAAATTAATTACTTAATCATAAACATAACCTTCAAATTTGTCAACAACAAAAATTTCATGGATAAAAAAACAACAACAAAATGCAGATTTTCATATAAAAACAGTGATCAACACAAGAAAGTGATTAATAACTGTTTATTGAAGTGTTATTCAAATAAAAATTAAACAAATATTCATAAAAAATTTTGTAATTCTACTTCATAATCATTCAGTTCAATTAATTGTAAAGTATATTCTGCTAATTTAAGAATTATAATTAATTAAATAATAGTTTAATTACAAATATGCTTTTGTGTTTTTTTTTTTATTTAAAACTACCTCACCTTTAAAAAATTTGTTATGGGATATCAACTATTTGTTGATAATATAATTAATAATAATATAATTTCTTTACTTTTTTTTTTTTAAATAAATATTGTAATATTAATTAGGAGGAAAAGAAGCATGTTCATCATTTATTGAACGTTGTTATTCATTTATTGGTGATAATGCTGTTGAGACTGTAAAAACAACATCATTTTGTAATCTTCCAAAAGATGCACTTGTTAAATTAATATCATCTGATTATTTGGGACTTGAAGAGGAAGATGTTTGGAGAGCTGTATTAAATTGGGCAAAGTATCAAGTTAGTTGAATTATATATTATTTTATTTATTGATAATTGCTTTTTTACTTCAAGTATTTAATTAATATTTATTTATTTTAATATAGGCTGGTGTAACACAACCAACTCAACATTGGACTGAAGAAGAACGTGCAAGAGTATGTCAACATCTTGCTGGTGTTATAAATCATGTACGTCTTTTATTAATAGACAGTCATGTTTTTGCTGAAGAAGTTGAACCAACTGGTGCTGTACCAATTGAATTATCTTTAGAAAGGTATATAATAAATAATTTTTTATTTTTAAAATATATTATTTTATATTAAAAATAATTACAGATATCGTTATGCTGCTGTTCCAAATAAATATTCTGAAAATTGCAGTGACAAACGACTTCAACCACGTGTTGGTAAATTATTATTTCCTGGTTCACAAATATTATCAAGAGACAAAATGGCATATCAAAGATTATTAAATCAATGGTATGGTTCAGTAAAACAAAATTGGCGTCTTATTTATCGGTAATTATATTATCATTTATTTTATTTCATTTAATACTTGTATTTATATTTATTTTATTATTATTTTTAGAGCATCAAATCATAATTGTTCAGCAGCAGCTTTTCACAGACATTGTGATGGAATATCTCCAACTTATACAATTGTTCTTGTAAGTTAAAAATTTTAAAAATATTATTAATATTTACTAGTAAATTTAAATGATTAATAATGATTATTTGATAATTTTATTTAGGGACCTCGTGGAGAAATATGTGGTGGATTTAGTGATGTTGCTTGGGATAAAACTGATAAAAATAGTAGATATATTACTGCTGAAAAAGCATTTCTTTTTACATTAGCAAATGGTCAAGATGTACCACCAACAAAGTATGATTTAATTAAAAAAAATTTTGCAATTTGTTATCATCCAGAGTAAGTTAATTATTTAAATTAAATAATATATAAAAATAAATTTAATATTTTATATTTATTACATTTAGAATTGGTCCAATATTTGGTGCTGGTGCTGATTTAATGATATCAAATAATTGTAATGCAAATATGGACAGTTACAGTAATCTTCCACATAGTTATGATGGTGATAATGCATCAACAACAATTTTAATGGGTGATTATCAATTTAATGTTATTGATTATGAAGTTTTTACAATTGATAATAATATACCAGTAAAATTAGAAAAATATTAAAATAAAAAATAATTAATAGCCATCAAATTTAATGACAATTAATTGTAAATATTTTTTTATATTTGTAAATTCATTTTAAATTCCAATAATAAAAGCTTATTATTCTTTTTTTTTTTTTTTTTTTTTGTGCCATGAATTTTGTTTAAATAAAAAAAAAAAAAAAAAAAAAAATATAGATATACGAGCTAATAAATAAATAAATAAATAAAAAAGAATAATAATTTTGATACACTGTTATGTTTTTTCAACAAACAATCCACTTAATCTGTTTCTCCCAAGGATCGTAATATCAAAAATTGAGATATAGCTGCACATATAAACTTAATTTATATATATATATATTATTTTTTTTTTTTTACTACAAATATGTTTAGTATTCAAGAAAGTCATTTAAAATTCAACGCCCCAAATAAATTTCTAGTATAAAGCTGAATAAAAATAAATAAAATAAAATAATATATGATAAAGAAAGTAGTCAGACTGGGACAGAAATTTACTTTATTAGCCAAATAATTTCATTGGATAAATGTTAAATTTTTTATTTAAAAATATAATTTTGCCTCCTGGGTAGATTTGCAACGCCTTTAGGGCCTATAAATTGATTTAATTGATAAGTAATAGTTAGTGGTAGTGGTTCGAAGGTGAAATGCATTATGAAGAGAATCCGGTCCACTTGTAAACGGGTTCATATAAATTTAAGATGATACTATACAACCATGTTTAGAACAAGAAAAAAATAAATTAATAACATAAAAAAAAAATCCATAAAAAAGCAGTTTTAATATTTTAAATATTAAATTTATATTAACAATAATTATGTCAACAATAAAATAATAATAATAATAATCATTTATAAATTAAAATAAAAAAAAAGATATTAAATATATATTTTTTTTTAAATTATTTAGAAAATAATAAAAATATATATATTTTACTTTAAAGAATAAGCAAGACATCAATGTTATCATGCAAGGGCTGATATAATAATAATAATAATAATAATAATGAAACACGCAAGGGATAAATATGTATCCCGTAAAGTTCAAACAGTGATTATTCGGTAGTAATATTTATACAAAAATTGCGTGGGATCTGGGGTTAAAAGAGTTAAAGCAACACATTGAAATTGTATTTAAAAATGTAAAGGGTGATGTGAAATAAAAATTATAAATATTTAAAAAATATATTGTATTAATATTACAAGATGACCTCTAAGTCAAAAGCTGCAATAACCCTCATGAACTGTGATCAGTTTTATATTCAACAAAAATATAAATAACAGAACTATGATACTCAAACAAATATATATATATATAAAAAAATAATAATAATATGCAAAAAATAATCATAAATAAATTAGTAATAATAAAAACAAGATAAATATAAAAAAAAAAAATTATTGTAAATAATAATAGGTTTTTCATCAACGTGACAACAAAATTAATTCTAGTCTTCTTTGATTTTCTTGTTACACCAATTGGTATAGTGTATAATAAATAGAAAAAAAAAAAAAAAAAAAGTAATAATAAATTCATTGGAATGTAATATTGTTGTGTATGTTAGATAAATGTTAATGTTCAAGAAGGCCAAGAAGGTGGATATTAAAATAAAGTAGCATTGATTGGATTATACGAGCTAGATGTTGATGTTGTCAGACAACTTAAAACGCCAGTTTTGTTTCTTGTTAATTGATATTTCAATATGAATCATTTATAAATGCATAATTATGAGTATAGTCAATGTGTAATGTGGATAAACATATATATTAATATATGACAAAGAGATAAAATATATAAAATTTATATAATGTTGAATATTCATACCCTGAGTTGAATATTATGAATTACTACCACACAATTTTTACCCTGGGTTTCATTTTATATATCTATTTATGCTTGTAACCTTTTTATTGTTGAGTTCACACGCAAACCTTGTATTTCCGCAAATGATGATTGGTCACACTGTTCAATATGTATTTTTATTTATATTATTATCATTGGCTTTTATTTAAAATTTCATGATAATAATTTATAAAATTATATAATTACATTATTTATTATTACAAAAACAAATAATAATACAATGAAACAATTGACATTTAATAATCAAAAATTATTTATTATAATTATTTACAAATGTGTAAAAAGTTACTGGCCTTGGTCCCACATTATTTATTTAATTTTATTATCTTAAATTTTATTTATTTATTTTTACAATTATCTATAATATTTTATGTACAAAAAGAAAAAAAATATATTTATATATATTTAATTATTATTAATATAATTCAACGACTTTTTATTTATTTATTTTAATTATATTTTAACATAATATCAATTACATTGCACTCAAAATTTATAAATTCTAATATATATTTAATTATATTTAATTATTTACAATGAGAAAAAAAAGAAAATATTATTCAAGTTTACAAAATAATTAAAATATAAACAAGAAAAAATATATATATATATTATACAACTAAATGAAAGAAAGAAAGAAAAAAAAAAAAAAAAAAAGCGTATGTAGTTTTATTAATAGTATACTATTTGTATGTTTAATGTTTTTAAGCATCTCATTGACAAGTAATTTTGCTTGTTTTAATCTCGTGCCCTGCCCATCCGTTTTGTGTTTAAAAATAAAAAAAAAAAAGTAATGAACAAGCACACGAGTGACTAAAAGCCAACCTGTGTAAGGCAAGATGATTTTGTGTTAAGCGATAACACAGGTTGAAAATATATTGTCCAGTTCATATTCGTAACAGGAAAATGACTGTTGACCACCTACTAGCAATTGATATCAATACTCATAATCTTACAGTGTTCATGTTAATGCATTTAATCTGTTATTGATAAATGTTTTAAAATAAAAAATTCATCTAATTTTTTATTGACTATAATAACAGAAAAAAAAGAAAAAAAACAAAATGTATAAATGAAAAAGAAAAAAAAAAAAAAAAACAGAATGAATGTGGACAAAACCAATAAGACTGTGTATCGATTAAGGTATACAAATGTCTTGTGATATTTCTGGACATGTGTTAACTTGCTTCTTAAACACGTGTGTTTGAACGTCATTATTTTGCAAAAACGTGTTTATCTTTATTCAACTGATCATGATTAATTAAACGAAAAAATAAAAAAAAAAATAAATAAATTAACAAGAAAATTGCAGATAAATTGATTACTCTGACTTGTGCATCCTTGTGTAATATTAATGCGGAAATATAATTTGCATCATCAAAACAAATTATAATTTATAATCTTATTGTTAAATCAATTGGTCGTCTTTTAAGTATTGGACTATCTCTGTCACTATCATTAACATCAATATCAACATCAGAATTATCACTATCAATTGATAATTGATTATTTTGTTTCATTGAAAGATCAATTGGATTATCTTGTGGTGGTGGTGAACAATTATTATCTAATAATGATATTGGTGATATAGAATTTGAATTTCTTGATACAGGTGAATGACTTTTTGATGCTCTTTGGCGTTTTAAAACTCTATCAAGATAATATCTTTTATTATTTGTTACTGTATCATCTTCATCTTCATCATTACCTTCATCATCATCATCATCATCATCATCATTAATGACATCCATCATGTCATTATGATTTTTTCTATATTTATTATTATTTTTATTTTTATTGTTGTTGTTATTATTATTATTATTATTTAATGTAAATTCATCAAATGATAAATTTTTAGTTGTTGTTGTATTGTTACTGCCAATTGGTGATGTTGATAATATTGATGGTGGACAAGAAATAATATTTGAATGATTTGTATTGTGTTGTTGTGCATAAAGATGATAAGGTGGAAACATTGATAAACTTGGTGGTGGCATAAATGATGGTGGAAGTAATGACATACCACTTAAAAAACCAAGTGGTATACCACCAATTTCAGAATGTAATGGTCTATAACCAGGATGTAGTCCATATATTCCACGTCTTTCTGATATTTCAACAGAACTATCACTATTATGTGATTCTGGTGAACTTATTGATGGTGGTGTTGAATTTTTATAATCATCAATACCAATTATTAATGATTCATCTTTATTTCTTGAATTTCTATGAATTCTCATTGATGAATTTGATGTATTATTATTTCCATGTGATTTTAAATGATGTGATGATAATGTTTGTTGTTGTTGCTGTTGCTGTTGTTGTTGTTGTTGTTGCTGCTGTTGTTGATGCTGTTGCTGTTGCTGTTGTTGTTGATGATGATGATGATGTTGTTGTTGTTGTTCTTGTAATAGACAATGTATTTTAAACCAATTTGAACGTCTACCATATCTTGATCCTGATTTAGACATACCAACAACAAGACATTTTTTAAGACGACATGCTTTACATGCTGTACGATTTTTTTTATTTATAACACATTCACCTCCATTTTTACATTCAGATATACTTGTTACGTTGTTGTATGAACGACCAAAAAATGACTGCAACAGATAGAAAAATAAAAAAAACATTATTATTTTTAATCAAAAAAATTATATTGTTGGATGACATTGTTTATTTTTTTTTTTCAGTTTAAATGTAGAGAAAAAAAAAAAGATATATATACTATTTATTATTGCAATGGATTTATATTCACATTGTTTTATTCATTGAGCTTATAAGTTATGAAATAAAAAAAAAAAAAATGCATGCATGCACAATTGTCCTCTTGCACTTTGTATAATTGTTAAAACAAGTGAAGTAATATAATTCCTAAACATTAAAAAAAATAAAACAATAAGAAAACAATTTATCATAATATAATTCTTACTAAATCAAAATGGTCCTTAAAAATCACGTTTTATTATCTTTTTATAAAAAACAAATTGGCGTGCGAGTATGGCACACGCGTTAAACAAAGTAATTGCAGTTTCGTTTTCTCGGTTAAGAGGGACACGGTCGTCGACTATAAAACAATGGAAAAAATAAAACCAAGAACTTTGTAATAAATGTATATAAAGAAACCGGATAGATAAATATCAAAGTGCAACTGAATGTCCTGGTGCAAGAGGTCTACACCAACATTGAAAATTTTATCAACTTTTCAAACAAAAAAATATATACAATACTTTTTCAACTGAGAAAAAAAAATAAAATAAAATAAAACTCAATGAAACAACTTTTGTAAAATTATTTAAAAATTATATTACAGCTTCTTTATATTTTTTTTTTTTAAAAAAAGAGGAAAAAAATAAAATAAATTAATCTCAGTATTTCAATTAACAATTATATGATGATATAAAATAAAAATGAATTGTTACCAACAACCTCGTCATTTTCCTGCGCTTTCCCTTTTATTATTATCTATTTATTTATTTTATTTTTTTTCCGGACACATGTGTTGAACTGTTGGCATATGTATAAATTATATTATTAATAGTTTCCGGCTGGTTCATCATTTAAAAAAAAAACCATAAAATAGTCCTCAATGTTCATAGACGCGTACAAGACCCATCAAAATTATATATCGACATTCGACACAAAAAAAAAAAAAAAAAAATATATAGGTATATTTATAAACTTGTCTCGCAATATTTATATATTATTTTTAACATTAGTCTGTGACAATTGAAGTCACAGAACTGCGACGAAAAATACAGCGATGATAATGATGATGATGATGACGCTCTTTGGTCAGACTTACAACTATATATACTCAATATGACACAATCAAGTTGCCACCATTATTTACAACAACTTAGACTTATGCAATTAGATGACAATAGTAACCTCGTGCCCGAGTTTTTATTTTATTTTATTTTTTTTTTCTTTAGCTATCGAATTTAATGATTCTGATCAGGTGAAATCGTTTTATTTGTTTCTGATAATTGAGGTCAATATTTTAATTTGATTAAATTTATTTATATATTTAAAACAAATAAACAAATATTATATTTATTTATTTATTTATTTATTTATTTATATTAAAGATCAGGTGAAAGAGATAAATAATAGACAAGAAAAGAGGGAGTTTATATGGAGTATTCTTCCGGTGCTTCGCACTTGTCCGCCACAATTGTTTCCGCCCTAGTTAACTATTATGCAATTCACGACATTGTTTTTATATTTCGTTATTTTCATTTTCAAGCTCATCCTAGCATATCGTTTGATGCCACAATTTTTATTTATTAGTTTTTTTTTTATTTTTATTTAATTTATATATTTATATACATGTTACTTTGTTGGATATATTTTTTTTTATTTTTAATTTATAAATAATGACCTAATTTTTAGTTTGTTAATAGACTAAAAAAAATAATATATATAAAAAATATAAATATAGAAAATTTATTTAACTATTATCATATTTTAGGCTTATCTTTTCTGACAAAAAAAAAAAAAAAAATTTAATATATTAATCATTATCGTTAGTGGATATTAAATAAATTTTATCTATTTGGTTTCTTTTTTTTTTTTTAAAAAAAACAAAAATACGGAAGTTTTTTGTGAGCTATTAATTTTTTTTTTGTTAATGGAAAAATACGAATTATATAACAAAAAAATATTAAAGAAACTGAAGAATTAATTTAATTTAATTTTTTTTTTTTTTTTAGATAATTTATATAATTCAACTGACCTTGCAACCCTCACAAGTAAAAGCACCAAAATGAAATCCAGCAGCTGGTTCTCCGCAAACCTTGCATTGTTGATTCATCTGTAATAAATAAAATTAAAATTAGATGTAATAAAATTATTGTAACAATTATTGTGTATGGTGACACTATACGTTCAGCTTCATTAGATTTAACAATTTCGCGTTAAATAATTAGACCAAAACGTTATATTTATTCAAGGAGAAATTTAACAAATTTTTATATTTTTTAAATACATATATATATAAACTAATTTTAAAATTACTGTAATTTTATTTATTCATTTATTTATTTTTTCAAAGTATGCGTTTTCATTATCAAAGTTGTTGTTCTCTGTTCGATTCGAGTGAATGAGCGCAAAATAGAAATGAAAATCTAAAAAAATAATAGATAAAAAATAGAAAAAAAAAAAACTATTAGAGGGGAAGGTGGAGCGCCTCTTTAACTTGCGCAATTTTGACTCAACAAGTCACTGGATCGTAGCAATTATTGTGGCATGTATATATTTGTTACATTCAACAAGCGTAAAACTCATATCGTTCAAGGTATATATATATTTTCTCTCTAAAAGTGTATTTTATCATTTATATTATTTTTTTATTTTCATCCTCACATACATATCATCATCATCATCTCAAATATTTTATTTATCATTTTAAGGGATACATCTATTTGAGATATCACAGAGGTAAAACAATATGACCTACATATGGACTTTCATACGTGACAACCAATCGCTAACTGGGAAAGTAAATTCCCAACTAATGGAAGAGACATCGAGAGAATATATATATGTTTGATCATGAAACCAAATCAACATAAATATGCTTGCATCTCATCCTGACCTACACCCGAAGCATACACACAAATTGACTCTATTCATTTTCATCATGACAACAAACTAACTCTCAGGTCAATTTCTTTTGTATAATATATATATATGTATATAAATTTTTAAGTTTATTTCAACTATTTATATATATATAATTTTTTTTTTACTAGCCAACAGGTTTTTATTTTATTTGATTATATTGACACAAACAATTTATCCACATGAGAAATATAAATATATTATATACCTTAAATATAAAACCATCTGGTTTAAATTCTGCTATGAATTTTTTTTATTTTAAATGATTATCATCTCTTGCATCTCTATCATCAGATAAATTAAATATCCCCATAAACTATCAACAGGTAAAAAAAATAAAAAACATTAAAATATTTAAATAAAATAAAATGATAAAAATTATAAAAAATATTTCCGTATATATTTATATTTTCATAATATTTTTGAACCGCAAATTTATATTTTGAAATTGTCACAAATGTCTGCACGAGATTATTTAAAATTTAAAAAAAAAATAAGTATATTAATATTTTATAAAATGAGGTAATAATTTTGTGGTTTTTTATTTTACCTTTCTATTTTAAAAAAAATATAATTTTGATAATAATATTTTACAATTTTTATTATAAATATTATCGCATCAATTTAATATATGAACTTGTTTGTTTTGGTTGATGATTTTACCAGTGCACGTGCGTATTTAAAATAATAATAATAATAAATTAAATATATACGCATTTATCTGAACCCGCACCCTGAGTATATATATATGAACAATTGTGTGCAGGTGTGTATCCGGTATAAATATAATTATATTTGAGTCCTCATAGTTGATTGCAGGTGTCGTTCTGGCAAGTGCCCAACCAGACTGATATTAAAAATGTGTGCCCGTTTATGCAAAACATAAAGAGATAAGAAAATATCATGAAAAAATATATAAATTAAATTATTGAGATGAAATACAGATGAGGTAAACGACCTGTTTTATATTTTTTTTAATTTAATTTTTTTAACCTCCCAGTGAGTTTATTAACATTTTGACATATCCTTGTACTTCAGTTGAATATTCAAGGATCAAGATGAAGAATAAATGATCAATTTTTTTAACCCTTTTGTTTTTTTTTATTTTTGTAATTCATATATTTCTTCACTTTGAAATAAACGGATCTATCTTGAAAATCGAGAATTGCCATAAGGCACAGACCGGCAATCGGTTGCAAGATAAAAAAAAAAAAAAAAAGCCGAGCCGTGAGAATCATAGCAGATTACTACTGGTATAATGTAAAATAACTTGATCGTTTTCATCACGTCGGCATGACTTCAGTATCATCAACTTTAAATTATATATATAAATATTCAATCGAATTTTTATTTTTTTTTTTTCATAATCTTGAAATTCAACAATCATATATACTAAAATTATATCAAGACTTTTCTTTTTTTTTTTTTATTTTCTTTTTTTTATATTTTCTTTTTACTACGAGGTATATTTTTTCTTTTATTTTTTTTTTACCTTTTTTTAGAGGACAGACGATTTCCGAAAGTCGTAAAAGTAAATCATTATGGGCCTAAAAAATGCCCTGTTTTTTTTAACGCTTAAACGTGGTGAAATAAAAAAAAAAACATGTTAAAAAAAAAAAAAGGAAGAAAGGTAAAAAAAAACCTTGCTTGGGTACATTTAGTTTAATAGTTTATGTGTGTATACTGTTATTGAGGGGCTGTTTTTTATTTTTTTTTTTTTGGGGGCGTTAGACCTTCAAAAATAGATGAGCAATTGAGGAACAATGTTTTGTACTTTGGTGGGGTTTACAATGGTTTCTAACTTTTTTAACAACCATGTTTTTTTAAAAGAGCGGAAAAATTGTTTTGTCATTGACATTTTTTTTTTATTTTCTTTTTAGGAGTTAAACGTAATTTGTTTTTACGGATTGAAAATGAAAAAAAAAAATAAATAAAATCATTTTTGGCTCTTTTGTTGGTCAGTTTTTTTTATTTTTTTCTACTTTCATTTGTAACTTTTTTTTTTTTTTTTTTTTTACATTAATATTATTTTAATCGCGAGTTATCAATTGTGACAAGAAAAAATAATATAGACGTGGTCAGTTTTTTTTATTTATCTTAAAAATTTTATTATACCATTTATATGCTCAACAAAAATGATTTATTAAAAATTTTTTCCGGGTTCCATTAAAATTTTTTATCAATATTTATTTATATTTTTTATCATATTGAATTTTTAAAATGCGCATTAAATATTTAATTGTATTTTTTTATTTAAAAATATTATCAAATTAGTTATATGTTTTTTTTTTCATCTTTCATTGATATTTGTTTTTAATTTTTATTTGAAAATTGTAGTAGTATTTTTTGAATTAATCATATATAGAAAATTAAGTAAAAAAATATTTACTCAATTATTTTTTTCCAATTAAATAATATACATATTGTTAAAAACTTGCTCATCGTCACGATCTGGTTATTATATGTATTTTAGAAGAGGGCAGCTTCCGTTGTGATGAAATATTTTCGACGTTTCGTGACGCACTGTTAGATCGTAACGATTCGCTAGTAGTGTTACGTTGACATTTGTTTATTGTTCTCATTGTTTGTCTATTTGCTACGAGTATTATACCTTTCACTCGATATTTGATTCCATTTGCAATTGCTCAGAATCGCGTGATCTACTGATTTATATGCAACTCTCAAGTAAATTATTATTATTATTATTTTTTATTTTTGATTTTTATCTTTATATAAAAAATTATTTCTTCATAAAATTGTAATTTTTAATTTTTTTTTTATAAACAAATTTTAATTTTATCGTATATCAAAATGATGAATAAAATATATATGTATATTTTAAATATAAAATAAATATTATTTGTTAAATTTCAACTTGATTAAATAAAAAAATTTATATATATATATTAAATAACAATTAATAAAAACCAACTAACCTTGTATAATTTTAACTGCAATTTGAATAATAATCAATCATAAATCAGTCCAAAAATAAATTGTTGATTATTTAACAGGTCAATTTCATATTGATCACAATAATTTCACAAAAAAAATAAATAAATCAATATTTACAGTATTATTTCACAAATGCACAATAGCACAATTAATTTAAGAAAAAAATAATTTAAAATAAATAAATAACAATAACAAAAACAATTTAATATTCACTAGTTCACTTCACCGTCAGTTTTATGAAAAAAATATCATAAAATTAAACAAATGAATATCAAAAATAAATAAATCCATAAATTACAGAATTTGAAACAAAAAAAAAAAAAAAAAAAAAAAAATTGTGTTGATACAATGTTAGCCGACGGGTGAATGACTTGAGGGTGTTCTTTCAAGTTTTAAAATCACTTTAAAGTATTATATCCTCCCCACCCTTAAAGTACTCTTGTGTGTCGCATAAATCTTCAGGTAAAATAATTTTTTTTTCCCCTCTTTTTTTCAAATTGTGTTTCAAATATATATATAAAACACAAATTTATTATATATTGATCAAAAAATATATTTAATTGTTATAAATAATAATAATTATAATCACTTGATTGAAAAAACAAAAAAAATTATCTAATTAATTTATAACATTGCAACAAATTAATTAAAATTAAAAAAAAAAAAAAAAAATGAATAAATAATAATAATAATATTATTATTATAAAATTATAAATTTTATAGTTACTCCAAAGACTTTATGAACTTAACTGCTTAACTGACGAGTTGTTGCGTCGGATCAAAGCTGTAACATGCTTGGTCCATTCTACAGTACAGGTGAGTATTCCCCCATAGGGGCGGACGATATTAGGTGGGAGATTGTTAGGCATCAGAAGGACAAGAAATTAACTAGAGAGGTAAATACAATTTTTTTTCTTATAAAGTGGGGGAATATTACATTGGTTGTTTGGTGCACCAGGTAAAAAGGGTGGGACACAACTATGACGCCTTATTTTACTCACGTGTGTATATATCAACATCATCAAAGTTAAAAAAAAAAAAAAAAAAAAAGTATATATATTTATGTATGTATGTGTGTATGTATATAAATAAATAAATAATGTTAATATATATTCATATTTAGGGAAGGGGACAATTAAGGGGTGGGGCTTTTTATCCCTTCTCTTTATAATTTCTATTATATATATGTATATTGATAACCGACACTTTTGATATTTAATCAGACACATTCTCCCCCACTATTTTGTATATGTGTACATTAAATAATATATCATACTTGTAAATAAAAATATACAATTAAATGTACAAGTTTATTATTTTTAATTTTTAAAAATATATATGAATTTTGATTTGTTGATGTTTTAAATTTTTCATGTAAATTATTAACACTGTTTGGGTAATTATAAATAAAAATTTAATATTAAATGTAAAATGTAAATTTACTCCAAAAAAAAATTTAATTGTCGATTGAAAATTAAATAATTTGGTATATTTTAAATGAAATTTATTATTTCATTTATTTGTTTACTTTTTTAATTATTTTTTTTTATCATTTGAAAAAATAACAAGGAAGTAATTTTTAAATATATTTTTTGTTAATTTGGAAAGATAAGTTATCTTAAATATTTTGTATTGATTAAAAATAACAAAAAAGAAATAATTTTTTTTAAATTTTTATCTGTCTAGTGCGTCTTTTCTTTTTAAATTTTATATTTTTTTTTTTTTTATATTAATTTGACTTTTTTTTTTTGACGATTTGTCACGTAGACCACAATTTTATAAATGAAAATGCCTCGAGGATAAATTGTTATTGAGATATCAATTTATGAATTTATTCCCAAGCATATTTTTATTTAGAAGAAACATTCGATAAGGCCTTATCAAATGAGGAAGTTTTAAAAAAATATATTCTTTAATAAAATTTGATAATAATTTCAATGACAAATTTTATTTATAGTTAAATTTAATTATGTTTATAATAAAAAATTAATATGTTTTGTATGACACAGATGATATAATCATTTATTAATAAAAAAATATAAATATAAATTTAAAATTGATAATTAAAATTATTTGGCGATTTCAATGCTAATATATTTAATTTAAAAATTGATATCTTTCGATATTTTTATTTATTTTTACTAATCACTGTCCTCAATATTTAATAACAATAATTAAATCATTGGCCTTGGAATATAGATTGATATAAAAATATTAAAATAGTTTATATAAATTAAAAATATATAAAATGATAAGTCATTATTAAAATTGAAATTGAAATATCATTTGAATAAAAATAAATAATATTAGAGATAATAAAAAACAATTTATCATTTTATATTTTGACACTCGATTTAAATAAAATAATAAATATATCTAAGTTGTTGGTTTTGCCAAGAAAATAAAGAAAATTTTAAGAAAAAAAAAATAATAGAAAAGAAAAATTAAGTGTGCAAAATTGTCATCTATTGTATTGTAAAAAAAAAAAATAAAAACATAAAAAAAAAGGTACAAAAAGATGACTGAAGGTCATAAAAAAGGTAGTAAGTTGTTAAAAAAAAAAAACATGAGTAGTCACTATCCAAAGTGCCTATTTGATTTCAAAAAATTTCTTGGTCATTATATTTAAAAAAAATATAAAAAAAAGCTTCATCGTAAGTATCTTTTTACAATTTATATATGACAATTTGTAAAAACCGTAATAAAATGCATTATAAGAAAAATAAAAATGAAAAACTTTCCAATTGTTTGACTTGATGTTTTTTTTACCGTTATTGCCTAATTCTATTGTTATGAAATGAAAAAAAAAAAAAAAAAAAAAAATGATAAATTTCACTTTGTGAAAAATCAAAAAAGAAAATATATATTTTTTATGTTAAAAAATTTTTTTTTGAGCTCAAATATAATTTATAAATTGGAGATTTCGATGAGTGGATTTATGCAAGTACGTTAACTTTTCCAACAGGTAGCGCCACATTTATCAATTTAGCAAAGTCGTCATAAACCACATTTCAAAGTTCATCGTCATTTATATAATTTAACAATATAATTACTATAATTATCAAAATAATCAATGAAAAAAATATTTAATTTTATTCCTTTTCATAAATAATATATCCACTTGTTATTGAATTATAAAAAATATATATTTTTTACAATTTTATAATTGCAAATTAATGATGGATTGATTATTTTGTTTTTCATTTGAGACATCCGGTGTTGATGAATTAATTTTATGATAACTATATCAATTTATTAAACGACACACTGAATTTTTTTATTATTTTGCAATATTAAATGGCAATTAAACAAAAAACTGTTTGCTTTTATTATAATATATTTCTTCATTTGTTTTTTTTATTTATAAATAAATTTTTTTCTTTCTAATTTTTCAAAGAAATTTATAATATATATTATCATCAATTTATCAAAATTAAATTTAATAATAGTTTATCTTTAAAATTTTCTATAAAATTTTATGTAAATATAAAAAAAATATAATTAATAATTATAAATGAAACATAAAAATTCTATAATAAATTTATCATGTTTTTTTTTTTTTTTAAATTACAAAAAAAAAAAAAAAACATAAATTTTAATTATAATGGTTTATAGTCATTATGTATTTTTTAGAATTTAAGATTTATCAAATATTGTTGAGTTTAATAAACTTGTGATATCATCATTAAGTTTAATGTATTTATTTTTATTATTTTTTTTTTAATAAAATTGATGAGGAAAATAACTGAATGATGTATATTATTTTGAAAATTCAATAATATGCCCAAGGCTTTTATAAAATATTTTAAGTCATATTTCTATTGAGAGCCCTTATAACCATCTAATTTTTTATACAAGACAATCTTTTCTCACTTTTATCGGTATTTACCGTTGGATCACGTAGTTTCACTTTATCAAATTACCAGTGCTTGGGTGTTTTAACATCAAGAATCATCTATGTATGTTGTCCCCATCGATTTCATATATATATTTTTATTGTCTTTTTTTTTTTTGCCATTTATTACGATCGTAAATGATCAATTTTACGATTCTTTGGAGCTATAATATAATACACAGACGAATTTCAAATCAACCTCCGGATATATCAGAATTCAGATTTATAATTGAGCAAAGAAAAAAAAAATATATTTAAAATGTATTCAATTGTATTGATAGAATGAAAATTTTTAAATATTTAAAAAAATAATTGAGAATTATAAAAAATATAAATAAACCATTAAAAATATATTTTTTAATATTTGCTTTATAAATTTCGACAAGTTCGATAGTTTGATTATATGGATGAATTAAAAATCTCATCGTTAATATAATCACAATGAATTTAATCGGTAATTGCTGTCAAAAATAAATATATATATAAAAATATAAATCAGAAGATAATTTATCATATATAAATTTATCCAGCCTTGAAATAACAATTCGGTGCAAATTCTTTGCTTGATGAGACATTTGACAGTTAAAATTTTTTTTTTTTTACGTCTAGTCTTTTATATCTTTATGATTATGATAATTTAATTTAAAAAGATATTTTTTTATACTATAATAATCTTTATTATTATTTCTAAATATATATAAAAAAAATTTCGAAAGCAACTTGTCGCAAATTTTGGTCAATGTGTCTCGTTTTAATCGCTAAAAAAGTGAATGTTTCGTTAAAAAATTGCCGCAATCGAATAAAATTGAAGATGAGAAAAAAAAAATATAAAAATATATATAAATTTAATTTTTTAGCTTGAAGGCATGTTATATGCTCTCATGATGTTAAAAAAAAAAAAAAAAATGATCTTCTCTTGGCTATTTAGCAATATATTTTTTTCATTTGAGTAAAAAAAAATAAAATATATATCAAAGATTTGAAATGTCAATTTAATAATATTATTTAAAAATTTAAAATAAAATTTTGTTAATATACTTGAAAGAGTAATTATGGAATACTCAGAGTGTTTGTCACAATATATGCATCAGGTGAATACATAAAGTGGTGAAAGTAAGACAAAATTTGTTGGGTGAGAAGATGATCCACACGTTTAGTTGGATCCCTGGGGCTTTGCCCAAAGAATCTTCTCAATTTCCCCATGGACAAATTAACTGCAGTAATACATCGACACACATTTAATAAAATTAAATACATATATATATTTTTCATTAAATTCAATCGATGTCATCGTCATTTTAAAGGTGTTGCAAATATATATGACCAAGTCAGGCTACACATTATATTTGTAATTTAATTTTATACTTTCACAAATAAACATTATAATTTACCAACATTTAAATATATATATGATATAAATATGTCAAGAATTTTGTAAATTAATTAATTAAAATTGATAATTATTGTTATTATTTAAAAAAAAAAAAATAAAATACTTGTTGCTGTGAAGATGAAGAAAGCAATTATGACAGTCTGCAGACTTAACATGTTTAAGTTCAAATGATGGGAAAAATACTGAGTCAAGTTTTTATGAAAAAAAATTATATATATATATATTGAAACTGCGTGTAGAAAGAGTGACGATGATTGAATAACGTTAATAATAGTTTATGAAAGATGGTAAGTTTATTTTGAGCTTCTAGCTTAAAATTACATCGTAAAACATTCAATGTACTACTATGAATTATATATATTTTTTTTAAAATAATTATTTCAATCATTATATCGTGTTTTTTATAAATAAAAAAAATATATAAACATAAATAAAAAATTATATTTTGTTTACAAAGTCTATAAACATATATAGTGGTACATATATTCAAGTTTTTTTTTTTTTTTAATTTATTTTTCTCATAACAAGTAAAAAAAAAAAAAAAATTAAAAAATTTACAGTTTAATCTGACGCATATTGCGTGCTTCCATATCATACTATTTTATTTTTTTTTATTATAATTTAATAAAATGATATCGTGACTAAAAAAGTTATCAAAATTATGAAAAAAAAAAAAAATAAAAAACAATATACAAATTTATTATTTAATTTTTAATTTTTTTTTGATAAATAAATTGAATAATCGTGGAATATAAACGATGTGAATGAGACAAAAAAAAAAAAAAAAAAAAAAATAGTAAGATAAAAAATACAAGACACACGTGAGTATATCCTGCCTATTACTGCAAAAATGGAAGGTCGAGATGGTTGACCAACATGGATAGATATTGTCGATTTAAAAAATAAAAAATACTTGAAATATTTAAATTTTTTATCAAAAAACCTGTCTCCAATATTATCTCAAACAAATTTAAAAATATAATATTTGATCCCTTTTCTTTACATCATACTCAGCTTGAAATATACAAAAATTGAATAAACAAGAAAATATATATATATAAATATAAAATCAAAATAATTTCTAAGAGTGCATTAAAAGATGCAAGAAATTGCAATAATAGTTGTGCCCACGCATATAGTTTAAGGTATGTTGCAATATAATATTGAGGGGTGGAGTAATTTAATAAAAGTAATAATTAAAACGCCGGAGGTTAAATGAAAATCACGAAGTGATATAAAGTATTTAAGATAAAAACTTTGTGTATATATATATATTCTTTGGGTTATAACGGTCCATTGAGAATTGAAAAATAAAAAAAAAAAAAAAAGATAAAAATATATATATATGTATAAATCTTTAACATCGAAATTTCAAGATCGTCATATAAAAAGTATAAGTACTTATTTACGATATTGTATACTTGTTAAAATAATTTTTTTTTTTTTCAAATTTAAATTGGATTTATATTTGAATATTTAAGAATTAAAACCAATAACAGTCATCTTGGTTTTTATTTATATTTTTATATTATATATTTATAAAATTTAAAAGAAAATTATCATCCGGATTTTTATTATTGCGGTGTTTCGCGAAAATGGATATACTTAAAAATATATATATTTTTTTTTTATTTTTTTGATACTTTAATCGGACATATAAAGGTGGCAAACAAACGCCATTTATATTTACCGCGCGGTAGCACTGAATTCTCGTAATGTAATATAAATTTTTATATATAAATACATCCATCGATAGGACCCAGCAGCACCGAGGTTAACCGTTTTCATACACGCGATCAAGGATTTTTTTTTTTTTTTTTCCCTACTCTACAAGATCGTGAGGACGAATCGATTCGATTGTATATTTATTTATATTTTTTTGATATTAGTATCGTGAGAAACAAAAATTCAATTAATTTGCAAATTTACATCATTTTCTTATTTAAAATTAAAGAAATATAAGTATAATTGTATTTTTTTAAATTATTTTTCAATTAAAAATATTGATAAAATAGTAAAAAAAAAAATAATATAAATTAATGAAAGGAAGAATAATGATATTCAGTATAATATAAAAAATTACAAATTGAGAATTTATTATAATTATTTTTGTACGATTTTTAAAAGTCATTAGTCATGTTGATCAATCAACAATTGAATAATTTGATGAATTTATGATAGATATTTAGTATCGATTGAATCAATAGCAATGTTATATTTGATTAAGTATAAAAGTCTAATTTTTCCAGTAATAGCCACTTGCAAAATGATGTGTGATCATTAATTTATTCAAATAATAAAATAAATATAGAAATAAAAAATAAAAATAATAAAATATGTATGCTAATGAAGACGAGCAATTGAAGAATATCATATATGAATTTATTTATTTATAAATATATTTATCTTTTTCTTTTCATTTTTAATACGTGATTAGCATCATTTGAAAATATTACTCCAAGTGATTTGAAGCTTTGGGTGAGATATTCTTCAATGTCGTGATACGATAAAGACCTCAAAGCTTGGCCATCATCAATATATAGAATGTATTTTGTTGGTATGCTATTATAAATATATAAATATATATATAAATGCTCAGACTCTTGATTAATCTATCGGCTTTTATATATATATGCACTTGGTTTTACTTGATGAATAAATAAATCATTCAATGAAAAACTTAATCAAATTGAGATAAATAAAATAATTTAAAATGAAAAAAAAAAAGATAGAAAGAAATGAATAAATATATAAATTAAAAAATAGTTGAATAAAAATTAATTTAATATATAATTAATATTTTAAATTAAATATTAAATATATATATATTTTTTTTTCTTTTTAAAATTATTTAAATATTAAAATGTAACTTTTTGATACCCGGAAATAATATGAGCCTTGAATTAAACCGTCACTGATGAGCGTTAGTTAAAAAAAAAAATAAAAAAAAAAATATATTGTTAAATTAAAATTAGACCATGAGCCAGGTGATCTCAACAAAATTATAAATCCGGGATGATAAATAATTTATTGTACTGTGTATAATCAAGGTTACGACATATAAAATTATTAGCATTACGCATTATAAAAAATATGTTGTTAATTATAATTATATATTTTAATTATGATTTTTTTTATTTTATTTTAAATATTATAATAAATATGTAACCAATGCGCATTTTGTTTTTATTATTTATTACAAATTTATTGATCGTTTACTTGTATCAAGTTTATTTTTGGATGATGATTACACCGTGTTGCTAATTTTTTTTTTTTTTTCCCAAGTTCTTTGCGAAAGAATATATCTATATTTTTTTTTTTTATTGACCATCTTATAATGTCATTGCGATAAAGTAAATGTGTTTCATATGTATATATGTGTGATGATGAAATGATCATCATAAAGAGACCAAATGTAATGCGATTTATTATCAACAAGGCGTGAAATTAAATTTCATTGGTATTAAAAAAAATAAAAATATACATAATACAAGTGTATTAAATCTTGAAAAATATATAGAAAGTTCAAATAATTTTTTAAATATTATGTATTTTGAAAAATTGGAAAATTATATAAACAAATTTAAAAAAAAAAAAAAAAATGAAGCAGTATTTATTTAAAAATTAAATAGTAATTTTATATATTATTATTAAATTAAATATAAATTAAGTCAGTTTAAATATTAAATATCTTTATTTAAATATAATATTTTGATTAAATAATAAAACATTTTTTTTTTTTTTATAATTCATTTATAGAAATATATTTATATAAATTAAACTGTCATTCTGTTTGAAAAACTAGTTCACAGTATTATTTATATAAAAAAAAAAAAAATTGAAAAAGAAAATAAATGTTATGGTATATATTCATAATAAACAGAATAAATTATAAAAGGTAAATCGTTTAGTCTAAATATATATAAAGGGGACTTAAGGTAACAAGAATGAGGCGCCGTTGATGAGAATAAAAGGTGGCAGATGAGAGTCGATAGAGATGTTGGACAATGAGATGCCTCTTTTAAAAATTAAGAAGGCAAAGAACCCTCTCATCTTTTTTTTTTTCTTTTTAAACCATATATAGTTATTTTTATTTTTTAATTTTTTATATCAATTCATTTTGCTTCCTTATAATCCGTCGTGGTGATTCTCGCGAGGACGTTTGTCAGGATTAGGACAGTTGGGTTCATCACAAAAAAAAAAAAATAATAATAATAAAATAATCATATATATATATATTTAAATTGCAATAATACGTTGCTCTGCACGACATATTAAATTCAAAGTTGCAATGAGATTTGTAGGATGATTATATTTCGGAAGTAAAAAGAGTCAAGTTGGGATTATTAACAACCAAAATTAATGCGACCAGGGATTTGCAAATGCAAGAGCCTACTTTATTTTGACAGTAAAATTATTTATAATTTTTTAACATGTATATAAAAAAAAAAAATACACACATACTAATATATAAACTTAAAAAAAAAACCGTAATCCGATACAGGTCAATGTATAAAAATAAAATGAATTATCAAATTAATTTAATAATTTTTTTTTTTTCAACCCAGCAGTTTAGTTAAAAATTCATAGCAACTTGTATTATAAAAGTGTTGTTTTTTTTTTTTATTTTACCTCAATTTGTCTGTGTTTGCATATATTTATTTATTAAAATAAAAATTATATTTTTTATTGTCGTTCAATGACCACGGGGCTAATAAATGTGCATCTTGGTGAGGTCAAGTTGTCAAGTCGTCAAGTCATCAAGTCCACTGACCACATTGGGAAAATATTATGTATATTTTGCATTCCAAGATGAAGCATCATTCTCATCTGCAGCAATATATATACATATACACAAAGTCATAAAAAAATATATATTTAAATAATAATATATTTTTTAATTAATCTAAAAAATAGTTGCGTCGTTATATAATGTACTATCTGCTCAGAGTTGATGGCACATGTGTGTTGTATATGAATATATTAATTTTTTTACACGCGAGGAAAAGCCTGTACGTGATTCCACCCATATGATATAGAAGTAATAGTTGCATATCATATGTAGCTAAGGAAAAGTGAACGCTCCTTGGACGACCTCGCACGTGCCTCGTTTTTGTTAGCAGACAACAAAGTTAACCAAGTCAGGCTATATAGCGTGTGGGTGAACACACATGTTCATTTTTACATCTCTATTCTATTTTCATCTGTATTGATGATTTTTTTTTTTGATTTTATCTTATAGATTTTAATTAAATTTATTTTTATATATCATAAGAAAAGCTCTCTTCGTCAATTCAATGCCAAGTGTTTTTTATTTTTGTCGAGTCCAAATGATTATACATATATATTTTACTTGTTAAAATGAAAATTCAAAGTTAAGAACAATAGAAAACGTAGAGACATCACTGTGAGAATGACAATCAGATGATTTTTTTTTTTTTTTTAAATGTATTTTAACTTGTTGGTTTACATATAAAATATATAAACTATTTAAAAAATTGAAATTTAGTTTAAATGAAATTTCTCTGATAATTTTTTAAAGTTATATACAATATACATATAAATAAATAAATAAATAAAAAAAATTAAAATATATTTATTTATATAAAAGTGTTTTATGCGCTCCCGATCCTGGGAAAATTCCAAAGACGTCTTTCTTTTTGATCGGGACGCCAGAACCGTTTGTATTAAAAGCCACTATTTTGCTTAACACACATATGTGTTTTGCAAATAAAATATATACATTTATTTATATATTGTAGTTATAAAAGTCTCTTACGAATAACGGACAAGTCGTGCAAATCGAAACGGTTCGCGGTGGATTATAGTAACATCGCGTGCGATGATTGTCTTCATCGTTGTCCTTACAGTTGTCCTCATAGTTGTCGGTAAATTTTTACTCCATAAGAGGTCCAACTTTATCTGGCTGCTGTATATATATATATATGACTAGATGATACAGAGTTGTTGAGTGGTACAACAGTGTCAGAATAACACTGAGAAAATCAGAATGAATAAAAAATAAAATAAAATAGAAAAACACTGGTTGCTAATGGTCAGCACTAATCAGTGATGTTTGGTGTCATCCACATAACGTTCACAAAAATGATAAATGATAAATATCTTAACGGGTATTCACACATGTTTCTGTATACTCATGCAATTATATATATTATATCTAATTTACGATATTCACATTAAATTGCTTCATTCTATTTTATTTTTTTATTTTTTTTAATTCGGTTTTTTTTTTTTTGCCATCATCAGGTGCGATTGAAGATACTATACTAGATCATTGGGTGAAAAAAAAAAGTAATATCAAATACGTGATGTGTAGATATTCAACTTTTAAAAATTATAAAAAATAAAAATAAAAAAATAATAATAATAATCATACAATTGTAACATGTATGAGAAAATAATTGCCAAGTTTAATATATTTTTTTTATATTAAAAATATAAAAAAAATAAAAATACCAAATTCAAATCACGTTTTTTATCATGACACGTGGAATTAACGAGAGTATAGATATTTTTTTTTATATACTTAAGGGTTTTTATGTTATTTTTTGAAACTTGTTTTTCCTTATTGTTGATTTTATATTAAAAGAAAAAAAATAAAATAAAATATATTCAACTTAAGAAAAGAAATAAAAAGTGTGATTAAATTTTTTTATCATCCAGGATATACGATTGCAGAATCTTGATGACTATAAATTGTAATATAGAATGAAAATTTATATATTTTATTTTTTTTTTTATAATTTAAAAAGACTAAACGCACGCGACGAGAGTCACGAGCAAGTTGAATCTATTCCATCAAATACTCACTGTATATTGTTTGTGGTATAGACACTCAACAAATACACATCAGTTAGTACATTAAATAGATATAAAAAAAAATATATATATATATATATAATAAAAATTTATTTCAAGACAATGGGCGTCTAAAAAAATTGCGCAAGATATCCTTCCGGTCGTGTGATGGTGGTGTATGTATAATTCTCAATCCAACACTAGAAATATTTTCAGTATATATATTTTCTTCAGTTTAATTTCGTAATTTAACACAGGATGTTGACGAGGCTGTATAATGACGTTTGATATTGCGAGCATTATATACTGATGCACGAAATCCTTTTTTTTTTTTAAAAAATAAAATTTTTCTAAATTTGCATCTAATATATCAACATAAACAAACAATTCATTCTCGTTCCGCCAAAGTACATTAGCACTTTGTCCTCCCTTGGATATATTTTTAAAAAAATTTTCTTTTTTTTTAATTTTTTTATTTTTTCATTTACAAAATCGTCTTCTAGACGGGGACATTTAGCCGGACGCGCTTCCTGTGATTGACAAGGACAAAACAAGACCTCGCGCTAGATGCATCCTTCGTTGAACGCACAGGTTATTGTCCCTCTTACTTGCTTATTTGATAATGTAAAGAAGAGTTTCCGTTTTGGTGCAATTCTAAATTTGATTGCATATATATATATATTTTTTTTTTTTCGCTATTCTGATCTTTTTTTTTATATCTTGTAATTTTTATTAATTTTATAAAAATATATATATTTATTTAAAATAAAAATTATCTACCAATTTTTTTATGATATTGAGGAAAATGAAAATTGAGCAACAAGCTAATTATTTTAATAATTTATATATTTATTTATTTAAATGATTTATCATTTCAATGTTATTAAATAAAAAAAAATTCATTCACTTGGGCGTTTATTCGGGCGTCAAATCAACTTACTCCCTTATTTTTATATTCATTTATACAACCACGCCCCAGTAGTGCATAGTATGCCCTTTTTTTAATATAATTTTATATAAACCAAGTTTTTTTTATTTTTCTTGTTTACTTCATTAGTCGTTGTTTCGATATAAAAATACATATATATATATGCAAGAGTACTTTTCATATGTGAAATAATAATAAATGAGAGTGAAAATAATATGGAGGAGCGCCAAGTTTTTTTTTAAAAATAAATATATAAAACTTTCAAATGGAGGCGTTTGCATATGTAAGAATAAATAATAATATATAAATCTTAATAATTTTTAATAATATGTTTGTGTTAAAATTTCATATCATCGTTGTTGTTAATAATTAAAATCAAAAATATTAAAAATAAATATTCATTTTATTAATTAATATTTCAAGTGAATATTTTATAATAATAAATTCAATTAAATTATTTGATAATAAATGCTAATATTTGTTAAACTAATCGTGTATTATTCACAAGTTGAATTTTTTCATATTTATATATATTTGACATGATAAATCTTGATGTATATCGTGGCAAAAGTGTCTATGGAATGACGGTATGTGTTCATGGGGTGCAGAATAAAAAAATAAAATATATATAAATAAAAGGTATATATCTACTTGAACACAGCAGGATATCTTGCTTAAAGATTAATGGGTCTTTAATAACGTTAATTGAAGCCCTTAGAATAATCGATACGACGATGATCTTCGCGTTTATATCGCGGCGAGAGATACCGATCGATCTTATGATAAATAGTCAGCGGCACTGCAGGCGACCGTTCCAACGCCCTTTTCACATAGATATTTATACAATATTTATACCCCCGTGAACCGAAACACTGACATTGCTTTTTTTTTTTTTTTTTTTAATTCATTTATTTATATACATTTTATTTTTATTTCATCTAAATATTGTAACATTATGTTCTCTATAAACTAATACCTTAAACATTCCAATTTTTAAAAAGCTTTTTTTATTTTTTTAATATTTAAAATTCATCATTTTAAATATGTAATATATTAAAAGCCTTAAATTATTTTTTTAAAAAGATAAATTTATTTATAGCTATGTTTTTTCCGTTATGTAATATATTTTTATGTTTATCTTTTATTTAAAATGATAACAATTAAGATACTAATTTAAAATATTTAAAAAAAAATCAAAATTTATTTTATAAATTTTCAAAAAGAAAAAAAATAGGATCATATAGATTTATCTATTTTTTTTTCTTTTTATAGTTTATGGTTATTTTACAAAACCGGATTGTAGTCAGTTTTAAATTTATTACGCAATATAGGATTAACCTAGTTTTTTTTTTTTGTATATTAAAGGGCCTTTTTAACCTTGTAAATCTATAAATTTATTTAATATTTTGTGTTTGAATAAATACGATTATTCTACTGGCATAATTTATGAAAAAAAAATATTAAAAAAAAAAAGTAAGAATAAAATGTGACATGTAATATTAAAAATAATAGACTTAATATTTATATAAATAAAAACTATTACATTTTAATGTGGGTTTTGTAATTGTAATATTATTTTCGCGGACGAAACCGAGACCATGAACTGTCAAGCAACAATAGACAATAGGATTTTAAATCCCATGCTCTACATCAAACAACGGGGCTCTAGTTTTTTTTTTTTTTTTAATTTTATTATTGTTATATTGCATGTTTGCAGTTGAATATATATAGTACCACGCACGTATTACTATAAACAGTTATAGAATATATAGTAAAAAAATTATAGACAAAAAAAAAAAAGTAAAAAAGTAAAAGACTTACCTTAATGGTGAATGTGCGTACACGCGCCAATAGCAAATGTGATGTTGTTAATTGTTATGATGCAATATTCACAAATGCATTGTAAAAAAATGTTGTATCAATTGGATAAATTGCCATGTGAAAAACCATCAAGACTGAAATAAAAAATAACAATTTAATAACAATAAAATACATCAAATAAAATTGCATTTTATTTTTTAGTAAATTAAATTTATACATGAAAATATTTATGTGTATGAAATATCATGGTCAAAGATGCAACAAAATAAAATATAAATAGAAAATAAATATGCTAAATGAATACATGTATTTTTTTGTTATCATTAGTTATTAAAAGTTACATGAGAAATAATACTAAAATATACATTAAGATTAAAAGCATTACTTTAATGAATAAAAAAAAAAGAAAAATTAAAAGCATATTTATTAAGTATAATATTTTTTTTACATCAAAATATATATCTAGTATTATATTGTGAGCAATTCTATTTATACGATCACGTATTTAAATGTTGCAAAAAAAAAAAAAAAAAATTGTATGTAAAAGAGAAAAATAAAAAAGGGTGAAATAATGGGGACTAGTGTCCAAGGCGTCGGGATATTTTCAAACGCCACAAGAGATCCGATAAGATAAAGATCCTTAGAGGCCATCAGTGAATAAGAATAATAAAAACAAAAAAAAAAAAAAACTATAAGATCCATTCATCGGCGCCACGATACCACTCTTGGAATATTGTTGTGATTTTTTATTTTTTTTTATTATTGTTTTTTTACCCTTTTCATCGACCCGGCATATTAGAGCCATTGTGTTATCTGTCATGGACGAGATATCCAATGGACCAACATTTAAATACACATATATATATATATTTTTTTTTTTTGTAATATAATTTATGTTGTATTGGTTCTAAACTATGAGAATTAAAAATGACCGCACTTGAATGTTCTTTTAAAAATACCAAATGAAACTACTTGAGTGTCAGAGGTGTCAAAAAAAAAATAAAAAAAAATGAATAAAATCGTGGGTGGTGAACCAGAATATTCAATGAATATCTTTTTAATTTTATATTTAAAAAAAAAAATATTCTCTTTACACTTGCTTTGACAGAATATTTCAATATACACTTTGAAAAGATTTATTGTGTGGTTTTTTTGCAAATTTTTTTTGATTGATTTAAATGTTTTTTTGTAGGTCAGTTGGTTATATTTTTTTTAATTAAAGTGGCAAAATAGTGGATGAAATAAAAAATTTATAATTTTATATCAAAAAATTAAATAGTAAAAAAATATATATTAGAATTATTGTTGACTACTTAACAAAGAGATAGAATAAAAGATAAAAAAAAAAAAAAATTTAATAAAAGTTGCATATATATATACTTGAAAGAGTGACTTGCAAATTAATTATAAAAAAATATAAAAATAATTTTAGAGAGTGCTTTGGTGATTTAAAAGAGATGATAAATTTTTTATCTTGATGAATCTTTATCACTCAATAAGACATATTGAAAAAAAAAAAATAATACAAATAAAAAACAAAATTAATTGATATAATTTTTAAATTTAATAATAAATTTGTATTATTATTTTCAATAATATTCATTAAAATTTATTTATAGTTTATTTATTTTATAAACTTGACAAGTTAACTAGTTATATATTTATTGATTAAAATATTTGCAATTTATTTTTATAATACAATTAAAAAGTTGATAAATAATCGCAAATGACACGCAAATTTATGTGGGTTAGGGCGTCGACATTACTGACTCATAGATTTCTACCCACTTAATCCAGTAAATATGTGTACATCAGTTGAGAAAAAGAAGATTTTAAATAAGGTAAAAGAGTATTAATATGGAGGGAGAATATACAATGAACTATTACAAGAGCAACAAGTTGAATATTTAAAACACAATACGGGCGTGGGTCCTACCACAAGGTATATTACAAAAATAAAAAAATTTATACTTTTTCTTTAATTTTCTCATAATTTTATAAATATTTTTTTTATATTATTCTTTCAGTATATAACCCTTCTTTTACTTTTCCTTTCATTTTACGTGACCACGCACAATTCAATTATCAAACAAAATAAAAAAAATTACGTAATAAATTTATTTCATGATTTTTTTATCATCAAAAATCGTGAAAAAACTATGAGTTTGTTCTTCATTATGTATTTTAATTTGTCTAGTGTAAACAGGAAGTCAAGAGACCTTGAAACAATTTTTATTATTTTTTTTCTATGATAAATTTCTTTCTCATTTTATATTTTTTTAAATAATAATATTATATGAATAAACACTGTGTTACACTCTGATTAATATTTAATATATATTATTTTTGATATAAAATTGATCAAGTTTATTATGTAATATATTTGAATATAGATATAAATATAATTCGAATGATATATTTAAAAGGAAGTAGTGTAATAATAAATAATTAAAATTCAATTGGTAAACAAAAATATTTGTTAATGTGGCCCATGATTTTTGAATACGAGTATGACATAGTGATTATATTGACCCTGAGACTGAGGTAAGTGTATCTTAAATATATATAAATAACCTTGATATGTATATTATAATCACAAGACAGTGTCAATGTGGTGGTCAATCGTGCTTAAGTTTAAGAAAAAAATATATATATTTTATATATTTATTTTTTGTTATGCGTGACCAGTACTGTAATATCATAGTAATGATCATTTTTAAATACAACAATACCATCTCTACATATATAACACTTTTGCACGTTCTTTGACTTTTGATATATATATATTCTTTGTGTCGAGTCAATAAAACATTTCAAGGTTTTTTTATATATATATATAAAATTCTTAAAAAATTCATAAAAATATATAAATTTTTTTATTTTATAATTAATTAAATTTGATATAATTTAATAAATTTTTTAATAATTTAAATAATAAAAAATAAAAAATTTTTTTATTAAAAGTTGATCCATTATGTGAATGTAACTTGAAACATTATATGATCATATAATTTATTCGTCAAGTTTTTGTATATATGAAACATTATTATTACACTATTTTTTATATTTTTTTTTTATTTTTGTATTACTTGAAGAGGTAATAAAATGCATTAAGCGTAAATTTTACTGTAAATTCTTGGTGGTCTGTGATATTTACTTTTAAACATATATCTTTGACAATGAACCGACGATTATCACTCTTATTTTTATTTTTTATAAATATATCCTATATATATCCGGAACTTTTGTTGGTAACAATAAAATGTACATATATATTCCAATAGGCAGGTGTGTAAATGACCTCTTCAACATCATTATTCTGTGGTGGTAAAGCTATTAATATTGCATTGCAAAGAACACTATATAAAATTAGATCTCATGTATAAATATTGCCTTTTATATATATATTTTTTTTTCTAGACCATCTATTAATAAAATTTAGTAAAAAATTTTAAAAGGTTTCCGGGTTTTTGCTTCAAAGTGTGAAAAGATATAAATATAAAATAAAAATTTTTTTATTAGTCATTGTCGGCAATGGAAAAAATAAATAATAAAAAATAAATGTACTTTATTTATTATAATATATAAAGTAAATTTATATACTGTGTTAAAAATACCTATATATGTTTGAATAAAAAAATAATATATATTAAAAAATATATTTCCATGCAGGTGAACATCCGAACCACAAAAATTACGGGGGCGATATTGTCTCTGAATGATATTTACCAGTGTGTGTATATATTCATTTAAAAAAAAACAATAAACTACAATTCTCTGATGTTAGTTTGTAAATAATATTTGCGACTGTATCTATCTCAGATAGAATATTATATATTAAATTCAAGAGTTAAAAGCCCACACAGTAGCAAACATTGTTATTCAAATAAGCCATTGTTTCTCGCGTTCGAATAGATGCTAATTTTTATTTTTTGTGTGACTCTTCAACCCTGCCTTATTTTCTTTTTACCATACAATTTTTCTCATCTAAATGCTTACACGATTGTTGTATTTTTATTTTATTTTTATACATATATATATAATAATATGTGTCTAAAATCAGAGCGTTAAAAAACAAGCATAAGACATTTATGAATAAACATATCATATTGCATTCATACGATTATATATTTATTTTAAAACAACTTACAATACATTCGTCAAACAATTCGATACATCGTCCCACACATTTAAAATTATTTTTATATTTTTAATGTACAAGTAAGCCTGAAGCAAAGGTTACTAGAACACAGTAGAATTTATATCGAGACCACATTCATCTGAGATCAACCGGGACTTGATAAATGTCTTTAACTTGATTGAAAAAAAAAAAAAAAAAAAAAAAAAATTATCAAATAAATATATATGTATATATCTATTAAATTATAATATCGATAATAATAATTATAATATATTATATAAATAAAAAAATAAATTGAAAAAAAAAAAAGATAAATGCAAAATAGTCAGACTAAATTTTGAGAAAAAATAATTTTAGTTTATTCGAAGAAATATTAAATAAGATGCGACAAGCTAAGCAACAGTTTGTATAGACATATTTATAAATCATTGGTGAAAGGTTTGCATGACAATTGATCACACGAAAAGTGTTCATTTACTCATATATACTTAAATATACAGTGAGTTCATTAAAAATGCTATATGCGCGCATCCGGCAGAACGATTTTGCTTCTGGGCGCTCCCTTGATAAAAATTTATTTAATTTTTTTTTTTTATATTTATAATAATATGAAATGTATGATCTGTATTATTATATATTTAAATATATATATAAAACAATGATAATTGATTTTCATTTTATTATGAAATAATTATATGTACATTGATGATTAATCATTGGCCTCTTTATGATATTATTGTTTAAACGACAAATATAATTGACGCCCAGTAGGATATACTGCACTTTTGCAATTGAAATTATATATATATATACATGTAGGCGATATAATATTTAATGGCAAGTTTTATAAAAAATATTATAATTATTTTTAAAAAAGTTTTATACACGCGATGATGTATCATATATTATATATTAATATTTAATTTTTATTGTTTTTTAAGAAAATGATGGTGCATTTTTGACATGCAAATTTTCTTTTATAAATTTTTTTTTAATGAAAGAAATAAATTTTTTTAAGTAGTTTTGGATATTTATTTGTAATTTGTGGGGATATTTTTCTGTGTAAGATAAATTTTTAATTGTAATTTTGAAAAATATTGAAAATAAAATTTTACTGAATAAATATATGATATAATATAAAATAAAATATTTAATATATATCAAATATTTTCATGTGTATTATTTAATTTTTATATTTAAAATATAATCGTGACAGATTCCAGTAGACAATTTAATTCGTATTCAACGTATGACAATTGCACGTTTGCAAACTTGCCACGTGACATTTCAAAATACCTTGTTTGAAGGTATCTTTCATATATAGTTTTTGTTTTATATATAGCTTATAGTCAATACTGAAAAAGGATACTCAATGTCTGGTCACGTAATTTAATTTGAAAAAAATTGCATTATACGCACCCTTTGCAAAAAATAAAAATAATATAAATTATGTAATGCATCCAGGTACGCATATTTGTTTGTAAGTTGCTTACAAATTGTTATAAATTTAGACTAAACTACATAAAAATAAATATATTCAGTCATAACAACAATATGAATAATAATAATTTAAAATATAAAAAATATTATTTATTATTATTTATATGAATTATAATAATAAACCATAAAGTAATATTAAAATGACAATATATAATAGATATTTTATAAAAAGTTTGTAAAGTTTTGTATTGGTATATTTATATATATTTGTGATAAATATTATAACGATTGAGATATATAGTATTGAAAGGGATAATAGATGGAGATCAAGATATTGATCAGTGCATATCAATCGTTGTTGTTAATCTGACAGGTAAGACGACAGGTATTGACATAAAACGTTCAAGTAATCAAATTAAGATTAAGCTTGTTGATATGACAACACGCGCCCAACACCTTGTCACTTGAATCATGGTACATTATTATTGCCTCAAGCAATTTTTATTTATGTTTATTTATTAATTTACTTGCTAAAAAAAATTTTTTTTTTTTTAAATCCATATGTATCTATACAATTGTCATATATGCGAATACAATGAATTGTCAGATGTGCTAAAATATATATACAAAAAAAAAATTACTTTTTTTTTATTTGAAATAATTTTTTATATTTTTTAACTTTTAAAATTTTAAAAACAAAATATATTTAAGATTAACACTAAAATATATATTCATAATATGAATTTTAGGTCAATGACATATACGAGTGTCTGCTGAAAAAAAAAAAAAAATTTTTAAAAAAAGTCTTTAAAAGAAATAAAAAAAAAAAGATTCATACATATTTTTTTTAAGAACAAAATTTTTTAGTGATCCAGACATATGAGCAATCTCCAAACCGCAAAACTTCCACTCTCTTTGGGATAATGCATTCAAATGTATTCTTGGCGGCATTTACTTGCGACGCTTTATTAGCACGATATATCCATAAGACAAGTTTGTCTTTTTTTTATTTTTTTATATATTTTTTAAACTCATGTATTTTCTCGTCGAGGATGTCCCATTCCACAGTCTGACCCAACGATAATTTAATTATTACGTTAGATTTGTTAATTTAATGCCTGCAGCAATATAACACTGATGGTCGCACGAGTGCTTATATATTGAACAAGATTCTTCATTCATCAAAAAAAAACCAAGCATGAATATAATTTTAATTTAATTATTATATTTACGTTAAAGTATATTATTTTTATTTAGTTTTTATTAATAAATATAATATAAGGGATGATTAATAATATAGAAAATTGACACGCTTGTCTTTTAACTGACACATTAACATGTGTAATCTCACCCTAAAGCAATTCTTGATGTTTTATCGAGGCAAGTCATTCAAGTGCATAATTTTTTGCTGTAAGCTATGTCACGCTTCATCACCGTACAATTAATACTGAGGTGTATCGATTGATTAATTTTTTTTTTTTTTTTTTATTATTTTATGTATTTAATTTATTTGATAAATATTTAAAAGATAAAAAATACAAGTTTTATATTTTGTATTTTAATATTCGAAAAAAAAAATATAACTGCAATTTTTACTCCGTAAGTTTTTTGTAATTTGTATAAATATATGTCTCCGTATTTTCTGTTAAATTCTCTGTAAACGGTGCAAATAGTGCACCACAGTTTTATTTTTGAATTATATTTTTGTTTTTTTTTTTTATGGAAATACCATCATGATAAATATGTTTTTTAAATTAAACAACTTAAATTACATTAATAATGTAAAAATAGAGTAAATTAAATTGTTAAAAAAAAATATAGTTTTAATATTGTAATTTTATAGTTGATGCACGACAAGTAAAAGACATTTAATCGTGACTTGAATATGCATATATTTTCATATGAAAATTTAAGTTGATATAAAATAAATAAATAAAAAATTTGTATTAAAAAATATGTTATTATTTTCAATTTATAGTCAAATGTTAAGAAAATTATTAGAAGAGAATTTCACTTTGTGTCATAAAACTGATAGAGTTTTACTGATGTTACAATAAAAATGAATAATAAGAAGGTAAACGAAAATGTAATGACGAACATTATGTATGTTATGAAAAAAAAATAACATATTACAAAAATATTAAAAAGTTGATTTAAAATGTACTTAAAAATAAATTTATAATGAATGCAATGGGAGTATATGGGACATCAATATTTTTACACTGAGAATATTCAATAATCTTAATGTGGCTAGACCAAACCATATCATATATAATAACAAACCCAGACTGAATACAAATTGAATAAAATTTTATTCTCATTATGTATATTATAATTTTTAATTTTAAATCATAAATAAAAATATGAAATTGACATTGTTACTGACACGGAGAAATTTACGGCAAAATACGGAGACATTTAGTCATTTACGTGCGGCGATATAATTATCACATGTTCCCCGTATAAGCTGTGTAAATATCCTCCGTCAACTAATAAAATTATAATTTTGATAAATAAACAACAAAATCTATGATTTGAAATTTTAAAAAAATAACTCAACTCGTTAACAATGAAAGATAAAAACCGCATTGTTGCTAGAAAAATTGTGTATAATTTTTTCATATATTTTTTTAAATTTTATTTATTATTTATATTATTTTTTTTTTGTAAATTCTACCACCAACAAGCTCATCTTGTTATGCCTTGTTGTAACGCAAACGAAACTCTCATTCCATGTGCAAGAGCTCGTTAACGTGGCAAAACCCACAGCCAAGCGTAATCGCAAGCAATCAAGCGGCCTGCTTGAGCTGATGGCGAGACATTATAAATGTATTAAGTTGGAAAAACAATTACGATTTAGAGAGAAAGAAACTTGTATATATAGAATAACGTGCGGTCTTTTGATGCATTTATACTCATTCACTGCAGTACATATATAATATAGGTATATATGTATTTCAAACTAAAGTCATAAGACCAATGAGAGCTACTTGAAATAACTTTATGAGAAAAAGACAATATTCTATATAAAAGTTAACATTCGCACCCTAATAAATAAAAAATATTTCCATATATTTTTTTAAACAAAAAATGGCAAAATAATTTGTACACGCAAAATTAATAAAAAAAAAAAAAAATAATAAGCATGACAAATTAAAAGTAAAATTATAGTTTTCTTTGATCATCAAGTATATAATTTTAATTTTTTTTTTTTCTCTAAATTTAACAAGTAAATGACACAGTTGAGAAATTAACTGTAAAACAAAGTTGAGAATTTACTTGATTATTTATTTTTTTTGTTAAAAAAAGAAAAGGAAAACCAAAAATTGCGAAAATAAATATAAAAAAAAAAATAAATAAATAATTGAAAGACAAAGAATTAATAAAAAAAGAAAAAAAAAATGTCAACGAATACGCGCTTGAATGCGTGCAATAATTTAAAAAAAGAAGGCGTTTCGTGTATACGTTTTGTCGAAACAAGAATCATGCGTACTCCTTCTTCATCAATATTGTGTCATTCATGTCATAATATTATATATATAATTATGTAATTTGTAAGATTATATACGTATAAATCGACCACTGAAATATTTTTTAAACCCCATGAAATTGATGAACAAAAATACATTCAGTAATTTGTTTTAATTTTCTTCATACACATTCTCCTATTTTACATTTTTTTCTCAAAATAAATTGAATAAAAATTATACTTTAAATTAAATTAAATTCAAAAAAAAAAAAAAGTAAAATAATTTCCACCACATTGGCAACAATCAAACAATAATATAAAAAATTTTTGACAAAAAAAAAAAAAAATACAATAAATTTTTATAAATAAATACAGCTGATGTTAAAGATGGTTTAAAGTTACTTGATGATTAAATGATAAAAAAAAAAAATTTTTTTTTACAAGCTGTATGTGTTTATTGTTTATTGTTGCTTAAATATATGACAACAATAGAAATATATAGTCAAAGACATACATATTGCCGGATACGCGTGTAAAACTTCCGGCCATGAGCAATCATCATCATACATCTATATATTTCTCTTGAAATAAATAAAACTCTCTCATTTTAGATTCACCTCGTGACATAAACATTTACGCATATATTAAATACAAATTTCTACCCCTACTCTGAACCACGTATAATATTATAAGAGAATATATGGAAACGAAATCATATTCTTCGTTCATTGCTTACCGATGAGCTTAAACATTATCATCCAACAATGAATTTTATTAATTTAATCTTACTTTATATCCTTGAAAATAAAAAAATAAAAAAAATTAAATATTAATTTAAATTTTAAATTTTAAATTTTCTCTTAATTTTTATTATATATATATTAAAAATTTTATAATAATAACATTACATTTAAGACATGTTTGATTGAGGTTAAATTTTGTTATTTGATACTTAAAGAGTACTTGAATTAATATGTGGACAATATTATATTATTTAAATATTCTCATCAGGTGCAGTGAAGAAGACACGTCATTGCGTTCTCATGATATATACATAAATTTTTGGCTTGTTGTTGTATATTATATGTGATTTGATAAATTGATAATGTAGTAATATAATATGGAGCATTTATTATTATTTTTATATATTGTTTATAATATTTTTATATAATTAAATTGAAAAAAAAAAAAAGAAGAAGAAAAATAAATAAAATAGTTAAACAAATTGTTAAGAAAAATAATAAAAGATACTTCATGTAACGTCACGCCTTGTAAATAAATCGTTGCTCTTTTAACAAGTAGAATTATTACAAATCAGATAAAATGTGAGTAAAAAAAAAAAAAAGATAAAAAAAGATAAAAGTCTCAGAAAACTCAGTAGCCCACCTGTCCCCCGCGGTGTGATTCGAACTGAGATTAGAGCATCATAAATAGCGCGCTTTTCTACTTCCTTCATATAAATTTTTTTTTTTTTTTATTTTTAACCTTTTTTTTTTTGTTATAAATTTTTATAACTTTATTGTCACCTTTTTCCTTTTTTTTTTATATTTGATATCTTTTGTTGTAAAATATTATTTTAGAAAAAAAAATATATAAATAAAAAAATGAATAGAAAAATAAAGATTTCTCGTATAAATTGCAGATATATATTAAAAAAATAAAAAAAAAAAATAATAATAATTTAAAATAAATAAATAAATTAAAAAACAAATAAAATTATCGTTTTTTTTTTCATTTATATTTTTTTTTTTAAGACCAAGCACGTATGTTTTGTCTCGCCCGAAATACTCTTCCAAGTATCCTCGTTTTTGAACGTGAGAGCTTTTATGAAATAATCAAATTTGCATCTTGTTTAGTTCAAGCGAAAAACAATGTAAAAATAAAAAATAATAAAATAATAAAAAATAAAATAAAAATTTAAGCATCCGATCAAGATGAACAAAGCAAATCGGAATAACCAATGAAGTTAATCGGGAAGTCATGCATTTTCAAATTATCATTTATTCTATATGTATGTGTTCATGATAAAAATAATAAATAGGAAATGTATAGATATAAAATGTATATATATATATATAAACTAATAAAAAAAAAATAAAATAAAATAATAAATTAAATGTAAAATAGTATATGATAGTGGTCGCAATGGGTCTCGCCAAGAAAATCGTAAAAAAAAAAATTATAATTTTACCATAAAGTTAGATATAACAATGGTTGAATGAGGGTGTTACCACCTGTCTTATGGTTTTTTTAATATATTTATTTTTTCTTTTTCTTACTCATCTACTTTTTTTAGTATTTTCAAGACAATATTTCTCTTTTCAACGGAAATATTAAAATGACACTCGTGAAGTCTTGGTTACAATGAGACGCCAAAACGTGTTCTGGATACGTCTGCGGATATATTTTTTTTTTTTTATATTCTTTTACATTACAGAATATATATCTATATATATAAATACATATATATATATTTGTAAATTTTTTATTTCATTACAATAAAAAATAAAAAACACAAACTACAAAACGAACAACACATATAAATTTTTCTCAAGCTGATAAATAACTCGCGGTATATGTATAAATTTGTAAAATATAAAAAAAAAAAAAAAAATCATTTAAAAAATTGTAATATAATTTTGTTGTTTTTCATTTGATATAATAATATGATGTTGAAGAATGGAATTTATAAAAAATTAAAGGATTGAAAAAAAAAATAATATTGCTCCATTTATCTTGGCAAGCTCCCACCGTGTCTGGCGTGTATTATCCACAGAAATTGGTTCTAGTGAAACATGGGGTCAAGAATGTATATGGCTTCAAGAGCTGTATGTATATCATGTAAAAATAATAATAAAAAAAATTAAAAAAAAAAAGTATAGATCGCGTGCAGAATCCCCAAGACTCATCCACACTCGCGTATTAACCTCAAGTGCCACTTATTTCTACACACAAACACGAAGTTTTGCTGCAACGAGATATGAATATACCTGTATACAATATTATACCATCACATCATACATGAGAGTTTGATACACGATAAAAAAAAAACAATCATTTTTTGAAAAAAAAAATATAAAAAAAAGCGCGTGCCCTTGTTGCTGTTGTAAATTACTTGCGTATATTATTCTCACACCCGGACACGATAAAACTGGCCCTTTTTATACATCAAAACCTTGAGATCTTGTGAATTTTCATATTTCTCAGTTCACGCCAATCTGGTTTTTTTTTTTTTTTTTTTTACCTCAATTTTATGTATCAATTTTGGGTATGCGTCATTTCTTTATGACCTTTTTCTACCCTTAGTTTTTTAAAAAAATAATAATAAATAGTGAAAGTTTGCTAATTTGTATACCAATCTAGTGCAATAATGTAAACTGCCCCCTTGACTTGAAATTTCTCTTGACAAAAAATATACTACATCACATTCCAGAACCCCCAAGGTGAAAAAAAAACATTTAAAGTGAATCTAAGTACTAAAAAATTAAAAGAAAATAAAAAAATATGCGAGACTAAAATTTAACATGACACCGTGCACTTCTTTGTAAAAAAAAAATAAAAAAGCTAAAAAACTAAAATGTAAGTGGAAAATTTAGTTATGCAGTATCCTTTCATCACTTTGCTGATACAAAACTTAAAAAAAAAAAAAAAGAAAACCATCTCAAATAAAAAAGTCACCATGTAAATAGCTCAGTTTTTTATTCTTTTTATTTTTTTATTTTGTACACAATGGTCACGGTGTTAAAAAACTAACTTTAAAAAAAGGTAACGCTGTAAATCATTTCGAGGCAGTATACCTGAAAAATTCAGGGTCAAATTGGAAAAAAAAAAAAGAATTGTAAATATTTGACAATGTCTATGAGGCCTTGTCTAATGTACTATTTTCAAAGTATCACAATTATTGGTTTCAAAAAAAAAAAACTAAAAAATAAATGTCCAAAGTACTTAATATACCTGAAGGGTCACCTTGGACACACAATCATCCCCCTGTTATATGATGAGGTCACGACTTTTGCACCTCATCGTTTTACTCAATCGTGTTTGAATTTTTATAAAAAAAATTTCGATATATTATTGCCTCATTCTATCATCTTTATACATATATCCATAAGATATTATCGATTGCGGGGGCGAATAAATCGTTTTCTCTCATTTTTTTAATTTTTTTATTTTTGCAGGTACCAAATTGTATATACTATTATCAAATTATTCACTCATACTGTGCGCCATCTATCTTCATACTAACAACGGTGTTATTATTGGATCCTCACTTTGTTAGTAATCTAAGTATATGATAATACTGAAATCCTGTATTTATGTATATGCCATCATCAATTGAGTGCATCAACAAAATAAAAATAAAAATACATAATCTAGGGTAGCTTCTCACGATCTTTGATCGAAACCTGTTGATTCAAAGAAATACAAAAAACGTTCTATTGCAAAATCCAAAATCTATATATTATTTTACAAATAATAATTACATCATTTAAAATATGACGTGACTCTAATGGATTATATTATGCTATTATTTCCATGCAATGCAAAGTATTTGTAAACATTTTTTTTTTTTTTTTTTCAATTGATTTTATGAACTTTAAATATAAAAAAAAATAATAATAATAAAATAAAATATATATAATTTGTTAAAATTTAATTAATATCAAAATTATTATTACAATTTTAAAAAATCTGTAGAGCTTTTATGAATTTATGAATTGAATTTGTTGATATTATTTTAAAAATAATATGATAAATAATATAATATTTTTATCGAAGCTGTTTAATATAAATAATAAATAAGTAAATAAATAAATCACGATTATATGCTGTTATAAAATTTTCATGAGTATGATTATCAAGTTTTTCTTAGCTACACATATTGATGTATTTTTTATTTTATTTTATTTTTTTTTGACTTTCTGAATCACCCTTTGATGATTTCTCGTAGTTCAGTTAATCTTGTGAACCACACATACACATAGCACTATATAATTTACGATGAGATTGTAGACCAACGCACGATTATCCATATTTACCATTGCAAACTCTAATTGCCTTGTGTAATTCTCATAATCGTAAATACACGCGTCGAGGAGGTGTTGAAACACCAAGCACGCCTCAAGGAGCCCCGATCGATAAATATAAATCACGGCCAGCAAGATACGTAATCTAATTTCGCGATATGAGAAGCTCTTTCTATATATATGCTAAATTATTTTATATATATTATATTAACAAAGTTTTTACATGTTTATGTATATTATATTTTTTATATAAAATATTTTTTTGCTGTAAGTTTTAACAAAATATATTTCATGTTTTTTTTTAATTTTCTTCTCAATTAAAATCATAAAATGAAATGAATAAAATTTATATATTTTTTTATAAATATATATAAATATAATTAAAAAATAAAATATGTTAATTTTAAAATTTATTATATTATGTACTTGAAATATAATTTAATTTTTATGATTATTAAATTGAAATTTAAAATACAAATTATTTATATATTTTCATAATAAAATTATGTTGCAATATATATATATATATATATGTATTTAATATTCATTAAACGTTATTGTTAAGAAAATAAAAAAATAAAAAAAAAATTGATACAAAAATGGTGTGTTCTGATCAATGCTATTCGTCAAATTCGATCACGTATCAAGTTAACGCTTTACATTGACAAGAGCGCGTGCTGATTTTTGAACGTGCTTAGCTCAATATATTGAGCTTATCGTAAAAAAATTTATTTATATTTATCATGTGATATGCAATAACTAAACTATCAATTAACTACGCACTTGAAAATGTCAACTTTAGCATTGCAATTATTTTTTAATCAAACAAATTTGTATAATATATTTAAATTAATTTGATTATTTTTCTTTGAAGGTTGTGTCTTTATACTTGGATATTTTATTTTTATATACATTATTAAAAATCAATGAATAAATAATAATAATAACAATGATTTATATATTATTCGTTGATAGAATTGATAATTGATAATGTTAATATTTTTTCAACGAATAAATAGTGATGCATTGATGATGATAAAGAGTTTCGGCTACTCGATATTTTACAACATGTTAAAAATCAATTGATATGTGAGGTGAAATATTAAAATAAAAAAGGGCTTCCTTGAAAAAAAATTTACAATTTAGCCGGATGCGAGGGCAAACTCATGGTATTATTGTCTTGAAACGTATTTCTTTTATCAAACCGACAAATTTTTCATTGCTGAATTGCATTTTAATTCACTTGCAACATCAAAAATATATATATTTTTATTTTTATTTATTATATTTTTTTCATAAATTATCATATTTTTATTTTTACCTCAAAAACATTTCCTGTGAATATATACAGAATATATTTCTATTATAATATAAATTTAAAATTTAAATGGAAATAATATCAATTAGTTAATGTAATATATATTGAATAAAAAATAAAAAATAAAAATAAATATAATTTTTAATCTAAATAATTTTATCGCAAATAAATTTGTTTAGCACGATCAAAGTGAAGTGCTATTTATAAAACTGATCGTTGGAAATATATATACTGTAAATATATAAAAGCATTTGTGAAGGGGGTAAAAGCGTGAGACACAAATCGAGTTGAAAAAATTGCGTGAGTTTTATATATACAGGTATATATATGAAAGGTTGGAGTATATATAACAGATATATATGCTTGAAAGTATATATATATACAAGATGGGACAGTATATAAAAAATATAAAAAAAATTATAAAAAATATTAAGATAGAAGGTGAGGTAGATGTCAAGGTATATATACGCATGAAGCATGCACTTGCTGTACAGAAAACGAACGATTTAACACGGCCCCAGGCCCATTTTAATGTATAAATATATATATATATATTTATTTATTCACAATAAATGAACTATATGTTAGTTATATATAGAACTTGCGTAAAATTATTGTAAGAGGGTTAAACAAGGCATTTGTATCTTTCTCTTGGTTCTTGAAATGTTAACGCCAATATCTTCATCGTGTTTTCATACTCACACGAGCAATATGGATCGAGAATAAAATACCTTGACATGAGAGTGAATTATGAGGGGGCAACACCCATTTTCTTGAGGTCAATTATACATATAAATTTCATCTTCTCATCCCTTCATATAAATATATAAATTCAAATTTTTATATATTTATTTATCACATGTATATATATTCATTCAGTCAAGTTTGTTTAACAGCATTCAAAAAATATTAATCGAAAATTTTGAAATTAAAAAATAATAATTATTGCAATAAATAAATTTATATAAATATATATATATAAATACTTTTACTGTGTCCAGTTTATCGGTTGAATAAATGATGTTGTCTTATTCATCCATCAGATATTTATATTGCTACATATGAGGCAGTTTGAAAAATAAAAAATATATAAAAATCATATAGTTTTGAAATATAATGATGAAATTATTACAAAAGAAGTTTTAGATAATTTTATATATCGATGCATTATAAAGCACAATATAATGCACAGTACTAATAGGGAATTTAAATACAAAAAAATAAAAAAAAATATGATATTATCTGATGGAGATGAATACAGGTACTAAATTGTCGTAGGCGGATCTGAAGAATTGATCGAAGGATTGACGATCTGCGTATCGTCAGTAATGATCTTAATCAAGCGTTACATCATTTGTGTCTATTTATCGACAACGCAAATTCGTAGAAGAACACGCTCAAGTATCTTGCTACTAACAAGAAGATATATAAAAAAAAAAAAAATATCTATTAGATATTAGATTGAACGATGCAAATATATTTTTCCCAGGCAAGTTATATACCAACTATCGATTTAAAAATTATTTATATACTGTGATGCATAATCAACGCAAGATTTTCTATATTTTATTTAATTTATTTTATAAAAATTAATGTCAACTTTCAATTTTCTGTAATGTTTCGATGTTGAAAATTATATATTTATATATTAACAAGTTTAAATGACATCGAAAAGATTTTAATAATCAATAAAAATTGAAATAAATTAGATCAAAAAATTATTAAACTCACCCATCACAAAGTTTTTGCTCCAAAAGTTTTTCATGATGCCATCAGCAAATTTCTGTTCAAAAATCATGTCATCATTCATCTGCAACAAAAATTGGAAAAAAAAATTTTATAATCAAAATAAAAGATTCAATATTAACGATTTCGAAGAAAAAAAAATATATATATATATAATAAATTATACAAATTAAAATAAAAAAAATTAAAACTCAAGTTGAAAAAAAAATAAAGGTGTTATTGAAGAAATCAATTATTGTCATTCAATATGTATTTATTATCATTATTATAAATGTGTATATATATTTATATATAAAATAATTTATTACAATCTCATATATATATGTTAAATTAACTACAATTATTTTTATAAAACTTGTCTAGCAGGATTTTCCTGTAACGCTACACTTGTTGAAATAACGCAAAACATATATCATCAGATCATAGTGTAATCGTAATTTGCAACGACGATTGTATACAAGACGATGGTAATTTTCTAACGACTATATGTACGTACGTGCCACCTGTAAATCGTGTGTGCGAGCGATAGAATCATTGCTTGGATAGAAAAAAAATTAAAAAAAAAAAAAAAAATTCACATCTATGTAAATATATATTATTAAATAAAAAAAATCATCTGAATAATAACAATACCAATAAAAATAATAATAAATAAATAATTAAGTAAAAAATTATTCTAGAAAAATTTATGGTAATTAGAAAAGTTAATGCAATTTTTTAGCATCGTCGTCGACAATCAAGTAGCTAAGAAAGATTGATATATATGGAAAAAAATATATAAAAATTATAAAAAATTAAAAATTAAAATAGAAGGGATAAAACTTGATTCGCACCTCGTAAAATGACCTTGGTTAATCGAGGGCATAAATCGAAACACGATTGTAAATAGTTAGTGAAAGAGATTAGTAATCGAGGGCGCCAACTTGATGCTGCATCATACAGATGAATTTATGTATATTGTAATACTGCACATTTAATATTGCACATCAATATAAAAATAATAAAAGTGAATAAAAATTATGATAATAATTATATTTAAAAAATATTGTATAATGAAAGAAAATAAAAAATATGAAATAATTCAAAAAAAGATAATCGATCCTCATTCAGGTTTACTCGATATCTTATTTTTATAATATTATCCATTCGAACAAGATATTTTATATATATATATATATTTTCATATTAATCCACGTGGGTAGACGCGATTTCTCGCTTTATCATACATCAAACAATCTCACCAACAAACCAATTACGTTATAGCATTGCCGGAAAAGTTTCATCGGCCCTTAAATTATATTCACATTGAAGATAAAATGGGGAGTTACGAAAAGTATATATATACCTTTTGCTTGTTTTTTTTTTTTTGTATATTATATATACATTTATAATAAACCAATACGTACTTATATATGTATAAAAAAAAAAAATACAACCAATACAGCTTTTAAGCTCGTACATCACCCAAGGGGGTTACGCCTCTTGTATTTGCTTAAGTCGTGCATGGGGAGGTTCACCACAAGGCGGCGATGAAACAATTAATAATTCAATGTATAAATATATAAATAAATACATTCAAGTAAGACCACGAAAATCTTGTTTCATTATATTCTAGTAAAAAAAAAAAATACATGTATGCCTTGTTTTATTAAATTTATTGTCATAAAAATAAAAAATTAAAAATATACAAATTATCATATAAATTTAATGATAATAATAATGATAATAATTTTGCGTTACTAATTATATAATTGATCTATTAATTTATGTTGCAATAATATCGTGATAATTTGTCTCGGTCGAAATAACAAATAATAAAATATAAATTTGAAAATATATCTGTATCGTAGGATAAAATATTAATCTGGTTGTGTAAATATTTAAAATAAATATAAAATATAAAAAACGGTCAGATCGTGTGAATCAATTTATTTATATATTTTTTTATTTATTTATTTATTTGCAATAAATATTGTTCGCATAGAAAGTTGGCAGGTTGGTATACTGTCCTACTCCCACGAATGTCCTAAGATGCCTTAAAGCAAACTTAAGCGCACGCGTATATACAATACGCCCACTATTCCTACTCGAACTTTGTAGGCGTTACAGTAATTAATTTCCGCTTGATAATTAAGTTATCCAAGACGATGTTGAGAGATAATTGGAAGATTCATTATTACTTTCTTTTTATAATTTTTTAAATTATAAATAAATTTATACTCAGAGAAAATTTTAATTTTGAAATGTATTTTTCAATTTTTATTATATTTATGCGGGGAATTTTAAAGCCCCACAATATAAATTTATTTTTTATATTTTATTATATCAATGCAAAAAGTTATAATAATATTGCACTCAAGTTGATGCAGTTATAAGTGATAAAAATATGAAAAATAAAATAAATTATATGTCATATTGATTTATGAAAATTTATAGATTTAAATATTTTTATTACACAAATAATAATGTAAAAAAGTAAATAAATAAATAAATATAAATTTGAAATAAGTATATAAATGTGAAAAAAAAAAAAGGCCAAATGGTAAAAGGGTTACAAATGTTGAAGTTATAACAAAAGTAATTTTAATTTGATGAAAAACATTTGTCTACAAATTTGTTATAATTTATCATTATTTATTATTTATTTATTTTTTTTTACCACCCTATTTTACCCTTAAGTGTTTATTGAGGGGTGTGGGAGTTTCTTGGGATTGAGTTCAAAGGTTTACGATTATAAAATTCCATGCATGCTGTTTCGTGTGCATCAATTCGGTACGCCAGTTTCCGTTTTGTACGAATGAACCAAAGAGAAATATGATAATGTGTATATATTTTTTTGTCTGAATATGTCGAGAGATATTATATATTTTTTAGAGATTAATTTTTTATATTAATAATTATTGTATTAAATATATAAGCAATTGGTTAATAAAAAATATATAAAATTAATTTATCATTTTTTTTTGCGATATTGTTTTATAACTTTTTAATAATATTTTTTTTATTTTTATAAAATTTCAAAAAATAATAAAAAAATTTAATTGTATAGGTCGACAGACAGGTTGGCATATAAATAACGATAGAAAAACTTCATGACAAAGATAAAAGTGTGTGTGAGATAATCGAGCTGCACAAATCTCGTTGTGATTTTCATGTTATATACAGTAAAAGCTCAGTGTGAGAAGAGACTGAACAGCCTACTGAGAGCTGCGTCATTAGGGATTAATTATACGCCTTGTCAGCCAGCTGATGCCTATAGGCACACTCTCTTCTGTTCTTTGCTCATATGCACAACAAAAAAAAATAATAAAAAAATAAAAAGAGAGTCAACGACTCTAAAACTATCTTACATATACACACAATAATATAACATTAGAGAATCATCAAATTGGATGGAGGCAGTAGCAATCTTCCTACGCGATATACAGCATCTTGATTTACACCTCGCACTTATGTATATATAAAGGTGTAGATGTGTATAAAAAAATTCGATATAATGTATGTCAAAATATTTCAGAAGTCATTGGATATCTGACATTTGCAACGGAAAAAAAAAAATATAATAAATTAATTTAAAAAAAAAAATGCTACAGTATGTAAAAAGATGCTTTTTGCATTGTCATCACGCAGATGTATGTCATTTTTTTTTTCATTTATTTATTTACTTGTTAATTTGCATGGGATCTATATATATATATATTTTTTTATATTTTTAGAAAGTGAAATGAGCAAAAGATCGCGCCCCCCAAGATCTCTATCGACATTTATATACTACAACTAAAAATAACATAAAAAAAACGTCACATAAGAGCAAGAAGATACTGTTTAAGAAAATAAAAAAAATAATATATAAAATTGAATAAATAAAATATGAAAAGCACTGTAATGTATATATATGTACTCAACATTTAAGAATCACGTATTACATTTTATGCCGAATGTAGCATCCATTGTCTTGCCATATAAGTTCTCTATCAAAGTGCGGATCCACACGCAATCCGGAAATCTACATTTGACCTAACATCTTGTTACTTTATCCCTTTCTCCAACCCCTCTGTGAGAATATGGTATAAACGGTCACTGAATAATTGTAATACATAAAAAATTTATGTCTATATATATAAAAATGAAAAATAAACAAAAAAAATATTATGAAATTGCAAGAAAATATACTGAACACGCATCAAGTCAAATGACATGGGTCAACACATGATGTCAGAATGATGAGAGTCTTAGGAATTTGGGATACATATACATATATTTTTGCGGTCATTTGTTTGACTGTATTTCTAACTATTAAAACCTTACAAAATGTTGTTATCTTATAAATATTCTTTATGTTAGGGCTTCATCCAAGACTAAATATGCCAAGACTGAGCCCAATCTTGTTTTGATCTTGTCTTAATCTTGGCTTGGTTTTCATAATTGTTTACACGATTGAATCATAAAACCATTATATTTGGACTTGGAAAAAATTATTATCGACCAAACTGCCCTATTTCTACAAAACTGACTCTGGCTTGGATGCCGACGTTTGCGTCAAAGTCCAATAAAATTTCAAAATGAATAGAAATTATTTATTTTATGCTTGAAAACAACGTCTTTCATTGTTGTTGACTAAATTCAATCATAATCTTTTAATTTTTTTAACGAGAAAAATTTATTGTGACCAAAATGTCTCATTTTTACAAAGGTGACTCTAAGTCGGAAGTAAAAGTTATCTTCCAAGTCCAATAAAATTTGGAAATGAATAGAAATAATTTATTTAATGATTGGAAACAACGTCTTTCATTGTTGTTAACAAAATTCAATCATAATATTTCAATATTTTAACCGAGAAAAATTTATTTTCACGAAAATGTCCTATTTTCAAAAAGACGACTCTAAGTCAGATGTAGAAGTTATCTTCAAAGTCCAATAAAATTTCAAAATGAATAGAAATAATTTATTTTATGCTTTTAAACAACGTCTTCTATTGTTGTTAACACAATTCGATCATAATATTTCAATATTTTAACCGAGAAAAATTTATTTCAACGAAAATGCCCTATTTTTACAGAGATGACTCCAAGTCGGAAGTAAAAGTTATCTTCCAAGTCCAATAAAATTTGAAAATGAATAGAAATAATTTATTTAATGATTGGAAACAACGTCTTTCATTGTTGTTAACACAATTCAATCATAATATTTTGATATTTTAACCGAGAAAAATTTATTTTCACGAAAACGTCCTATTTTCAAAAAGACGACTCTAAGTCAGATGTAGAAGTTATCTACAAAGTCCAATAAAATTTGGAAATGAATAAAAATATTTCATTTTATGCTTTTAAACAACGTCTTCCATTGTTGTTAACAAAATTCAATCATAATATTTCAATATTTTAACCGAGAAAAATTTATTTCAACGAAAATGCCCTATTTTTACAGAGATGACTCCAAGTCGGAAGTAAAAGTTATCTTCCAAGTCCAATAAAATTTGAAAATGAATAGAAATAATTTATTTAATGATTGGAAACAACGTCTTTCATTGTTGTTAACACAATTCAATCATAATATTTTGATATTTTAACCGAGAAAAATTTATTTTCACGAAAATGTCCTATTTTCAAAAAGACGACTCTAAGTCAGATGTAGAAGTTAACTACAAAGTCCAATAAAATTTGGAAATGAATAGAAATAATTTTCTTTATGCTTTTTAAACAACGTCTTCTATTGTTGTTGACTCAATTCAATCATAATCTGATAAAATTTTAACCGAGAAAAATTTATTTTAACCGAAATGTCCTATTTTCACAAAGATGACTCTAAGTCGGAGGTAAAAGTTATCTTCAAAGTTCAATAAAATTTCAAAATGAATAGAAATAATTTATTTTATGCTTTTAAACAACGTCTTCCATTGTTGTTAACACAATTCAATCATAATATTTCAATATTTTAACCGAGAAAAATTTATTTTAACCGAAATGCCTTATTTTAACAAAGATGACTCTAAGTTGAAGGTAAAAGTTATCTTTAAAATCCAATAAAATTTGTAAATGAATAGAAATAATTCATTTTATGCTTTTAAACAACGTCTTCCATTGTTGTTAACACAATTCGATCATAATATTTCAATATTTTAACCGAGAAAAATTTATTTCAACGAAAATGCCCTATTTTTACAGAGATGACTCCAAGTCGGAAGTAAAAGTTATCTTCCAAGTCCAATAAAATTTGAAAATGAATAGAAATAATTTATTTAATGATTGGAAACAACGTCTTTCATTGTTGTTAACAAAATTCAATCATAATATTTTGATATTTTAACCGAGAAAAATTTATTTTCACGAAAATGTCCTATTTTCAAAAAGACGACTCTAAGTCAGATGTAGAAGTTATCTACAAAGTCCAATAAATTTTGAAAATGAATAGAAATAATTTTCTTTATGCTTTTAAACAACGTCTTCTATTGTTGTTAACAAAATTCAATCATAATATTTTGATATTTTAACCGAGAAAAATTTATTTTCACCGAAATGCCTTATTTTAACAAAGATGACTCTAAGTTGAAGGTAAAAGTTATCTTTAAAATCCAATAAAATTTGTAAATGAATAGAAATAATTTATTTTATGCTTTTAAACAACGTCTTCCATTGTTGTTAACAAAATTCAATCATAATATTTTGATATTTTAACCGAGAAAAATTTATTTTGACGAAAATGTCTCATTTTCACAAAGATGGCTCTAAGTCGGAGGTAAAAGTTATCTTCCAAGTCCCATAAAACTTGGAAATGAATAAAAATAATTTATTTTATGCTTTGAAACAACGTCTTCCATTATTGTTTACTTAATTCAATCATAAACTATTCATATTTTAACCAAGAAAAATTTATTTTAACGAAAATGCCTTATTTTCACGAAGACGACTCTAAGTCGGAGGTAGAAGTTATGTTCAAAGTCCAATAAAATTTCAAAATCAATAGAAATAAATTGATTTATGATTTAAAACAACGTCTTCCATTGTTGTTGCCACAATTGAACCATAAAACCATCATATTTAATCTTAGAAAAATTTATTTTAACTGAAATGCTCTATTTCCACAAAAGTGACTCTGGCCTGGATGTCGACGTTTGCGTCAAAGTCCAATAAAAACTTAAAATGAGTAAAAATAATTTATGTAATGATTGGGAACAACGTCTTCCATTGTTGTTATGACGATTAAACTATAAAACCATCATATTTGATTTTAAAAAAATTTATTTCCACTGAAATGCCCTATTTTCACAAATCTGACTCTGGCTTGGATGTCGACGTTTGCGTCTAAGTCCAATAAAATCTTAAAATGAATAGAAATAATTCATTTTATGCTTTGAAACAACGTCTTCCATTGTTGTTAACACAATTCAATCATATTCCGATGAAGTTTTAACATAGGAAAATTTATTGTAACCGAAATGCCTTATTTTCACAAAGATGACTCCAAGTTGGAGGTAAAAGTTTGCGTCAAAATCCAACAAAATCTTAAAATGAGTAAAAATAATTTGTGCAATGCTTGAAAACAACGTCTTTCATTGTTGTTTACACGATTGAATCATAAAACCATTATATTCGAACTTAGAAAAATTATTATCAACCAAAATGCTTTATTTCTACAAAACTAACTCTGGCTTATTCTTCTATAAAATGACAATTATTTTTTATTTTAAATTTTGAAAATTGACCTGAATGTGAGACAAGTCAATTAGATTATTTGGCTTGCCAATATTTAACTGTACAACAATTAAATTTCCATTAAAAAATTGTCCCTGTATTTTTTTTGTAAATTTTCCAGTAAACGGTACCAATAAAAATAATATATAAATAATAAATATATAATAGAGTAAAGAGTATAAAGCCGGTATATCATTTAAGGTAGCACGACCCCACGATTTTCGATTGGTATTCATCCAAGTCTGTAATATCAGTGTCGGCATTTGTAAATAGTCGATTTCAAATTGAGATTGAACTCTGCGGCCACTTTTGTGGTGTAAAATATCAGTATAATAGTAAAAAATATATTAAAAAATTTCTATTGAAAGGGATGATATCGCGTGGAAGTTTAATAATGAGTGCGCGATCTCACTTCTTGCCCTGTTTTATTTCTATTTTTTTTATTATATGCTTACTGTTATTTTTTTTTTTAAATAATATTTATAATATAAAAGAAAAATATATTTGTATTTCAATAATAAAACAAAATGAAACATTATGCGGCGAGAAAGTTTTTTTTTTTTTTAATATTATTTTCATGTGACGATAATGGAAAATATATATCTAATTTTTGTTTTCTTTTCTGCGTAAAAAAATAAAATAATATTTTGTTTGTTTGCTTTTAAAACGAGTTTGTGGCTAAAGTTTATTATCAACCAGAGTCGTTAGAACAAAAGTCTATTTTACCTCAACAAATTTTCTTAACCAGATGATTTTTTTATTTTTTTTTTTATTCCCATCTTTTTATTCTGTAAAAACATAATTCTTTTCTTTTTTTTTTCATTTTATTTCTACAATGTTAATTTACTTGCTTTTATGTATTTTTTTTTTGCAATGCATTTAATTTTCTTTTTTCTTTATGATGAAAAGAAAAAAATTAAAATAGACTTGTGTGAATATATGTTTGCATATTGAGTTACGACTGACCCCATAAATTTATTTGTGATATTTAAGTTATTAGTTGGTATATGTTACACCCAATCAACAAAACTATTTTTATTTTGATGTATTATGACGTCATGTATTTGTTGTGATTTACGTTTCAAAATTAGATAGTGAACATGGTAATTTTGCAACATTGATTGTCTGTTTTTTTTTATGATAAAAGTTTGTTAATTTTTTTCAACAAAAAAAAAAAATAATAAATAAATATATTCTCATATTTATTTGAGAGTGCCTCAGTTAAGGTTAACCTCATTATTATTTTTTTCTCAAAACCTGATATATATATTTAATATTTGCAAATTTTTTTTATAATCTCATTTTTTTTTTTTTTAACAGTGAATTTAGTTTTTAACTTTCTACAGATCCATCATTTTAAGGACCGTTAGATTTTCATCCGGGACAAATCATCGGTGGTTTTTTAACCTTCCATTTGGAGAGCAGAATTTAAGAAGTTTAATAACATCCTACATTTAGTAGTATCAAGGCTGTATCATTTTTATTTTATTATATATTTATTATTTTTTTTTTTTTATATTAGAAAAAGAACACGAATGAGTTTTGGTAATCCGGTTATTGAGGTCAAAAACGGTCAGCGTGATAGTTTTGTTGATCGTTAGTTTTTTTTATTTTATATTTTATTTGTGAAGATCACTGTGATGATCTTTGGTAATGTTGGAAGATTTCACTTCGTCCTATACGATGGCAATTAATTGCCGACGATCCGGTTTTTCGGTGCCCATTTTTGATAGGCACTCATGGGGTTTACGGTACCCAGCGGCAGGCTACTATAATTCACAGCAATAGACTGTAATTTATTTCAAATGACTTCCACTCTCACTTTGGCCAAACCAAGAACAAACGATCAAAGCCAAATTCGAACATTTTTTTTTTATATTTATTATTATTTCATTATTTATTTTCTATATAAAGTATAAACCGTAACTTTACGTGGACAAAAAAATGAGTTAAAAATAAAATTATTTATATATATATTTTTTTTTTTTTGGAGTTATTAGTTATTACTGCAAAGTGCAATATAAAAGTGTGTATATAAGCATTCCTAAGATGCGTGGGTGTGCAGGGTCATGGGTCATCAACGCCAACCCAACGGCTCTTGATTCTGATACTACTACAAATATTTCATCGACTTCAATTGTTTATTATTATTATTAAAAATTTATAATAATATATTATACATATGCGAGTGTGATTATTAAATAATTTATTATTTTTTTTTAAATTATTATAATATACCTAAACACATCATAAAAATTTAAATTTTCTTTTTAGTCGCATCATTTGCGGTTTTTATTCTTGAACGTTTGCAGTTAGAGATGTTTTACTTGGTCACATAATGTACACGAGACTTGTTCACTTAAGAGGTATATGGTACTGTTGATGCAGTTTACACTGATTGCCATGTTTTTCAAATTCAAAATGCAACTCCTCCCGACAGTGGCCCGTGGGAACTTGTAATTCCGCAAATACTACTACAGGTAAATATAAAATGAAAAATATAACAAGATATTTGTATATATATATATATATATACGCAAAAGATGTTTGTATATATGATGCTGCAGGGTTTTTAAGACGGTTCAAAAATTAAAGAGATGAACAAGAAAAAAAGAACCCTTTTTTTTTATTTTTTTCAAGTATTCGAGATCAATTTATATTTTCATGAGAGATTTTATTTATTATTTTTATGTAATAATTGTTTAAATAAATTTTTAAATAAACATGTTATTTTTTGGGGAGAAAGATGAAAGATTTCATTTTTGTTGAATTTTTTTGATAGTCTATTGACATGAGAATTATAAAATCAAATAAAGGAAATGAGTAAGTCAATGAAACTGATGATTATTGAAAGTAAATTTAATATAAAAATAGAAAAAGAGTGATTCATACTGATCGACATGATTTTGTGATTCTTCTATATGACGCCTGTCTGTGACTAACACCCTTGGGCGGGATAATATAGCGTGGTAGTTTTGCAAGTTTCGTAATTTATATATATTTATATATTGTATGTGTTTGAACGCGGTCAACAATGTATGTCTCAGTCAACAATCCTTATAGGCCTCACCTCACTAAAACGTGGGTGAATGAAACACAAATTACATCATATTATCATTTTCATAGAACAAAAAAGAAGAGTCAAAATAAAAATAAATAAATATAAAATGAAAAAAAGAATCATTAAAGAATGAAAATAAAAATCATAAGGTTCAACAAACTTTTCAGACCTTTAAAGGGTTTATCATATAAAACAACACAATAATATACAAAAAAATAAAAAAATAAAAATTATTCACCCTCAATAATAATTGAAAATAATTTTTGTATTATTTTTTAATAAATTTTCAATATCATTAAATATATGAGTCACGAATTTATATCTGATGATTAGAAATGAATAATTTGCACGCGATACAGCAGTACTATAGATCATCCAAACTCGTGATAAACAATCCAACAAAATTCTTCAGTAATTGGCTACTCGTTACATAACACATAACGATATTATCAATTTATAATATTCAAAAAAGTATTTTAAGTTAAGATTATTTTGTACGTATTAATGTTCCAAGTATTAAATATTATTAACGAAGTGATATGATAGTAATAAATATTTTTTAAAACTTGCAATAAAGTTATATATAAATAAAAATTAATACTTGAAAAATAAATATATTAAATGAAGTTTAAAATAAATTTATAAATACCAAGTTACATGGTAAATATATGAAAATACATACGCAGAAATAAAATAATATATAAAAAGTTGTATTGTATATATCTATCAATTAAGTGATCCAGGTGGATCGTAGTTTTATACAAAACACGATATATAATAAGACAAAAAAACAAAAAAAAATTCTTCAGTTAAATCTACGAGTTTAAAATCATGGTAATATCGTTTACTAACTCCTCCACAATCAGGGATAAGATCAATACGATATTGATCGACCAGATGTTGTCTAAATATATTTATACATGTATGTTACTCAATACATTTATATAAATATATAACAGCAACAACAACAACAGCAACAACAACAGCAACATACAATTCGTGTACAAGATATTCTGTTGGTTTGGATAATTATCCAATCTTACGATTCAATATTTATTGCATGTTAATACCCAACACAAAATATATAAATAATTTTCCACTGTTAATATATATATATTTTTCATGTGTTGTTGTGGTGTGTGTCTATATGAGTCAGAAAATTAAATATTAAACTCCAACTGTTTCTTAGAAATATTATATATATATATGAAATTGAAATGAAAAGGTGTCGAAATATTTGTAATGCAAGAAATATTATAAAAAAAAAAAATTATGAAAAATTATTATAAATATATAAATAAATATATATATAAATTAATGAAATAATAATAACGACACGTAGGTAAATGCTCAGTTGTAACTCCCACTTATTCGATTGTCCTGAAGAACAGGCGTATTGGCTGCATCCTCATGTGAATGGACTTGACCAGTTTGTGGGTGATTATTTATATATTTTTTATAATTTTATTTTACTCTATTGAGTAATTGGAACATGACCTCTATAACAACCCCCGCCGCAACTTTAAATAAATTAACCAATATTATACTTTTACAAAATATTTTGACTTTTTAAATAAAAACTTTATGATGATTTTTTTATTTTTTTCTGTTTAATTTATTTTATTCATTCAACTTTTAAATTTTAATTTTAAATAAAAAAACTATTTTTGTCTCTTCACTTTCAGTTTCATATATACTTGCATGTATATTCACTTTTGCATTACGCTTCATTGTCCTCCCACGAGGATTTATGCTAATTCGATTCCCTCAACGTTAAAAACCATGTCAAAATAAAACTGAGGGAGTGTCGCCAGGATATTGCAAATAATTTCTTCCTTAGCTACACCTTCAATTGACACCCGTGAAATTTTCATTAACTCTGAACAATTGTATTATTTTTTCAACAAAAAAAAAAAAAAAAAAAAAAGAAAATTTTAAATTAAAAAAACTTTCATTATCAATTTATTTTTGTATCTTTTTTTCCTATTTTTTGACAGTTTCATTAATGATTTAATTTATCATTTTTATAAAATTTGATTACAAAATAAAAATGAGTTATCGTGAGAATAAGGTGTTTTAAATAGTACACGTGGATATATTTATTATTATATTTATATATGAAGAAGTTTATATATATAAAATGAAGAAATAAAAAAAAAAAAAAAATAATAATCACCTCCTCGAGGGGCTTCTTCTATTTGCTACCAAACTAATTCTTCAAAATACCTGGATGTCCTAACATATTTAATGCTTGATGATGTTATGGCCAGCAGTGGCAAACAATTATTATATATTTTTCCAAATGTAAACGAGCGCAATCAGCATCCGAATAAGTCTTGACCCCGAGGCATTTTTAGTTTGTATATTATGGCTTTCAACGACGTCTAATTTTTTTTTCATTTTTTTTTTTATATTCCGTTCATCTTCTTAATTTTTTTTTTTTTTTTTTTACATTTCTATTTTGATTCATAAATGTTTTAAGGGGCGTGACGAAGTTGATTTTTTTTTTTTTTTATATATTTTTTAATTTAAACTGATTAGAGGAAAATTTTTTTATTTTATATTTTTTAACTCAACGATTTCATCAAATCACTTCCGCTATCCTAATTTCCTTTTCAATTATTAATACAATATAATTTTTTATTTTTATTTATTCTTTTATATTTATATATATATTTTTGATTACAACATTTATACTAAGTTTTGATTGAGAAGCTCGTTATCATTATATTGTATGTCATCAAAAATTTTTTTATAATTTCTAAATTTCTCTTCAACGGTTGTTTTATATCATTTCTCTTTATTTCAATATTAACAATATAAGTAAATAGTTATTCTACAGGTGATCAGTGACTTTGGCAATTATATATACAAAATAGGTGTGTATTTTTTATAAATCATGTGATAGTCGAATGGATATATGTATATAAATATTTATTCAATTACTATTCAACAAACACACATGCATAAATATATATTTTTTATTTGTTTATTTTTAATTTAACACATAAATCACGATGGGTGGTTTAGACATAACGTCAATGAAGATGAAAAATTTATCATAGATCAATTTTATATAGTATTATTTTGATCATGTTTGTGCAAACTATCAAAGTGTAGATTTAAATCTTTATATATGTTGTTTCACGCGGGGGTAACTTAATTTGTTATTTATAAATGAGAATAATATGATAATGAGAATTTATGATATTCTGTCATTTTTTTTAATGTCCATCAATAGTCAAGAGTCACTTTATTTGCAATAAACAACAAGTTATAGGTTTCACTACAGGGGTGAATAACCATTCACCCTTTTTTTTTTTTAAATTGATTTTATAAATGTACATAAAAATAATTTATAAAAAAAAAATACAATTCAAATATTTGCAATATTATAATTAATATTTTTCAAGTTCAGTATTGATTTTAAGACAAAACAATGTTCCTAATTGTTTGTTGACACATTGAAGTGCCAAGAATGACAGCTAAATTGTTAAAAACAATTGATAAAATAATCCATCAGATTAATAAACTATCGATCATTGATCAAGAATGACATGTGAAGGATGATACAATAAAACAATGAGAAAAAAAAAAAAAAAAGGGAGGAATTATATAGCATTGACTAACGAGGTTGTTCTTGCTGAAATAATATTCTCATATTCATATATAAAAATATAAATAAATCGAACATTGCTGCGAGACATTGTAATAAAAAAAAAAATGAATAAATAATATATATATGTTTTTTTTTAGTTCATTTAAAATTCATATGATATATAATGTTGATCTCATATAATAATATATATATTTTTTTTGATATTTATTTCATCGAGAACAATCAATCTTCCATAAGAGTTCTGGATAAAATTAGATGCAGTGAAATAAAGAGTCCATTGATTATATAAGACAGTATATTTATATTCAAACTGTTTGTATATATATATTTATTTTTTTTCATTTTGTGGACAATATAAACTTTTATATTTGACAAGGATCGATGTGATCGATAGGGGGTCAAAGTCAACTTTATTTTTAGCAAAATACAAATGATATTTACTTGCATATATATATATATGCAAAACGATTATTGCATTTATTAAAAATATATTTATATATGTGTATTTATATGATGCACTTTATGGTGAGATAGTTGAGGGCGTAAAATAAGGCAATACAGACGCATTCAATGTGAGACCACTGACTGTGCACAATTAGGACTTGGCGCGGAACAAATTCATCTTCGTTGGATACGCGACTATGACCTCGACGTCCAACCGATCGATTATCAATCATTCTGTTATACATATTGTAATATTGTATACATACGCATATTTATATATTCACCTTATGAATTTATCCTATACCGTATGCTTTTTTTAAATATATATATTTTTTTTTATTTTTATTTCATGAAGATTCTCGTAACGAACAAATTATGGCATACGTTTTGTTTTCATTCTATATTAAATTTCACGCAAGGCTATATCATATACTGAAATAATTTCACATAATTTATTATTAAACAACCTTCGAGAATATATATTTTTATATTATTTTAATTTTTTTATTTTTTTTTAAACTATAAAGAGAAAATAAATTACAATAAAAAATTAATGTTAAAATTGATTAAAATTATACAATAATATGAGAATATATAAGAATTTGACCACAACAATTGAAATTAATTTTATTCTGGTAAATTAAATTTAATCATCTAAACGAGTTATTTCTTTGAAAAAATCAGTAAAATTTATGATAAACAGTTTTTTTTATTTAATTGTAATATTATACTGTTATAAGTGAAAGAAATATTTGTTTAAAATGTGTTTTATTTTTTATTATTTTTAATAATCATAAAACTAATAATTTTTTAAGTTATATTATGGTTTTTTATTTTCATTTTAATTTTAATATAGTATTAAATTAGTGATATATATTTTTATATTTAAAAATAACAGTGAATAATTTATTTTTAATTTTAATTAAACACAGTTGTGAATATAAAAAATTATCATTAGAAATTAGTTCAACTATATGAATTTAATAATGCGTAATTTGTGATATTAATTTTTAATTTTTTTATATTTTAACGTGAGTAATTAAAAAAGCTACATATTGCCAAGTGTATGATGATATATGTTCAAGTTGTAAATAGTTATGAGAGAGTTATCCACCAAATAAGTGCGTTTAAATTAAAAAATAAAAAAAAAAAAAAAACCAATTATAAATAGTTTATGAAGTAAAAGCTAAAGTGAAAGAACGCCACAAGCATTATGAACCTCAACATGCACCTCTTCGACAGTTTTTTTTATTTTATTTTATTTTTTTGTTCATATATTGTAAATCAAATGATTTATTGTTTGACACTTCAACTATCGTTTCAAAACAACGGTCAATAGTGCAAAAATTATTTTATTTTTTTCTTGATTTAATGAAAAAAAAAAAAAAAAAAAACTGATGACATCGTAAGACTTTCAGTTTGTCTTGTGTTTTTGCATAATGTAATAGACACTATATGCAGTAACAACTAACGAGTAAAAACATTTATATATATTTTTATTAATTTTATTTATTTTTTTGTGTCTATAATAATTTTATAATAATTTTATTATTTTCTACAAAGGGAACAATGAAAATAAAGCTTACGGTAAATAACCGGTTCTTTTTTTTTTTTTTCTTACACTTATTTTTATTTATTGTATTGAGATAAAAAAAAAAAAAAAAAAGTAAATTAACCCGTGATGGATTGCAAAAAAAAATAAAATAAATGAAAAAATATATATAAATGTCTGACAGTAGGGAGGGTATCAAGAAGTCTAAAACTAATATCGAAAGAAGGCTACAATTGCGGTCTTGCTACCGTGTACCCACAGACAGTAAATATTTAGTCCTACCCTGATAGATTGTTGTAAGTTGTTGTGGCATCAAAACAGTATACAAAAGGTATTCAAAAATTTTTCAGTCGGCAGGACTAATTTTGAATGCCATTAGTTAGCACAAGCCGACCCAGCAAATATAAATTCAACTGACTGGACTTGAATTGTTATTTCTATCATTTGTTTTTATTTTTTCATTTCATTTTTTTTTTTTTTTATTATCATTTGGCTTCTGATTGTGCCGCCTTTTTTACCAAAGAAACACGTTCAGTTAAAACAGGGAGATACCAAAAGGATTTTAAAGTTATATTCTATACAGTGATTTTTTTTTATTATTTATTTTTTTCAAGAAGATTATAGTCAATTGCACGCGGTGTGGCGCCACCTTGACGGACCCTCATGATTGAATCACTCTGAGATTTTTTTTTTATAAAATAATGATAAAAAATATAATAAAAATAATATAAAGAGCAGTATTTTTTAAACTAAATTAAACTTGAGTGATATTATTTCAAATAAAATAAAAATAATTTTACATAAATTTAAAATAAAAAATTATTTTTAAAGTTCAGCGCACTCAATTTTGATGTAAAATATATTTATTTTAAAATTTTTAAATAATTGAATAAATTGATAAATAAATAAATCTATACTATCAAATAAAAATTTGAATAAAATTTTATATATATATCTATATAAATCTATTGCAAAATGATTACGTGGTTATAGTATTATTTTTTTATTATTTTAAATTTGATAGAAATTTAAAAATATACCCTGAGTATGCCTTCAAGTAACTCACGTAAATTTAACTTTGATGTATACCGCATTAGTGTATTGTTGTTGCATTATAATTTTACTTTATACCACCCAAAGTTTCAATAAAAAAATTACAAATAAATATAAAAAATATATTGTGACTTTTTATAATATGCGTCCGGTTTTGATGGAGTTCGATAATCAAATGCACTTGTGCTTCAACCCACCACCATGATTCTCGTTTTCTTGGGACAATATATTATATACATGAATAGAAAGGCAATGGATTATACGTGATGGGTGTTTTCAATCGAACATTATCATAAAACTAAATACATGTAACTATTTTTGAATATATCATTTTTTATTTTTGTTTTTTTTTTTTTTGATGGTATGCTTTTTTGAATTTGATATTTTTTTTATGTAAAATGGACACTTGTGTTCGATTTCGTTGATGACAAGTGTCTGACGAAGTGTTGTTTACTTAAGTGAATCATAACTTTATAAAATTTTAACTCCGAAAAATTTTTTTCATCTAAAATGTCCTGTCTTCAGAAAACTGACCCTAGTTTGGATGTCAGAGTTTGCGTCAAAGTTCAAGAAAATCTTGAAATATGTGGATATAATTTATAAAATGTCATTAAACATTGTCTTCTAGGGTCGTCCACACAATCCAATCGAAATCTCAAAAAATTTAAACGTAGAAAATTTTTTTTCAATCAAAATGCCCCATTTTAAAAAGTCTGACCCTGGGTTGAAAATCAAAGTTTGCGTTAAAGTTCGAGAAAATCTTGAATTAAGTAGGAATAATTTATACAACACTTGGAAACATTGTCTTTCAGTGTTGTTCACTTAATTGAATCATAACTTTATAAAATTTTAACTCAGAAAAATTTTTTTCAACTAAAATGTCCTATCTTCAGAAGACTGACCCCAGTTTAGATGTAGGGGTTTGCGTCAAAGTTCAAGAAAATCTTGAAATATGTGGATATAATTTATACAATGCTCGGAAAAATTGTCTTACAGGGTTGTTTACTCAGTTCAATCAAAAACTTCATGAAATTTTAATGTAGAAAATTTTTTTTCAACAAAAATGCCCTATTTTCAAAAGACTGACTTTGGCTGGAGGTCAAAGTTAGCGTCATAGTTCAATAAAATCTTCAATTAACTAGAAATAGTTTATACAACAATTAGAAAAATTGTCTTTCAGGGTTGTTTACTCATTCAAACAACAACTTTTCAAAATTTTAACTTAGAAAATTTTTTTTTCAACAAAAATGCCCTATTTTTAAAAGACTGATTTTGGCTTGGAGGTCGAGTTTGCATCAAAGTTCAAGAAAATTTTGAAATATTTGAAAATAATTTATACAATGCTTGGTAACATTGTCTTTCAGTGTGAGTTACCCAATCCGCTCATAATCTCATGATATTTTAACGTAAAAAAATTTTTAACCGAAATGCCCTATTTTCAGAAAACCAACCCTGGTTTGGAGTAATTCTGAACCAACTAGATATTTGACCTAAAAAAAATAATTTAACGAAAAAAAAATAATTTAAATAACAAAATTCTTGTCTTGTAATAGTAAATTATAAAATTGAAACAATTTCATGTTGAAAAGAAGATTGAAAAAAAAAAAACCAAAGAAACAATTGAAATTGGAATGAACTGGAAAAAAAAAATAATAATTGTTTCATTTTTTTTTTTTTTTTATTTCGTTAAGAAAAAGGCTTTGAATGTTGGTTGGTTTTTTAGTTCCATTACTGTTTCAAAGGACCAAAAATAAAAAAAATAATATCCAACAACAAATCTTCAGTTACCTCGAGCTCGTTTATTTCGCGGTATTTATTTGGAGAGATATAAAACGAGAACCGCGAAGTCGTATAACGAACAAGACTGTGAGCTTCCGCGCTACGCACTGTACTCTTAATATATATTTTTTATTTTTTTTTTTGTTTTGTTTATATATATTCTTTTGATTATTTTTTTTTCTTGTGCTCTTCTTCAATAAAAAAATCAACGTGTATCACGTCAGTGTATAGGTCGAAGGTGGTGAAAAAAAAATGGATGAGAAGAATGAGAAAATAAGGCGAGGAGTCAGCAACTTGCTCTGTAATTTGAGCGGTTAAACCCGCAGGATATATTCAAAGTATGATTCAACGGTCCAGATCGAATGATATTACTCTTTCTGATATTGCAAGAAGTCAAAGAAATCATTTTTTTTTCTTATGATTATTTAAATTAACAATCAGCAATTTTATATATATTTATTTATTAAAATAATGATATAAAATGTTTTTTTTTTTATTTTTTCATTACTGCAACTGAATGCAAAAATAAAATTACTTCAAAATTATTCAGAATATATACTAGAAATATTACAAACAACTATTTGAAGCAAATTAAAATTAACAAACTAAATAACTTTTATTTAATTTTATAAGCCAAGATTTTTAATTACATCATTATTTTAAAATTAAATTGATAGAAAAAAATAGTGAAAATATAAATAAAATAATAATTCTATAACTAGCTTTGATGAAAATTAAGGAGCGTTTTCATACGTCCCTAAATATAATTATTATATTTTATGGAAAGAAAATAAATTAAAAAAAAAAACTTTCTCATTGTAACTTCCTTGAACGATTAAAAATTTTAAACCGACATATCTGATTCTGTATATAATTGTCAAAATAAATAAAATTTACAACATAAAACATCTCTTTTAACAAAAAAAAAAATAATAAAATGAAAATTTTTAACCATATAAGATCATGTCACGCCTTGAACATAAAAATAAAAAGTCTCATGAATTATTTTATTTTCCTTAGAAAGTTCATTGAGTCAAATAGTTTAAATGTATATATGGTTGTTGTAATTTAAAAAAAAAATAAAAAAAAAATATAAACACATTAACAAATTGGCGTACGTTGATTGACCGACAATTGGTCATTTAATGTTCGTTGAGTGGTCAGATAATTATAAATGAATGAGCTATACAACCACATTGGCGTTAATGAGCATTGACCATCATGATCATTGAACTCATCTCCCGGAAGAAGAATTTTTAAGGCCCCCTGCTGACGTGAATTTACGAAACAAAAATTTCTGGACTTTTATTTTTATTTTTACTATGAAATTCTTTATTATAATTTTCTATATTCGATCATTTGCTATTTAATCATTCATCATCTGATGCTTGTGTTGTATATAAAAATGAAAAAAAAAATAAAATAAATAAATATTTTTATATTTATAATTGATATTATCTACCTGATATTTCAACAAATGCTCACAACTAATTTAATTTTTAATAAAAATATTGGTATCATTTTTTGTACATCTAATTTAACTCAAATAAATATTATTTGTATGTTATCTTGTATAAAATAAATATTCATATAATATATGTCAAACAATTAATATCAATACATTATCTGTATATATTGTACACTTGATTTTGTATATGAATTTATTGATATGAATGGTATAAACATGGAGCCCATGTTATAAAGTGACAATGGCACGATAATTCCTGGAACTTTTTACCCTGGAATTTACGAGCATTCATATATCGTTGTTGGATTCAAGTAGCACGTACTTTTGCTGGACGTTGTGTATACAGATTGTACATATATATTTTTATTTTTTAAAAATTATAGTACACACGTAACATACAGAAGCAAAAGTAAAGAAAAACACGACAGATAATAAAGTAAATATATATAAGATATAGAAAATGAAAGAAATATAATAGTATCTTCCTGGACACATTGCTCAGAAATGTATATTTCAATAGAAGCATTATATTCAAATATAAAAAAATTTTAAAAAATAAAAAAAAAAGGGCGCGTCAGTTTAAATATCATTCGTGGGATTAAAACTTTGTAAAAGAATTAAAAATAAATTAAATTTATATATATATTTTTATTAAAATTAAATAAATCAAGAAAGTAATAAAATCAAGTCATTATCGTTATTATCGTTTAGTTTGTTTGTGAAATCAATTGCGTGGGATGTATGTGGACCGATCTATAATGAAATAAAGATAAGATAATGGCCTATAGTGCATCCGTTCACTCTTATTCATTTCTTTTTTTATTATTTTTATTTATTATATTCATTTTTTTTTTTTTTTATCTGTCTTTATATATATATATATTATTCTATTTTTATTTTTCTTTCTTGTCTGTAGGAATAATGTGAGGGTCCAGTGATATTAATGAACGGACAGCAAAGTCTCATCCGGTGGTCTTGGTGACAAACGAGTATAGTGACCCAACGTGGAATAATAAAAAAATAAATAAAAATTCGCCAGATTGATTAATTGTGCTTGACAAAAATTCGGAGCTGTATTTTACATACATTGTAACTTTTTTTTTTTTTTATTTATTTATATATATTTTCAACTCTTTACCTGCACCTCTTCTTATTCGTTTTATATTTTTTTATTTTTCCTTTTTTTTTTTTATGGATATATTTATACACCTAGCTATATATTGTATTCGATTTAGTGAGGCAATTCTGGGAGCAGCAGGTTTGTTTAAGGTGGCAAGATAGGACAAAGAATATCGTTGTTTTTTTACTCTTTTTTACTTTTTTTTTTGAGTAAAGGAGGAGTGCCTTTCAACGTACGTGTCACTTTGTAGACGGGTGGCACGCGTGGGTGAGCCCACTGAGAAGAAACTTATTAAAAATTTTTTATAACTTTATATCGATATACTTATATATATATGTATAAATATATTGAAATTATTATGATAATTTACAAATATATATCATCATCATGTATTTTCACAAGAAAACAATAAAATCAATGTACCAATTTAAAATTTATTATTTAAAAAAATTTAAATTTAAATAACAATTGTTTATATAAATAAATAAATAATAAAAACTAAAAGAAAAATAATGAAAAAAGATAAAAAAAAATTTTTTTTTTATATTAGCGCGAGAATTCCCAGCACAGTCAAGGTTCGTGATTCGCGGTGGCCAAAGTGGCCTATAGGGCTTCTGCATAAACTGGCGCCAGACCGGCGTTATTCAAACTCTGTCATTACCATATACGCGACCAGTTGCATTTATATACTAAAAAATTGCATGCGTGTATATAGTACATATATATATATAAATATTTATAAATGTATTTATGAAAAAAAAAAATTATTTGTAGCACCAAGCATGATTTTACAGTAAAACGTGCGTAACCACGTGCACTTTTAAATACGTGGGAGTCAACAACAAGGTGTCTCTTAAAAATTTTTTTCATAAATATATAAATATACACATTTACATATAAATATATATAACGAATAAATGATATTCATATATACACGCAATAATATTGCACTTTTCTGACCCCATATTCACATTGCAGCATCTTCTAATATAGAAAACGTAAATAGAACTTTCACCCATGTTTGTTTTGACAATAAAATCATTTTTATTTTATTTATTTTTTTTTTGTTTTAATAAAAAAAAAAAATAAAATATATATATAAAACATTAACTGTGACTGCTATTCAACATCACATAAATCACACTGTGCACTGCAGTGTATAAGGTATATAACCCATACACCTGTTTTGTAAAATAAATTTTTCCCAAGAATACATGAGGTAAAATTACTATCATCAACTTTACTATATACATATATACACAGACCAATGAAAAGTGAATTTTCCATGATGGTATTTAATTTATAATCAAGTAAAAATAATATAAATTACAAATGTATATATAAAAAAAAAAAAATTATTTTAAAAATTTTATAGCTTTTTTGTGGTACTCGATAAATACACTAAACGATCGAGAGTTTATTTTTATACTTTTTATACTTTTTTTTTAGTTATATTGTGTTTTACAAATTGTAGTATAACGAGAGAAATTAAATGTGTTAAATGAGACCATTTAATGAAGAACGCATATTTGTATTTGTAGTGTGTAAGTATATTTATATATCAGTGAGTTTTTTTTTATTTTTATTTTTTGTTAAAGTATAAATGTAATTACTAATTGTATATAGTTATGGGATAATATTTTTTTAAACATGAGTGTAAAAGTAGTAGAAATTATAAGCAAAAGGGCAAGTTAGGTAATTATTAAATAAATTTTAAAAAAATATCTGACAAATGTTTAAACTGACTATTTTTTATAAAATATATTTTAATAGATGAATAGTTTAACTGGGACAAAAATAAAATATAAAAAAAAAAATTTTTTTTTTATTCAAGTTTGAATATAAATAAAAATAAGAAAAGTTGTATGAGTAGTAAAACTTGCCTTGTGTGAAATTAATTCATAGTTTATGGGATATAATATTATGATTAACTTTTTTTTTTTTTTTTTTTTTTTTTTTTTTTTTTTATTTTTTTGAAGTTTATGTTTGCCTTCTTTTCTGTAGTCAGACTGTTGTAAATTCGCATATAAACCTGAATAATCATGCATCTTGAATTTTTTTTTATTCATCAAAGTATATATTGATTTTTTTTTTTTTTTTATCGAATAATTTATCTTTGTTAAAATTAATTTTATATTTTTTTTTTTAATTATCATAAATTATATTATTTTTTTTTTTTTTATATTTAATGATTGTTGTGTAAATCTATAGTTATTTTTAAATGAAAATTTTGTCATTAATTTATTGATTAAATATTTATTACTGACTGAATATTAAAAGATTTATTAAATTATTTTATTTTTTTTTCTAGTTTTTGTTTTATAATATTGAGCATTAAATAACAAATGTTTAGTAATTTTTTAAAATAATTTTCTGACTTGATTTTAAATGAAAGTTTTGCAAGATCTAAAATTCTATTCGTATTTCTGAGCAACTTCTACAAAATTACCACCAATTTTAACTCCATAAAAATTTAAACACTGGTAAATTAATTTTATCAAAACCTCAATGAAATAACGGATATATAAATTGTCTATTTGTTTTTTTTTTTTTTTTTATTAAATTTTTTTTAAAAGATGTCACGACAACTTTCACGACTCAAGGTTTTTATATCCCCGTAAATTCCACAAATATCAAAAAATTAAAAATAAAAAAAAAAATATAATAAGAACATTTATGAGCACGATACATATTCAACGATAAAAATTATTAACGTGACATTTTATTTATCCAGTTAAGTAATAAAATCGCAATGAATATGACAAATGAGTTGTTATTTATTGGTCTATTTATACCAATCATCTCGTATTATATTTCATATATATAAACTGTTTTTTTTTAACTCAATTTTATTATCAATTATACATCTTATATATATATTTTTTTTTTCAATTCCATTAAATTCATGTAAATTTGAAAATTAATTTTTGGAGCAAGATATAAAACTGACAATAACGTAATGTAAGTATCAATAAATATAAATATAAATTTAATTTGATAATATAAAATGTTAAAAAAAAAAAAAATTAGAAATTATCAAGAGAAAATGTAGATATAAATATTTAAGTGTGGGCGATGTTAATATTAAATTTAATAAATGTATGAAAGTACTTGAAGATATAAATATGAATTTCGCGAATCGAATTGAGAATTTGGTTGGATGTATCTGGTGCGAACCATTTTATCCTGAGGGCAAATATAAAAACGTGTGGAAAAATAAATGTATGTCTTAAAGTAAAATACGAAAGGATATATATATAAATGCGGGTCCATCCCTCTTCAGTACTGCATACCAATATGTATATATATTTATTTATTTATTTTTATTATTATTTTTTATTTTAATTTTTTAAAAAAAATTTTTTTATTCATCTTCTTCTTTCCACACCGTTATAAAGTCGGACGCGTAAAAGGTCAACTGAGAAAAGGCATATTTTATATCTCTCTTATTTTATACTCTTTTATTTTAGATTTTATATGCAGCCGCACCAGCTGCCATTTCTGGCAAATAGAATCGACGATGCATCGAGTACTAAATGCAATAGTTGCAATGTCGTCTTCGTCGTTTTGCGAATTATTTGCGATATATCCCGCGAGAAAACGACTTTCCATGAATAACTCTTTTCCCCCGTCTATTTAATACTACTACACGATGTTTAGTTTCTTCATCGACTTGCATTTTAATGAAAAAAAAAAAAAAAAAAAAACAAAAATGTTATTTGGACACGATGGAAAATCAAAAAGTAAAAATGGTTTTTTTTTTTTTTTGCAAATAATGAAAATATAAATAATAAATGATCAATTATTTTTCAATAAAAAAAATAAATAATAGATTCAGGTTTATTTATTCAAGTATAGAATTTAAAAATTATTCATAATCAATTTAGTATGACCCATATCATCTTATAAAAATATTTTTTAAAAATATTAAATTATGTTGTTATAAAAAAATAAATATTCAATTTAAAAGTCACGATTTTATATATAAAACATTAAATTATTTGAATTGTTTAAAACGTTTTATATTTTTTTATAAATAAATATTTAAAATTATTATTTGATATTTTATTTATATATATATATATGTATTATAATTGTACAAGTTGCACCCATGAAAGTAATTCATTGTTAATATAAAAATATATAAACAATTGGATTTGTTCGATGATCAGGCACGTGTAAGTTGGGCGTGTTTGAAAGAGATGACTCTTGATATATATATATTCAATATATATGTATAATAATGAAAAAATAAAAAATAAATCCATATAAATTTATCCAAGTGTATATACATGAAGCATGTACATATATATATTTTAACTTGTGCGAACTGAATAATGTGTATTTGTAGCAATAGAAGCATTAAATAGCATATAGCTCAGATGATCTTGTTCATTGCTACGAATACGAAAGTATATGCAAGATTGGTATGTTATAATGCATATTATTATTACAACAAATCTTGATACATCTTATATTTCTCGCGGGATACAAAGTCGATTGAAGTTCACAGGCTCTAGATATCAATAATCTATAGTTTTTAATCAATTTCAAAAAATAATAAAAAAAAATGTTTTGGCCTATCGCTTTTGTTACCAATTGGAAATTTTTAATACTTCCTAACTATAACATATTGTTTTTACGAATTTATAAATTTTTTAATATTAATTGTATCAAAAATTATTAACAAATATGTATCAACTTTTTTATCAGCGATATTTATATATATATTTTCAATGAAATTTATAAAAAAATAAATAAATTAACATTTTTTAAAATAAAATCATGAATGATTTGTAGAGTCACTTGTCAACCAAGTTAATTACAATGAGATTGATGAATCGTCTTGACTTATTACCAATGATATATCAAATGATTACCTCATTCTGATCTTGAATCATAACATGATCATCGATTAAATTTCATTTAAATAACAAGTTTCCGGGTTGATAAAACACGTAATTTTTACAAATGCACATATTTTTTTTATTTTTTTATTATTTATTCAAGCTTAATAAATTTATTATATTATAGGCCAATATAAATAAGAGAATTTATAAAAAAATAAATAAACCAGATATAAATATAAATAAATATATATATATATGTAATTTTTTTTCATATAAAATATATATATATACCGAGGAAAGAAAACATATATCGAACAGTATACGGTAAATTTTAAAAAAATAAAAATACTTGTGTTTTAAAGTAAACAAAACGCATTCGATGTACTTGAGTCATGTTGTACGATTTAAAAAAAGAAAAAATAAATTTTTTTTTTTTCTTGCTGATCGAGAAAATCTTGAGACAAGAGACGTATGTACACATCGAGTTTTACGATTGCCCTCATACATTAATGTAAACGCTCTCGAATACGACGAGTTGAGATCGCATATATTTTAAGAGCAAAAAAAAAAAAAATAAATAAATAAATAAATAAAATAAATATAAACAAGGACCAGAAATCAAACACGGAATCGAATGAGTATCATAGATATGCCATCATCATTCGGTAGTATTGATAAAACGATTAGAAAATTAAAACTTATTGTAAATGTTGTTTATTTATTTATTTATGGTTTTGAAAGGATGGATCATCTTGCAAATAAAGACGACAAAGATGACAACAAATAAAAACGACACGTTTTTATATGGATTTAAATTTTAATTTAAAGGAAGAAAACGAGCTTTCCCCTTGTGGTAACATTGATGATAAAACGGAAGAAGATATTTCCTTATGTGCAATTTATACTGATCATCCATAAATCAGATGTCGGTTCTTGTTATCCAAGTAGTTTGCCATCAGGTCATAGGCGACATATAGCCCGATGTTGGTCCGTTTGATATTACTTTCCGGTATGCTACCCTCACTACATATACATACATATATATTTCCAATAATCAAATAACAATTTCATTTTATTTATTATTTTTCATCATTCTAACAAATCAATTTGTCCTTTTTTTTTTTCGTTTTATTATTTATATATTTTATCGTATAGTATTATATAGAAAATTCCGGTTTTTTATATTTTATTTTTTTTGTTATTTATATCAAGTATTAACACAAATACGTTTTTATGATTTGTGTAGAAAATTATATATAATTTCTGTTTTAGGATAACTAATGAATTATTCGAAAGTTACTGATTGAAATGAAAAATCTAGAAAACATGTAAGAATTTTGAATGTAATTAAAATTAATTAAATTATTATTATTTTATTTTTTTAAATGAAAATATAAAATATAAATCAAAATTAAATTAAATATATATGATGCAAGTTTTTTTTTTTTTCTTTTTCGAAATTTTAAAAACTAAAAAGTATATATATAAGTGTATGTAAATAATAATAATAGATTGTATTTAATTTACATATATATGTGTATTATATTTATTGAAAATTATTTATGTCTGAGTCATGTAAAATCAGTCTACTAAAGTCTTTTAATTCTCCCACGTTTGTCTAACTGAGAAGCCGCAAATATAGAAAGCACTTAACACGTTTTGTTATCAATAAATCCGGATCACGCATGTTACATTAATATTTTTATTGATTGTATGTATTATTATTTTTTTTAAATAAAAAATATATTAAAAAATTGAAAAAGAAAATTTTTAATATGATTAATTATACACATAAATGTATGTAAAAGTTGTTGTTTATAAATAATAATTTGTATTAAATTTTTTTTTAATATACAAATATCTCTATCAGTGTTGTCAATGTATGACTGTGTATATAATCATCAAACCATATTTGAATGTTAAATTCATTCAATCACTCTTGTTAGCTAAGAATTTGCCCTCGAGATCATCAATGAGTTGAAATAACATCACGTTACATGTTGATACGTATCGGTATGAATTTTAATATTGTATATTTTATTTATCATTAAAATAATTTAATTTATAAATAAATATAATTTATTAATTTATTTTTCTATTAAGAAAATATAATTTAAATAATATATATTTATTGAATTTTTAATTTAAATAAGTATTATTGTTTTATTTTTATTTTTAAAAAACAAAAATAAAAAAGTAAATTTTTATTTATGTAAAAATAAAAATAATACTAAATGACGGTAGTTTGTTTGATTATTATTTTATACGTATCATATATCGTTGAATTTTCTCTCACGGTTACACGGTACACGCAATTGAGAGGCACGCGTAAGTGCATATATATATATATATACCTATATAATGAAGCTGAGAATCTGTAACTGGCAAGTAATACCTGGCAATTAGGAGTTGTATTCAACATTCCATCTTCAAAGACCAAGAATACCAAATAAAAATTATCAAAATAAAACTGTATAAAATGTTGTACAGAGTTTATTAAGAATAATTGTTTTACGTATATTTATTTCAAACTTTATTGTCAAGTTTTAAAAAGACTAATTGATAATTATTGTTTTGTTGTAGTTCATTAATTATCAAATGCAATATTCCTAATTGTTTTGATAAAATTGGTTTAATAATTATATAATTTACAAGTCGTGAATTTATCAACATTAAACTCGAGTTGATAAATAAATTATATCAAGGTTATTAAAACAAAATAATACAATAAGTAAGTCTTACCTTTTTGAAGAACCAGATGATCAAATATTGTCTGATGATTGTTCAGAATCATCACAAGGTAGTCTTTGACAATCACATCAAATTACTGGTACTAATTATATTTTCTCAGGATATCTGTAATAAATAATCCAATAATATTAATTATAATTGCATCAGATGATTGAATAGCTATTAAAAAATAATATTATTGTATTAATCAGAATAATAAAAATGTTTATTTTTGAATTAATATCATTTTTTAATTTTATATTTGATAAACATTGTATTATTCTGAACAAATGATAAATAAATATCAACAATAATTTTTTATTTATTAATAACATGATTTGGTTATAAATTTTGAATTTAAAAATACATACTTGACCAACCAGGATCATCATCATTGATTCATCAACAACTTGTACACAGTCATGTATTTTTTCTTTAAACACAAGATACCATTTTATTTTTAATTGTTATCGTCTTGGCATGATTATCAACACCTCCATTTGAATGAATTGTTGACATGAGTCAAGTTATGACAACTGTAACAATATCAAACAAAATAATTGAATTAATTAATAAACAATCATTGATTAATCAATAAAACAATTGATACTTACTGAAGTTGGTGTAGACTTGGTGTATACTTGGTTTAGACTTACTCCATGATCAATATCAATGATATCTATCAATGATATACCCTGATGTCATTCAGTCAACTCTTGGTTATGAAACAGCTGATATATTCCTGGACACTGGTGCATCAAATGTGATGAACATATCGTTTCATCAAATTCACTTTTTTTGATATCCAAACACAACCTATCAATATAATTTATATTTACATTATTAATTAGATATTTTATATTTATTTATTTAATTGTTTAAACATTTTTTTTAGTAAAAAAATAAAATTTTACCAACCTTTGCTCCAAGTCCAAGCTCAAAAATTTATGAGCATTTTTTTTCGTATCCAGACAACACAAACAATATTTACAATGTTCATATTTTTGCCTGAATCGCTAAATTATTACAATCACAATATTTTTAACGTTTTAATTGATTGATTATGATAAAATTAATAATATTTTTGATGAATATATTATGTGGTATTACGTAATAAACTTACTACGCATCAGATATTAGCAAGAAGGACGCCAACAGGGATATGCCGTGCATAAAAAATAACTACGCAGTTGCAAAATTTTTATCAAAAAGTTAGTTCATATTTTCACCACCAGAATACGCTAAACTATTTTTCTGGATTTATTGTTGTGATTAAAACAATAAAAATTAATATATAAAATTGATATTTAGCAATAATCAATACATTATAGTATTAATTATTTATATATAATCGTAATTCAACAATAAAACAATAATATATCATATTAATATTTAATTATTTGATAGTTAAATTATTGGCTAAATTCAACATTCAAATAACAAAATTTTCAGTGGCGTCATCTAGTGAGTAAAATGTACACTAAAGTGTAAGCGTCTCTTTTTTTAAAATTATCGGTTTTTGACGCCATTTTGTGAGACTTTCCAGAATTTTGTTGGATTCTTGGAATGCATTTTGTCTCTGTCTCTTGCCCTGTTGAGCCCAGCTGAGTCGTGTTTTCAGTGAATATTAAAACATAAATAACATAAATTGGAGCACTCATAGCCAACAAATCCATGGAAAATATTGTGAGTATACATTAGATTAATTATTATAAAATAAAATTAATATTATTTGTGTTGAATTGTCACAAGATAGTCATAATATTTAGCTGGTGAATATTGGGGTACAAATGTACATTCTGCTGTACCTGTATCATCTACACCTTTGAATATTTCATTTAATTAAAATAAATAAGATTGTTGATGATTAAAATTAACTATTAAATATCAATTAACTCGTTATTTATTATCAAAAATCAACAACGATAATTTTTTTTTTTTTTTTTTTTTTTCTTGTGAGTTGGGGATAATAATCTATTAATTAATTTATTTATTATGTCAATGTGTAGGTGCTAAAGTCGTGATGATAATAAATTAATTGACAAAAATAGTCAAGTTCAAGAACACCATTGATGATAAATATTAATGTTGTTCAATCAAACATTGACTTGGTGGTGAACGACATTGATAAATCATGGAGTCAACACAAAGTCAAGCTGATGTACAGAAAGTACATTTCAAGTTGTTTTTTCATTACAAGTGAGTTATTTTATTTTATATTAATTACAAGTACCAATTGAATTATTATTAATTTTTTTTTTTTATCAGTGTTGATAGATAATGTTAATCTACTTGAAACTAAACAACAGATCTAGTGATGATTGAAAATGCTGTCTAGTGTACCAATTAAATCAACTGATGCAACTACTGATGATGACAGCAACAGATGGTACGTATATATTTTAATTTTTTTATTTAAATAATTCAAAAGGTAAACACAGCTAAATCATTTAGTAATTTTAATGTAATTATTATTAAATCAGAAAGTATTTTAACAATTATACATTACATTTCAAGTTGTATCATTCATAGTTATGTTAATGACCTTTTTTTAATTATATATTTCAATATATTTTAGATTGGTAGTTTGTTTATGATGAAAATAATTCATAAAATCAAAACTGAAGGAGAATGTCATCACTGATGACTCATCAGTAACAGATTGAAGGCATCTGTAATTATTAAAATCATTTTTAAACAAAGTGAGTTTTTAAATGTTTTATTGAATTAATAATTATTCCAATTGAAACATTTTGGATATTTTTTTTTATTCAATTCATTTCAATATATATTATTATCAAAATAAATACATAGAAAAATATCTCTAAAATATCAGAAATAATATTGAACATGAAAAACAAAAATAATAATAATTTGAAAAATATTATAAATATATCATCAACGATATAATTTTATAATTTTTAATATTAAAACAATACTTGAATATAATTATTCTAAAAATAAGAATAATTATTTTTAACTATTTTTATTTTTTTCAATTAATTTTCTTATTTATAAATGGCCATGAGAAACTTGGTATTTCGTTAACTAAACTGGTTTATAAAAAAAATATTTCTAGACATTTTATTCATGATATGATGCTTTCAGCATTTAAACAACCCCTGAAAATAATCACCCTGACATTTTAAAGTATTTATTTCAATTATTTCAATTTTTTTTATGTTGATTTTACTATTTCCAAATGACCATGAAAAAGTCTGACTTTCGTCAACTCATATAGTTCACAAAAAAAATATTTCTAGTTATTCTATTAATTATATAATACTTTTAATATTTAAACAAACCCCAAAAATAATTATTCCCATATTTAAAATTATTAATATCAATTATTTCTTAATATCTTAATCAAATAATTACAAAGATAAATAATAGTTTTTTTTAAATTAAAATTTAAAAGTAATAAAAACAGGAGCAATAAAATTTTTTGTTAATAAAATATTTAAAATACAAAAATGAAAAAAAATAAAAAAAGAATAATAATAATATAACAATAATATAAATAATAATAATAAAAGATACAACATATTATTTGAAATTGGATATATCTCGATGGCTGTGAATCGTCTCAGTTACAATTTGTGTTCGCACTTAAAAGAAACATTACCCAGACACTCAAAACCTTGATCTTCATATAATATCTCTGTCTTTCCCACGTAATATTAAAAAGAGTTTAATCGTGTGTGGTCTGCCGCATATAAAAGCTGGTTGACTTGGTTCCAACTGACCGTATCTTGAATAGTTTGTTACCAATTCGATTGTCGTATTTGTTGTGCACGCGTGCCCTCACTTGCGACCACATGACATCTTGAAAAATAAATAAACAAAATAAAATACACAAGTAGAAGCAACATTAATTTTTTTACAAACAACATATACTACTTGATAAAAAATAAATATAATAATGATAATTATATCAAAAGAAATAAAAAAAAAAATTAATTAATCTTTAATTTTAATTACACTGTTAATAAATATAGATAATAATCAAATAGCATCACAACTGGTAAGCGTCCTCGAACTCCCTCAGTGTGTGACTCTTATTCCCTTGATTCTCAATGTATATTTATTTATTTATTTATTTATTTTTATATATATATTATATCTCATGTCAGACAGATTTTTTTTGCTCGAGATTCGATCGGCACGGGCAACCAAGACAAGAGTCCTTGACATAAGTCGAGAGAGCAATTCTTTAGATCTGACAAATTACCATCTCGATGCTCTCAATTCATTCTATACTCATTGTGTTTTGCTCCATCAAACGTCAAAGTCATCCTTTCGATTTTTTTTTTTTTTTCATTTATATATTTTTTTCTATCTCTTGTTTCGTCATTTAATCATTCTCTTTTTCTTTTTTTTTTATATACCTCGTTTATAAAATTATGTAATCAATTCATTTGTTTTCATTTTTTATATTTTTCTTTGTTGAATTTTTTTTATATTTATTTTATAGTTTAATTTGATTCATCAAGTAGAAGCTTGAATAATTTTTTTTCTTCTTTTTTATTTTTTTAATTCTGATGGTATTTATGAAATTGTATACATTTAGAGTGGGTAGATCATTAAGGGTCCACTTTCTGACTAGAGATTGTCAGTGTGTTTATACTTTCATTGAGGTCCATGTCAACGTTGATAAAGTGTAGGTTGATTACATACCCTTGTAACACGTTGACTTGATCTCATACAACGTCATTTTAACAAGGTGATTTTCATTTTTTTGGAGACATATATACATATAATCATGTAACACATGAACAAATAAAAAAATAACAAAACTTATCCACAATATTATTTTTCTCATATTATTTACAAATCGCCCACAATGAAATTTTCAATCGAATTATAAATCTATTCAATGTCTAACACATTGCTAAAATATACATTATACAAATAAAAATATAACATATATATATTGTTTAAATTATATATAAAAAATAATAAAACATATAAAAATCTTGCGAATGAAATATATATAATTTAAATGTCATAAAAATAATATTTAGGTCAATTTAATAATAAATTGATAAATTAAAAATAAATAAATGAAAATAAGAGTATGTATATATGTATATAAATGTAGGATATATTATAATATTAACAACCAAAAGTATAAATAATGATCAGACTAAAACGGGACAACGTTAATTAGAACCACAGCTTCCCTGTTTTATTAAGTGAAGAGGATTAAACTATCCGAACAAAGTCCTGATTAATAGCAAAATTATTCCATTAAGCATACTTATATGTAGAATCAAAAAAAAAAAAAATTAAGAATTAAATAAATATATAATTATTATTATTTTGAATTTAAAAAAATAAAATAATCAAGAATATATATAATATAATAATGATAATATAATTTAAAAATTGAAAAAAAAAAGGTAGATCCCCATGCTTTCATTTACATACCACACATTTATATGGGAATTGGTCTGTAGCGGATTATCATTCGATTTATGCGCCCATTTCTTTGGATTTTTTTCAAAAAAATATATAAATATATTATTTTTGTTATTTTTTTATTTAAAAATATCATAACTTTCATTATAATTTTAATCGATAATGTACATTATGGAATTTCGATTTTTTTATATTTTTCAATGATTTATATATTTTAGTATTTAAATAGATGTATACGCATTTAAAAAAATATACAAACACATACATATATGCATAATGAATTAAAGATAAAAAAAAAATTTATATATATAAATATAAAAAAATAAGAAAAAAAAAAAAAAACTTTCTAAGAATAATTTTTCAGTGTGATGATATGTCGGTAAAGTAAGGTTGATATATAAAGGGTAAAGACGAATCCAATTACTGAAAACCCTCACAGTGCGTTTGTTAAATACGAATCAAGTATTTGCCGGCTTATTAGTAAAACCCCCCGCGTTGCAAGTAAATCGGTGACACGAAACAGTACAAAGACTCTTTAATGAAAAAAAAAAGGAAAATGATTAAAAATAAAATTGTGATTGGAATAAAAAATATATATATAAATATAAAAATTGAAATACAACAAAACTGTCTAACTGAATATATACATGTATACTATTTGCGATAAACAACAACGAAAAGAATATAAAACGCGAAATAAAATAAAAGACAACAGAGCATACGGATCTATGGGACCGCTACTAGTTTTTTCTATCATTGTCGGCCTCGATCTGACGCGATAGGTCTTTTCGTTTTGCCGCTCGACTTGAAGGCGACTTCCCATTGAACTCAATATATATACTGTATTTTTATTTTATATTTATATGGAGGGTAAAACAAAGGGTGGTAGTGGGAGACTTATCAAACGATAAATTGTTCAAGTATCTCGTTCTTCAATATATGCCCCAAGTAGACAGTTAAATAAGTTGGTATATAAATTTTTGATTCACATTGTAAGCGATTATATACTATATATAAAATAAATAAATAAATATATAAACAAACATATTATAAAAATTCAAAAGTGAATTGTTGTTTATACATTTATTTATTTATTTATTTTAAGTATGCCTTTCTTCATGAACTTTCCAGAGAAAAAGACAGATAGGGAACGGTTGCTGGATGATGATTCGGTACTTCGTCACTGTCACTGTCCGGAAAATTAAAGACTTTGCCGGTTGAGATTTTTATAAGGGGGTGTAGTGAGGTAGATTGTAGGTAATGACTCTTTGATTATTATTATTATTATTATTATTGTTGTTAAAAAGTAGCATCACAAAAATAATGGATAAAAAAGAACAAAAAAAATTATGATTATACAAAAAAAGATGACCCAAATGCGTTGAGTCTATGTTGATAATTTGCTTCCGGATTTAATAATTCGCTTCTGTGTATATATATTTTTAAAACTATATTTTATTTCATTTGTACATTGTAATGACAAATGTTACATGACATAAAAAATATATTATAAAATAAATAATAATAATAAATATAAATTAAATAAATAAATATATATAAAAATAGTGAATAGAGTGTTTCGCATGGCACTGATTGCCCTGTTAGATATGTTGTTCATTTTGTGAAGGCCATTTACAATATATATACAGGCTATTTTGCCTTCACTCGTGTTATTTTATATATATATATATATATAGGTATATAATAAATATATAAATATATATTATTTATAAAATAAAAATCCCATTGCGCGCATCTTACTCCATATCCTCCCTCGTATTTGCCAAGTCGACACACTGATTTACTGTTTTGATGTCTAAACCATATGACCTCGACATCGATACCCTTTCGACTTCCACTCAAAGCCGACAATGAGATCGATATCATGACTGATCTTTCTATATTTCATGGTGGCTATTTTACTCCCTTCAATTTTCATCTTGACATGTTGTGTGCTTCTCGCAACTTGTATATGTATTCCATCGCCCGATTGTCTTCATATTTTTTATTTCTATACAAAAACTTATTATTATTATTATTACTATTTTTTATATTTTTTTATGTAATTTTTTATCATTTTATTCACTTTCGTCTTTCTTGAATTTTATATCTCGACACATACTCGGTGGTCCCAATCACTTGGAAGCAAATTACCGTCTACGTTTTATGGATTGACAATGCGTGTTTCAAAGGCATTATATATACAAGTATCTATTATATTACGAGCACTGACTTAATCGACATTGCAAATAGCCGCCAATATATACCTATATGAGCTGTATATTTATATTTGTGTGTTTTCATGATTAAATAGATATTTATGTCCTCAAAAAAGAAAAGTGTCAAAAGCGTTTTAGTTATCTCATTACCAAATGATAACATATTGCAACAAATTTGTTGTTAAAGTTTACATTTTACAACATATACTGCTCTACAAGCATGAAAATAATTTCTGTTGAAACTCTTCTTTCTTCTTTTGATTTTTATTTTTTATTTATTTTTTTTTTTTTTAATGAATATACATATAAAATTTAAAAAAATTATACCACATTCTTTTTGTATACACAAAGTATAAACTTTATGGTTTTAAAATTTTTTTTTTTTACCTTTTTAATGAGAAAATAAATTTTATATTTTTATAACAAAAATTATAGTGAAAATTAGTCACTATAAAAGAGACACAAAATTTCCACACAATTCGTATTCTTCATTACTCATTATAAATTATTCCAAGTCAATTTCTATTGTATATTATATTTTTTTTTTGCATGTATTAGATTAATTCACATGCACTTATGTACTTTACGTAGGTAGACTTGTAAATGCTTGCCACGATTATTTCAAAAGTGGGCGTCGAATCGAATTCATTCAATTTTACGTCTAGTTTTTTTTTTTTTTTTTTTTCATAATATTTTATTATTTTAATTTTAATTATTATTATTTTTATTATTTTTTTTATTTATTTGTATGTATATCAACTGATGCAAGCAAGTTTTAACCGACAATGTTAAAAAGAAATGTGGTATATAAAATAAAATATATAAAAAAGTACAGATCTTATCATAAACCAACATGATTTTAGTAAATATTATTATATTTTTTTTTTAAATTTATTCAAACTGTTTTGAGGTAAATTTTATGACTCAATTTTCGGTTAAAATCTAAAACTTAATATAATAAAATATATGCGGTAAATTTTATTGAATCAATTTGATAATAAATTGCAATACACATACTTTATATAGAAGTAAATAAATACGCGAGAGAATGCTCTCTTATATACGATTTGCATCTGGCGCTTGTTAACTGAGCAATGATTTTCTTGAGAGCTATGAAAAATCGATCTAACCTCTTATTTTCTCTCTTGTTATTTTTATATTATTATATTTTATTTCTGTTGTTTTATTTTATTATTTTTTTTTTTATTCTTTTTCTTTTGTAAAATATATATTATATGCAAGTTTGCATCGAGTCAAACAGGATAGCCATCTGTTGAGTTACAACACCCTGCGTTAGTCCAACCATCCTCAAGATGACAAAATGTTAATGCCTCCTGCAAACAAAGAATAGTTATTAATTCATGCTGGTGATGACATGAAAAAAAATATAAATAAATCAAATGATAAAACAGTTTAAAAAATTATACATATACCTATATAGTATAGCAAATAAATAAAAAATAAAATAAAAAACACGATTTAAGCATCAAGTTTAAATTTTAAATAAAATCACTGATGATAGGATCAATAAAGATTATTGAGTAGGGTTCAGAAACAAGTGTCAATTGATGACCGATATATATATATTTTTTTTAACTGAAAAAGACAGGCCTTGATATTCATCACGATATATTATTGGTTTTTAAAATCCAAACACTGTTACTTAGCATCAAAAATTATACTATTGACAGCAATTTTTTTCGTGTCAATATACAATTTGTGCTTTTTTTTGGTCAACCTGTCGTAATATTTTGTTGATTTTAAGAGTCATTGTTGTTGTTTTTTGTTGTGGTACCATCATCAAGAGTACACAGACTGAAAACACAAATCACTGCAGGATATATATCCTTACAAATAGTGTGTCTTATCCTCATGGTTATATTTGTTAGAGTCTTGCACGAATAAATGCCACGTACGTTAATTGGCTCGAGCCATTTTTGGCTCAACGAGACAAGAATTTCTATACCGTTAGTTCTGGTTCACGGATAATATACAATACATTTATATATATCCATAATAAATGAATAAATAAATAAATATACTTAAAAAATAAAATAAAAATAAATAATAAAAACTTGGGGATGAAAATTACAGGTTATAAAATTCATTAGACTTATAATTCAACGAAACAAAGATGCTTTAATTTTTTTTTTTTTTTTTGAATCTTTTATTATTTTCTTTATTCATTTGGTTTAGTTGATTTTTTTATTAAACATATATATCTTTATGATATTTACGGTGGTAAACATAATAATATGAAGATGTACGACTAGTATTAAAACAGTGGGGAGTCTCATTCGCGATAACCGATGATTTTATACCATTGCTATCACAACGTCATTGTAAATATCGTTGACTATACGAGCTCGTAAATAACAAGAGCATATAACAAGAAATACTAACAACTATTGGTAGCATAAAACATTTAATATATATATAAATTCAATATAATATTCGGAAGCTAGAATAATTTAAACGTAAAAAAAAAAATAAAATAAAATCATATTAACCATGTTATGTTATCGAAAAACTTATAAATATTAAAATATAAATGTTGTGGAAAATGCTTGAATATAGTTGCAATAAGTCACCCATCTTATAGACACAAACATAGCTTCTACTTTTTCGTTCATACATGTTTACTATCTCACTCATTTACTTAGCACATATCCCGCAGTGTTTTTGCCTTGATATCTTTGATAATTTATCGTTGATCGTCGTCGTCGAATTGAGTCGTTGTGCAATGCTTCGAATACTTTACTCCCTTCTTTTCGTTAAAAAAAAATTATTTTTTTTATATTTATTTATTTTATTATCTTTTTCTTTCCTCTCACTGTGCAATTTATCGGTTATTGAACAAGGATGATCTGTATATATGTATACTAGCCGGTACTTTTATAAAGATTTAAAAAATATAAAAATAATAACACTTGAATCATAAAATTTGCTTAAAACATCAATAAAATATATATATTCAGTCTAGAAATTTTAGCAGATTAAAAATTTAAAAAAATATGTATATGGATTTTAGAATTGATATTTGATATATATTTAAATTTTTTTATTTATTTATTTTTTTTTAACTTTAAATAAAAATATGTTTATAAGAAATTAAATTTACATATTATAATTTTTTTTTTTTTTTTTTTATATATTTTAAATTTATTTATTTATAGTCTTGATGGTCTAAATTATCGTTAAATTAACATAGACTGTAACGAAGTGATCAGTTTAATTTAACACATATTTTTATACCATCAAGAGCACGTGAGAATGTTTTGGCTTATTTTTTTTTTATGCTAATGATTTTATTTTTTTTTCTGTTAACCTATCACGGATTAAGTTTGATAATCTTTGTTATAGTATTGATGTGTAAAATTGAATATACTTGTGGGGTTTGTTTAACTAAAATTAAATTCATGTTTCATAAATATATTTATACAATGTCGTCTCTTAATAGATAATTCAAATTGTGAAAGTAATTATGAATTGTAATTGACATTAAATAATTTATACTATTCAAAACCTTTTATTTAGTTTATTTAATTTTATTGAATAACTTTATATGTATGCAGTTAAATACATTTATTTATTTAAATGTATATATATATATATTTATTCTTTTTATTTTTTTACTTTTTATTTTCTAAATCTAAACATGTTAATCCGTCTTTAACCTTTTGGTAAATGATCATCACGACCATGGTGATGATGAGGATGGCAAAATAAATATTGTAGAAAGGACATTTTATATATGTTGTTGCTATGATTGGAAACTTTTCTTGCTTTGCTATAATATTATGATGTGTTTGAGTAATAAACTCATCAATATAAATATCAAATAAATTTTTTTTTTTTTATAAATTAACTTGAATATAATAATTAAAATATAAATATTAATAAATTTTCATTTTTTTTTTTTTTTAATTATAATATAAAATTTCTAACATAAATTTCTAACAATGATCCATGCAAATGACATCAAAACATTTTTTTTTTTTTTTTTCAAAGAAAACAAGAATTATATTTAATAAATTGAATTTAAAAAAAATTTAATGCATTTATAAATCTTTGAATAAGAAATATAAAAAAATATATAAATAAAATTGTTCGTGGGAATTTGTTGTATACGCATTTCGAAGATAATACATCGACATTCAACAGAGTTGGTCATATATGCAATGTTGTGATTCTCTTGTGGACCAATTTTTATTTTTTTTTTTTTCATTGACATCAATGAATACCGCTTGGGCGCCAGAGTACTTTGCATTTATATTTAAATGTGAAAATAGTGAACAAGCTTGCGGAAGTTGTAATACGATAGATATAACAGCCAATAGTTAAAGCCGCCGTTTGCAAATAGGGACTGTCACCCACCTTGCGCATATAGGGTTATTAGATCGGTATCAATGACTACAACTGACAAGACTGTGAATTCACGCTGAGCAAACGATGCCATCCCCTTTTTTTTTTAATTTTATTTTATAAATATATCTCTTGCAATGTACATTGACCAAGATTTAACTACGATTCTAGTGTCCTATTCAATTCAATTTGCTTATTTATTCATTTATTCATCTTTTTTTTATCATCTGTATTTTTTATAAAATTTTTTTACCATTCAAGATCTCGTTTCTTCGTTTTTTTTTTTTTTTAAATTACTTTTCTTTTTACCCAATTGCTGTACTAATTAGTATGATATTTTTTTTTTTTTTTCATACTGCTATAGTTAAATTAGACTTGTGTAAACAATCTCTTTCAACATAATATAATAAATAATAGAGCTGATGAGATGATGATGATGATGAAAACGTATGACAAATTGTGTCGAGTGACAAAGTATTTAATTTTTGCAATTAACCTGCAGAAGGCAAAACGTGTCTGGCACATAAAGCACGTTTCACATGAATGAATCAAAATATCTTTTATTAATTTTTATTATTTTTTTTTTTTGAACTATATAATATACAATAAAAAAAAATAATATAATATAACAGTTATATATATTATATAATTAAAATATTATTTTTATTTGTCTATTATTAATTGACGTCTGTTTCTGTGATTTTAAAAAAAAATATATAATTCTTTTCATAAAAATTGTCACAAGGATTTTAATCAAATATTTCATTGAAAAGGTCAATGACTTGTGTCCAATTTACCTTCGAAAAATGTGTATTTATTATTATTTTATATTTTATATATTTTTTTTTTTTGTTAAAAACCATTAAAATCCAGCTTTCGATCGTTTTTCATTAATTTAGTTCAAAAATATATATAAAAAGCTTTTTGTTTATTTTTTATTTTAACATATATATTTATTTATTATTAATTTTTAAAATAAAAAACTTTGATATGATGAAAGTGGATATTTTGGCAAAAAAAAAAAAAAAATTGTCTCGAACATGTTACTTTCTTATTACGTATGTGTCATCACACATTCTCCATGATTTTGTATTTTTAAATATCCTATATACTTTTCATATATCCAACTCTTTTTTTTTTTTTTTTCTTTTCATTTATTTTATTTATTTAATATTTTTTTTTTTATATATTTCTTTACTTCTTTCTCGTTCTCCAACGCTTTATCGTTGGGTTATCAAAACGGCTCATTGAGGATTCTTAATTATAGCACTTTACGATCCTTCTTGAGTTCTATCGGTGGATTACGGGCGTTATTTACGGTGCGATAAAACTTTGAGCGAGGAAAAGAGAAATAAGAAGAATAAATCTCTGATTTTGCATGCTTTTTTATTTATTTATTTTTTATTTACTAGAAATATCTGTGTATATTTTTATTTGTTGGTATTCATCAGGATTATATGCCTATTGTGAAAGGAAAGTAAGATCTGATCAATTGATCAATTCAAATATTCAAATAAATAGAAAAAATTAAAAAATTATAAAAGTATATATAAAGATTTAAAAATCATGTGTGTCTATAATATAATAAAAAAAAAATTAAATCAAAATTTGAAAATCAAAAATGTCAATGAAAAATTTGAACTGATTATTTGCCACACATTTTAACCTCAGGCAAAAATAACAAACCGTTATATTATAATCATACAACCATACTGAAATGCGCGACAAGAGCGAGTACCATCATTTTTTTTAATTTTTTTTTTCACAAGATATTTATTCTGGCCGTACAGGTATATAATGCGACTGACTCGTAAATATCAAGAAGAGCGGAAAGTATAATCGGTGAGTTGATCAGGTGACCAGATTGACCGCGTTAGAGAAATTCGTAGTTTGGGGCTATATATACCCAACGGCTGGTTGCGCAACAACGACATTATTTTGACCTCCACAGGTGAAGAAGCACCATAAGGTACAAAAATAAAAAAAGATAAAAAATAAGAGGAATTTCGTGTCTCTTTATAAATAAATATATATATATATATGTATAGTTACTACATTCGTTCGATATCAGATCATTAATTTCTGAATTTAAAATACTTTTGGAATGTTTTTAAAAAATTTATAGTTTTTAATTTGATTTAATGGACTAAATTTTTTTTTTTTTTTTAAAAATAAACATATAAATTATTATACAAATTAAAAATATAATGATAATAATAATAATCATATTGATTATCATCAATATATAAATATAAAAATATATAAATTAATTTTTATGTGATACAAAAAATTAATAAATAAAAAAATAATATTTATAATTTTTCATCAATAATGTTACATATATATATATATATTTACAAGGATTAATGGTTCCCAGTTGGATGTTAAAATATCTAGATCAATGAAAGTAGAACGAAACCTTCGAAAATATATATATTCATCACGCAACGAATCATCTTGTCGTGTCACTCAAGTCATTGCAAAGATTCACTGTCAAGTACAAACCTGTAATTATCCATAAAAAAATATTATTACAAATCTTTGTAATGAAAAAGTATATTTATCATTATTAAATTTTGTACATATATATAAAAAAAAAAAATATTGCAACATATTAAAAAAAATTGATCTTCATTTTTGATGATGTTCAAAAACAAGTCATGCTTTACATTTATGAACACTTTCATTTTTGAATTTTATATACTTGTATTATATAATCATATTATAAATATAAAAAAATAAAAATGTAAAATCATCGCGGGTGTCCTCATGATCATCCTTGACTAAGGTCTTTTTCGTAGTTGCACTGGCTTGTCTGAAAAAAAAATTTTTATGTCCATACTGTTGCCCTCAGCAACGTTAGATCGATCGTGAGACCGGCTCATATAAAGCCGTTCAGGTCACGAGCTTCACGAGTACTGTACCAGGTAGCAAAATTATTTTATTCTTCGTTCAATGTTCATCTAAAAGTCATTTATTGAATTCTATAGCTTGAATAAATATATATTTATATGTATCGCGGTATGCAGGAGTCAATTGAATAGTATAAAAAATAATCGACTATGAGGATAGGAAGCTTCTTGACTTCATCTTTATGATGACAGTATTCTCGTAATTTAACAAAACGTCCCTCGTGCAGTCTTTTCATTGACTTCCATATAGCAATACTAGAAATTCACAATATCTTCTCTAGACCACTCAATCTTTCGTTGGTATCTAATGCAGCTGCTAAAATGCTTTCACCATTTATACAGACATTTTTTTCATTTACAAAAAAAAAACTTTATAAAATATAAAACGAATAAAAATGTGACTTTTTTTCCTTAGCTGCGAACTCATGAACTCTAAATGGATATTTAATAGTATTTATTTATGTTTATATCTTAATTAAAATCAAGTTATATATTAAATTTTTTGAAAAAAATGAAAAAAAATTATTGATATATATATTGATATATATATTCTTAATTTCATAATTTTTTTATGGAAAAAAAAATAAATTTATGAATAATTTTAGTGAGATAAAAATAACATGAAATATTTGGAAAAAAAAAAATTAACATAACAAGCACATTTTGCTGATTTCTCTTATAGAAATGGTACACATGTATGTATATAGATAAAAAGTAGTGAGAAAGGTTAAGGGCAATATATGCACCAACATAAACTGGTCTTGATCTGATGATTCATTTTGCATAAGTCTATAGTGCACGCGCAAAATCACCATTATATTATCATTGGTTAGAGAGAGAGTCATTTTGCCATCGTAATGAGTGGCCTATATGCAGATACTAACATTAACAGAATAAAATAAAGTCATGCTTTTATACTTGGTGTAATCGTGCCGTGCGAAAACAAGTGCTGATCGCTCCAATTACCCCTCTCAAAGTGTATTTTACAGTGATGCTAAATAAATATCATGTGGCCTCGGGTGGAACACACGATCTTACATTGACTTTTATACGGTTAAATGCGCGAGAATCATCACCTTATTTTGCATTACCTGCACATATATATATATATATATATATATACGGAAGCAATTCGAAAAAAAAAAATCACATTGAGATATTTTAAAATTGGCAGTATATATCAGATTAACAATTTGTCTGATGATTTTTTTCATCTTACATCTTGATTTTGATATGAAAAAATTAAAGAAAAAACAAAATAGATTTTTAGATTTTTAAATTTTTAGCTACATCTATTTCCTTCGCTACCTCCTTAGAAAGTAGCTAAGGAAAATGATGTAGCCAAGAAAAAATAAAATAGATTTTTAAATTTTTAATCTGATAAATTATATTTAGAGCAATAGAATTGTTTAAATTTATTTCATTCAAAATTCAGTGACATATATATTTATTAAAATTTAGCTTGACACTAGAACGATTAAATTTAAAAAACACAAAAGCAAACAGACAAAATCGTAAAAGACTATATATATAAAAATAAATAAAATATAGGTATATATATATAATAAAATAAAAAAAATAAACAACAACCCAACTCGAAGAATTCCACTGCTCGAGATATCAACCATCCAGATTATTCGATGACGTAGTGTTTGAGGAATAAAAAATCCAGTCGGGAATTCTACGCATTCAAAAGGTCCTGGGATTCTGTGTCATTAACTCGTCCCTTATCTCAGTGAAAATCTCAATGATTTATCTGTATTCGACTTTCATGTATGCTTTTGTCTAAAGCTTATAATCTGCATCACAACAAATTATCAGCATTACAAGTTTTATAAAAAATTATACTTCACATATTACAAATATAAACGTTGGGTTATATAGATGAAAAATAAAAAATATATATATTCGTACGTTATAAGAAATAAATAAATATATAAAAATAAAAAAACATAATGTGTCTAAGGGTCAAGGATATGTAGCAGGTGGCGGATGTTTGTCTGTGCACATAAAAAAATAAAATATATATTTAAAAAAAAAAGAGAGTATTACAAGAGAATCGATGAGAGGCGTAAGAATCACGTCTTGCTTGTCCAATGTATATACAACATACCGGTCTATATAATTTTGTTCGTCCACAATGTGACCCTGAAGATCTGACCTTTATATATATGCAATAGAGTTCAGAATTATATATATTTCAATCTTTGTTTCAATGCACAATTGGTGACTTGTTTTGTTGTCGTTAACTTTCAACAGATTGCAACAGTAAAATATTATTTTTTGAATGACTTGAATGTATAATGTATAATTTGAATGCCTCTTTCATTGATTTACTCTAATTTATTTGTTTTGTTAATCATTGTTGCAGATAACGTTGTCAATTTCTTCTGAATGTCATTGTTAATTTCAATTGGACGAGCCAACGACATCAATCAACTAAGGGTGAGTTTATAACAAATTTTTTTTCTATCTATTTCATTTTTTTTTTGCTTGCAATGATGGTAGCTACCAATTTCTTGACATTATAAGGAAACAAGTACATGTTATTATAATTTTCATAAGAAAAGAATGATCTGTTATATACAGAAAAACTTTTGATAACTTCTTCTTCTTCTTTAAAAAAAATATAACTCATCTTTCTTACTGCACGGTTTTTTATTTGCATCGTATTACAAACCAATGATGTTTGACTTCTGTATTGGAGATCAAACACAGGGGTCACTTTAAAATATATATTTTCGTTGAAAGTTTTATAAAATTGAGGCTGCTCCCCATTCTCAGTTATGTTGAGACTTCATATTTTTTATTTTCTGCTTCACAATCCGTTTTTTTTTTTTTATTTTTCTTAATTCTCTCTTTTATTTCTTATCCACTCTGATATTTGACTTTAGTACACTGAAGATCAATCGTTAAGGTCACTTTTATGAAAGTTTCAAGAAAATACAGTTGCTCTCAATATTCTTATAAGTATATATAAGAAAATTATTTTCGTATTTGTTCAATTTCTTATATATATTTTTTTATATATTTCTGCTTGTTACTATAGATTGTTGTGTTTCTTTTTTAATCGCGCTATTTTTTTTATTTTTTTACTTAATATTATACATTTTTTTTTTTTTTTTCGTGTTCATGTCAATCGAAAAGACATAGAGATCGAAAAGGAGATCAAAGGGAGAAATATCAAAGCCTCCTTTCCCTGTCTTTGGTGCCGATCTCGTGTATGCCCATACCCGGTTAGCTTTATTATACAGGATTGTCAAGTGAGTGCGTGCCCAAGTCTCGATTCGCACTGGGAATCATAATCAGTTTGATTTTTATTTTATCGGATGCTTTGTTAACCTCTTCAAGTTTCAATTTTACTTTATCCATATAAATAATAAATTCTTTTTACTTTTATACTTTCAACTATATATAGATATAAATTAATTTAATTCTAAAACACCTAATAAATATTTTTATCTACTATTTTTTTTTTATTTTTTTTTAAATATATTTTGACTTCTTTACTCAATGATAAAAAAATAAAATAAAAAAATAAGGTGTATATATATATACGTTAACCATTAAAAACAATCCAAGCGAATAGAAGTGGATAAGTCCATTAGTCGAAGGTAAAGAAATGATGGTATATACGGTTACGTCAACAAAGTGTAGAATAAATTGTGTTAATATGTATACATGAGTAAAATAAGTGACTTGACCTATCTGAAGGGTAGTGGATGATACAGAGAAAAGTAAAATTTTAAATAAAAAAAAAGCCATCATTCAATTAAATGGATATATATATATTCATATACATCAACACCTGCACACTAAAAATTTCCATGTGTTCATCGAACCATGATACTTTTTATTTTTTTATTTTCAATCGTTTTATATATTTATTGTATAAAATATACATATAGAAAAGTCAATATTATTTTTATTTTTATATATATATAATCTTTTTCTTTTAATGTATTCAAGAAGATTCAATACTGCCGCGGGTAAATTTAAAAGGCTCGTCGGACAAACGAAGGGGAAGTTATTTATCGTCGCCATTTAGAGCGCTATATAATAATATACCAGAACGCGCGTACAACAATTTCTTAATGCTTCAACATTACAACCGATACTGAAAGACAATTAGGGCTTTTATGAATTAAAAAAAAACATATATATATATATTCGTAATTACTGGTCGATTTGTGAAAGTTAATTTTTTTGAAAAACTAGTATACTTTTTTTAATTCATTTTTTTGCCAATATTCTTGGCAAGTATATCAAATATATATCCAATTTATATACAGGGAGAGTTTTATTAGGTATTGTATTATTCTGCATCTGTATTACCAGTCATTATAATTTATTGTCAGTGAGTTGACATTTGCGCAGTCGTTGATGACTACAATGATGATTGAAAAAAATAATTAGGTTTGCTGTCAATATTTAACATTTAAAAATATTTATAATTTCTGATAAATATTCGACATTTTTAAGAGAAATTTTAGAGGATATTGTCCAGAACATTTGAAGAGAAATTATACAGGTCATTGTCCAAGACGTTTTTAAGAGATATTTTTTTATTAAAAATTCAAAAAATGACCTGCAATATCGATTCAGGATGATACATTTTAATAAAACTCTCCCTGTATATTTTTCATGTTACAGTTGCGATCATACAACTTCTGACAATATATATATATATATACCAGTATTAAAATGATTTAATATGGTCTCTAAGCATCTTGTTCTCAGTCACTATTTTTATTTTATTTTATTTTAATATATATATTTCCCTGCAATCTTTTTCATTTTAATCTTAACAACGATAGGATGGCGATGAGTCATTAATGAAGGTTATACATTGCATATTGCAGCATATCTTGTTGTTTTTTTCTTTTTTTTTTCTTTTATACACCTGCACGACACCATGACGATCTAATAGTATGTAAAACTCACACGCGAATTTTTGTTGTTAAAAAAACTGTGTACAATTCTGTTTTCTATATGGCATCAAAAGGGCCATCATAAGAGTCGATCGACTAAATGATGTTATTAAAATGAACTCATCCCTTTATATATTTCAAAGTACATATTCACGGTTGGTCAGTATTAAAAACAGTAAAGTAAAATATTTTAATATAAATTATAATATTATTATGTATATGTTAGTCTTGATGATAGTAAATGGGATCAGGCTTATAAACGAGTGAGAAAATAATAAAATGAAATAGTAAAATGTTACCAGGCATTATAGTGGGTACATCTATGTTGTCTTGTAAATTGTAAACATGCATATGCATATATATATATTTTATACAGAATTAAAATCACAGATATATAAGTTAGTTGATGTTAGAAATTATGACGAAGCCACACCATGAGAATCCAATTGTCTATAATGTCGATTTGACCTATTCCACGTTCCAAGGACTATATACGTAATCGATTTATCATCTTGGTTTATATATTGATCAAATTCAATTGTATGATTTTATTTATGTTTATTTATTTTATATGTCAATTTGTGTAACACATTTGATATTATATTAAAATTTTTTTTTTATTTTAAATTTAAATTATATACTTATATATGAGATGATGATGAAAAATAAAATCTTTAACTGTTAGATTTTATTTTTTGATTATTTATATGTATATTAATTTTAATTTAAAAATTATTTTATTTTTTTTTTTTACATACGCATGTTTTTTAATGATAATAATTTACATAATTATTATAATTTTTCTATATATACATTTATGGATTTACATTGAGGGTGTTGAAAGAGAGCGTATCGAATTTGACTTGTCCTGAAGCATATTTATATATGGACCCGGGTCCTCTTCATTTAATCGTAGCTATTGGAAGTTGATTGCATACTGAGATATGTTGGAATACCCGGGAGGCCTTGAAGTTGAGGAATAGGTCACCTGTTTGATCAGATTCGGAAAAAAATAAATATATATATCTTTGCACATCATTTGTATAATATTTATACACATAGATTTATATTTTATTAAAATTAAAAAACAGGTGTGGATACTTGTATCATCATAAACTATGATTTTTAATTATATATGTGAATTAATTTTTTTTTTTTTTTATTAATTATTTTCTTTATTTTATTATATTGTTATTGAGGTTGGTGTACATATACATTATAAATTTAATAATTTTTTTTTATTCTCATTATTAAGTTTAAAGAAAAGACATTAAAAAAAAATAAATTAATAATCGAAAAGAAAGATGAAAAATAATATATAAATTGTATGTAAGGTCTTCCGGGTTTTGACCTCTTTATTTTTTTTTTTATTTTTTTATCACATCATCTACTTTTTTTTCTTCATCATAATTCGTATGGCCGCGACAAATCGAAAATTACTGAGTATCTGAAACTCCATAACGATTAAGATTAATTGAATATAATTTTTTTTTTTTTATTTAATTTTATTTTGATACATCCATATTTGAGCTTCATTTTCGGTAGAGTTAATTCACATATACATATATATATATATACAACTGTTTTATTATATTTTGATGCTTTAGGCTGTAATTTTAAAGATATATAATAAATTTACTATAGACATGTATAATATTTTAAAATTGAACGAATTAAAAGTAGGTGATGAAAAGCTCATGACTTGAGGCATAAAAGTTATTAAATTAAAATTGATAGCACATAGAATTGCGTCAACGTGTATTAAAGTTGTCGTGTGAAGAGATAACTACGGGTTTTCACGCGTGTAATAGCTCTCTAACGACATCGTATGTGAAGTGTTTACACGCCCCTTGGGGAACAACTCGTCAATCTTTAATTCTACGATCAAATTATTTTGCAAATAAAATAATATCATTTTATTTGCAATTTAATTTACTTAATTAATTTTTATATATATATAATATTCAATTATTATTTTTTCTTATTTTTTTATTTACATAATATAATTTCATTGACATATTATTAATAAACCTGTAGCTGTATGACACAAAGTTAATTATATATAGTTTCAATGCAATAAATAAATAATCTACCAAAACAATATTAATTTGTTTAGTTAAAAAAAAAAAAAAGACAATAAAATAATATAGACATTTTTTTTCTTTCTTGGTTGCATACTTATATATATATATTTTGATTAGAGAGCACCTGTATAATATATTCCCACGCAAAGTAGTGAACATTAATTGAAATGTCACTTGTAAGTTACTATAATGTGCGACATTTTAACGCGCACCAGCAAACCACTACTGTATTTAATACTTCCTGGTTTGTGTGCCTTATTAAACATTAAAATTAACATTGCCAAGAATATTAAAGAGTACAAGAAAGAGGAGATTCACAAGCCACCCTTTTTTTTATTTTTGCTTTTTTTTTCAGTCCCCTTTTCACCTATACACAGTATTTTATTTTTTTTATTTTTTTTAAAACCAAACGACAACGAGAATCGTGCATTGCCAGGGGCAAATTTATCACCATAGAAGCAATTAATGGGATTTTTCGCGCACCTCATCTTGCCCTTACCTCACGAGCTTACTCCCCATCTTTTCTTTTTTTTTAATTTTTTTTTCTTGCACTTGCGGTCACGTATATACCTATATATATTTAAATATATACAACAGTAACGCATTAGACTTGTTTCGTTGTTATGTAATTTGAAAAATGTTTGTATATATTTATGAATTAAAAAAAATTAAATTAAATTAGTTGAATATAAAAAATAAAAAACAAGCAAACAAATCACGAAAGAATCCTTAGTAAAAATTTTTTAAATGATATTATCGTTATTTCATCATCATCATATAGCCTGATTTTATTCTCACAATAATCAGATAAAAAAATAAACATAAAAATTATAAAATATATATATGTTTGAACGATATTTCATATATACCAGATCTTGGTATAATTGGTCAGCCGAGCCAAGTAGTTACCCAGCTGGGGACACGAATGCGCAAATGAAACGTGTCAGCTCATTTATACCCATAACAGGAGTAAAAAGTTCGAGTAAATAAATATAAATTTATATTTTATTTTGTTTTTAAATTTCCGGTTTATTTATATATACACACATCTTATACAATTTGAATGAATATAAATATATAAATATAATAAAAATAACATAAAATTGCAATTCTAGTGAGTCGTTACAGAAATTTAAAAAATATAAAATGATAATTAATGTATAATTATAATAATAATTATAATAAGGGCCAGTTAATATAAAACTTTGTGAGTTTAAATAAAATAAAGGTGAAGGCCAAAGTACCAAAAGATCTAAGAATCTACGCGCGTTCTTATTTGACGTTAATTGGCCGTAATTACTGGGCAAAGTCGCTTAATTAGGTGAGCTTCATGGTATTTTATAATGTGTATAGGTAATACAGTGGGTAAAAGACAGAAAAAGTAAAAGAGAGGGATCAAGTATAGTGATACCAAAATTTATTGGCCCAATGCCGTTATCCCAGGAGCAAAGATTGCGCCTAAGATCGTGCGAAAAAAAATTTATACAATAAAATAAAGTAAAGAAACATAAAATGGAAAAGAATGGACAAAAAAAAAAAAAAAAACAGAATCTAAAGTAAAAAGTTTCAAGATATCGAATCACACGATCAATACAAATACGAGTAAAGAAGCAGAGGTGTTAAGCGCATGCGTTGTTGATCATTAATTAAGCGACGCCACCGTATGAGGGCGTACTAGCTAATATATAAATACGTGTTGTAAAAAAAAAAATTATCGATTCTTTTGTCAGCAAAATCGAGCCATTTTTATTATCAATTTATATTTATTTATATATATTTTTTCATTTAAAGAGTTTGCAATTTATAATCAGCCGCTTAAAATCAATTTTGTACTCGGGTTATACTCGTATTCTTTAAAAAGCGTTAAGGTACTTGTAACAAAGATAGCCATATCAGAAAAGACCGATCGTGCGCGTGTCTATCCGGTCCAATACCCGCTACTGCCCACAGGAAGAATGATTTTTACAATTCCATTCATTTTAAACATTCACTTGGGTATATATACAGGTATATATATATTTTTTTAAATATGAATTAAAAGATAATTAAATAAATGATCAAAATACTCAAAAGTAAGAGGTAATGCAATAAAAATCGCATGACATTAAGCCACTCCCGCATGCGACAATCTTGTAACATAAAAAAAAAAAAAAAAAAAAAATTAAATTAAATATAAAAAAAAACAAGTAAAAGGGAAAAGAGATGGACGATGAAGAAGCAAATGGCGATCGGCAATCCGATGGTCTGAAACTAGACAGATAGTACAGGCTAAATGTCACTGTTAGTGCTTTTGCTTAATCAGTAAAACGCAGTGATTGGTTCACACGACTTATCTTGTTGTCTTGTTTTCCGCTATTTCAATATATTAAAACTTTAAACAAACTATTAGCATCACGCGATCGCCCCATATAGACAAAAAATATAAAAAACAAAACTGTAAAATTACGCATTTAGGACATTTGACTTTTTGAAACTATTACATTGACATTCATAATAAAAAAAAAAAAAAAAATAATATAAATTTACATTAATAATTTATTTATTTGAGCAGCTTATATTAAAAAAAGATGTTTGTGCAGAAGGATTAGTGTTAAAAAATATATAGGCATATATATTTTTTTCAAAATTTTTATTTCGATATATCCATTGAAAACACCCAAATAAATTTAAATTTTTTGATAAAGATCACCACCCTGAGAAACTAAAACAAGACACGGGCGTTTATCTTGGTTCGAGTTCGCTTGGAAGATCATGAGAAAGTCGTTCACAACATTGAGAGCACTATTCTTGATCGTTGTCCATGATTTGATCGTATCGATTGCTACCGTTCTATAGGATTTTACTCCCACTCAATAATTTTTATTTATATATATCTATAAAGTTCGTGGCCAAGAGATCCTTTAAAGATTCAATGCAATTGAAAGTCTCAATTTTATAGTAAAATATATATATATATATAATAGAGACGAGTTGTTTCAACTTGATCTGTTGAATATATTTTTTTACATTAACTTGTTAATCGTAATAGATTTCGTGCGACGATTTAAAAATTTTGCAATATATATCTGACACATTCTTATATTGTTTTTATATAAATTTTTTTCAATTATTATTATTTCATTGTTGTTATAGTTTTTCGATTATACTTTGTATATAAGAAAGAATTGAAACTTTTTAATCTGCGGCATCTTTAGAGAATGGAAGCTCTCAAAGGCACGCGAGAGGGTGTGTTATCTTTTATCGTTGCTTAGCGAACCAATGTTATAAAATAAAAAAAAAATTAATACACGATTTTATTTATAGAATTATAGTTTCTTGTCGTAATATTGACCAATACATTCTTCTCATTTTTTTTTTCTTTTCGATCTATCTCTGATTTATGATGTTTTTCTGTGACTCATTTTGTATACTCATTTGCATTTCGCAATTTTTTACTTGACCAATATAATTTGTCTTTTGTAATTTACACCTTTTTTTCATTTTATTTTTTTTCTGTGAATATTTTTATTTCGTAAATTTCTATATATATCTATATATATTGTCCCATTGAAGAAACTTTTACACACAATTATGTCCAGTTCGTACACATTTCTAATTCCCATGGCAATTTTTTGTTACAAATATACAAAAAAAATTTTGTCATGAATACACTTGCATTCCAATTCAAGATGTTACTCAATTCTCATTGTATATAAAATAAACGTTTAATTCTATTTTGTTTTTTAAAAATTATTTAAAAAAAAAAAAAAAAAACAACAATTGTTAATAAGAGCGATATCAATAAGATAAGATAATCTTATTTATAGATAGGTAGAAAAATTCTAAAGGCTTTTACTTTGGATTTTTTTTTATTTTTATATTTTTAAACGAGATGGGAACATCATGTAAATACTTTTACAATATGCTCTGACTATTTCTACACCAATAGGAACTAACTGAAGTCGTTAAATTGAAAACGGCCACGTCCAGTTGGCCAAAGTTAGGCCATTTTTTCAGAAATAGCGTTTTTCGATAAAAAATTATTTTTCGATATTTTTTTTCACTATTTTGTAGAGCATCGAAAGACAAACATTCTATGATTTTTTAGAAATTTTCTCACGATTAGTTCTTGACTTTAAGGAAGTGAAAATCCTCAAAATTCGTATAATCTGACTTGGAATTAATTTAAAAAATTATAAAAAATTATTTTTCGATATTTTTTTTCACTATCTTGTAGAGCATCGAAAAACAAACATTCTA
>WSYQ01000167.1:0-24683 GCA_011426435.1 Lysiphlebus fabarum
TATTTTTTTTTTTTTTTTTTTTTTTTTATATTTTATATCTGGCCTGTTGTCGATTTTGTAATCCCTTTTACGAAACACCACAAAATTGCCAAGGTATAATATTAAAACCAAAGTAAAAGTTAAATTAGATAAATAAAAATATAATAAACATTATTTCCAAAAATATATTATCACTTCCTTATTTATTTTTTTACAATAACAGTTAAATTTTTTTGATAATAATTAATTAAATAAATATTTATAAATTTATCAATATTTTCCATTTTTTTTTTTTTTTTTTTAATGAATCACTTGTTTATATTTATTTATATATAATATAAAATTTTATTCTTGAATGAAACACTTAAAATTCCATAATCATCGAGGGCCATTTAATTTTTATTTTTTATATATGCATGACTTTGTTGTTGTCAATAATTTTGGTGTAACAATTCATGTGACTTTGTACAGAATGAAAATTCTTCTTTTAATCAAAAAAAAAAAAAATTTGCGTTATCAGATTTATTTTTTCCTTATAATATTTTACTATTTAATTTATTATAAATATATATATTATTTTTATAACATCAACGAGTGTCCTCGTCCTCGACAAATTGAAAATAATTTTCTTTCTTTTTCTATTTTAATATAGATATAAATTTTCTTTAGCTCGTTACGTTGGCTCGCGTTACGTTCCGGTTACGCAATGCGGATCATCAACGAGAATTCCACCTCTCTTGTATCTATCTTTTGAGTTACTCCCGCTCTTCATCACTATAACATAATTTTTTTTTTTTAACCCCGCTTTCTTCACTCCCGTCTCTTCTATTTCAAGGACAAACACACGTGAAGATATATACTTAATTCGATCAATTTTTGTCTATTAAATTAATTTTTATTTTTTTTGTTTTTATTAATTTGATGATTCAACAAAAAAACTTGATAAATATATTATAAAAAATTTGTTATTATCTGGTTTATGTTGAATTATTTATTTATTTATTTATTTTTTTTTTTTTGATAAAGCGAAAGCGATGAAATGGAAAGGTATATTCGGGTCTGGTTGCTTGAATCGAATTTTAACGCGCTCACACCGTCACCAATGAAGTCGGCGCGGTTTCAACTTTTACTTTCAAGCTCTTACACAACTTTTTCTCTCCTATATACCTCAAAAAAAAAAATTAAATAAAATAAATATATATATAATACAACAGCGCCACTTTATGCCACACAAATGTTAATGTAAATTTTTAAATAATTTTATTATATTTTGTGTCTATTTATTATAATAAATATTTATTTTTTCAAATCACTTGTATATTTTTCACTTTAATTATTAAAATTTATTTTTATTGTTATTAATAATTATCCATATTTGCTTTCACTTAAATTTATTATATTTTTTTTAAATATTATTTTCAAATTTATTAATTTTTTTTATTTTTTTACAATTCACTCCCGAGGTTGGATTAATTCTCACTTTCGCTTTCGTACTCCTTATTATATTTCCCTCGGATTTTGCTTTCTAGCTATTGCGCATGCGTTTTTAATAATGCGCAAGCGCATTTTTTAAACCCGGGTACTTTGATAATAGAGGATATATTTTTGAAAATTCAAATAACAAATCGATTTATATAAATATGTATAATTCAATTAACAGTATCACTTTTTTAATATGAATTTAACTAAAAATAATTAATTTTATATTGTCAATGTATTTATCAAAATAAATAAACAATAACAATATTAATTAATAAATAAAAATAAATAAATATTAATAAATTAAAAAAGAAAATTATGATAATAAACAACAACAACAACAACAACAACAAAACTTTATTCCGGTGTCTTTGATGTTGTATTCATCACTGACACCACGTTCTTTCGAAATATTTGCAGAAACCTGCGGGTAAGAGAACCCTAACTTTACTATTTGGAAAAACTATATATATATATTTTATCTTTGTTTAAAGAGGTAGGTTTATAGGTAGGTAGGTAGTAGTCAAGTTTACTCTCTAAACCCACTACTTAGCTTTACTAGGTGTATGTCTATGTGTATTAGTTTTTCTACTTGTTGTCAGGTTTTTACTCAACTAGAGTAACAGAGAAATAAAATTTATAAAGGGCGGGGGGAATATAAAGGCAAGAGAGTTGGTAGAAGGCGGGTGAATTTAACTATAATAGTAGGGGTAAATAACAGATACTAATGCAACATCATCATCATCATCATCATCATCCTCATCCTCATCTTCATCATCCTCATCAGCATTATCATTATCAACATATATATACCAAGAAACTTTAAATGATGACAATAGTTACAATTACATGTATTTTATTTATTTATTTTTTTAACGTAAATTTGGTAATTTATGTTGATAATAATATCAAATTTTCATTTTAAAAATTAAACAAATTATATGTACGTTTTTGAAAATGAATTTATTTATTTATTTATTTATTTATTTATTTATTTATTTTCAATACACAATATACAACTTAATAATAAAAATAATATTTTTTTTTAGTTAATACTAGGTGATTAATGATACAAAAATTTATATTGAAATGTTTGGAGAAAGTACTTTTTCCAATGAAAAAGGGATTATTTTTATCAATTGTTCAAAGATGATTTGACTCTTTTTTCTTCTTTCACTATTTTCTTTTTTTTTTTTTTTTCTTTTTTGTCAATTTTTAAGCTCACTTGGGAATTGTAATCCTTTTATTATGTATTATTTATTTCTAAGCATGCCACCAGTATTAGATATATACCAGAGCCAATCCCACTAACATCATCAACAATGTATATACTACCGGACACTCCTACCATCATATTTTAAACTTTAGCCTCGTGCGCTGCTTTTTTGCTCTCGACAAAGTTACTCTCCCTTTCTCCCCACACTAGATATTTTATTCTCTCTATTTTTTTTTTTCTATCTTTATTTTTATTATTTATTTCTCTTTCTATCGTAACTATTACATTACAAATAGCACTCTTGTCTAGGCAATCGCGTCATCACTGCATGTGACTTTTATTTATTTATTAATTTTTTTTTATAACCTTCTACTCTTCCTATTATTATATTTTCAAGTTATTTATATTTTACTTAATTTTTTCTATCAAATAATTATTTATATATTTTATATTTATTTAATTTTTATTGTGAGAATAAAACTCTCATATTTTTATTTGGCCCTGATGCGGTAACGTGGTCTGAATTTAATACAACTGTGGTTTTGTCGGTCAAATTTTTTTTTTATCTTTTTTATCTTTTTATTTTTCTATATAGGTACATACCCTCCTCTTCCTCACTGATCTTTTCATTCAATGATGAAAACACTTGAAATAAAACTATTTTATATACTCAATTTCTGTTGATATTTTATCTGCAATAATATTCCTTTCACTATTATATTTTTACAACAAATTAGTTTTCATTTTTACAAATATTTTTTATTTGTCATATATATATTTAAGGGCATTTAACACAATTGATCTGTATATTATTAATTTTTTTATCATGACAACATACTACGTTGTTTTTCATGAATAAATTTTGATCTATTTTGATTGATTTCTGTATGCAGGCACTCGTTATATATTTACTTGATCTTTTTTGTTTTATTTGCAATTTTATTTATTACAATTATTTGTTGATAAATTATTTATTGTTATTTCAATATTATAATTTCATTCACAATATTAAATAATGATGATTATATTTATAAACTAAATATAACATTTTTGGTTGGGCAGGATGTTGATTTTGTTGCCAAAGAATTTAGGAAATTGGGTCGGAAAATTTCTGCTTATGGCCTCGAGACTGTTTTACTTATTTTCATATTATTTTTATCTGTGGGGAAATTTTATATTTTGATACACGTGTTTTGTCTTTATTTTTTTTTACATATATATATATATAGTTGATAAGAGCAAGTGTTGTAAGATCAAATATTATCTAAAATTACATATTTTAAATCCAAGAAAAATTTATTTTTATATTTTTTTTTTTATTCAAGGTTAATATTATATCAAATTTTTTTTTATTTCCGGTCTTTTATTTATTAACTATAAATTTTTAAAATATTAAATCTATAATTAAATTAATTTCTCAGAATTATTTTTAATAAATTATTAATAAAAAATAAAATTTAATATTACAATTATTTTTTTTTCCATTATTCTTATCAATTTTAAAATTTTCTAGATGATAAGATAAATTAATTCTTTTACACATTTAGAGCAAAGATAAATTTATTAAATTAAAAAAATTATGATTATTATAATTCTCACGCTTTTCTTGTGAAAGAATTTTATATATTTTTTATTATAATCATTTCGAAAAATATATATATATATATCATATAAATAATGATAAATTTTTCAATGAAATTATTATTAATGAGTTTAATAATAATCAAAGTATCAAGTATTTAATTTACACATATAAAATAATTTTACATTTTTTATTTATTAAAATGTAAATTATTGCTTTATTTCTGACTTATATATATATATTTATTATTTTTTTTTTTTAAATGTAGAAGCTGAACAGTTGAGCTAAATTAAATGGCCAACCAATGCGTAATTGGTATACGGAAATGCACATGTACTTGTGCATAATCCATGCAGCAACTTGCATTCAATTTATTTCAAAATTTACCAGTACAATAAATTATTATTATTGCACATATATATATATATATATATATATATATATATATATATTTATTTATTAAAATATATATATCATATATATAATTATAATTAAAAAAGAAAATTATAACGAATAAATTTTTATTTTTTTCTTTAAATTTTTTATACTTAAAATTGCGGTGAATTTTTTTGTTTAATGTGGTTTTTCGAATTTTGTTTCGTTCCACTTTTCATTGATACTGAAGGTTGTAATTACTTTGGTCATTTATTTAATGTCTTTGAGATGGTTTAAAGTATCTTCTGTTAAATTTTCAAGTCATTTGAATTATTCGTTGAGTTTTTATACAAAAAAATGTAATTGACTCGGTGCGACCGCAAGCAATTAATTCAGAATTTTTTCTTTAATTGAGATATTGGAATCACTCGAAAAATTTATCAGTTATCTTTGTAACAATTTGAAGTATTCTCTGTCAAATTTTTGGAGCATTTGAAAATTTCATTGAGTTAGAACAGAACAAAATGTAAACAATAGTTGATGCAAAACATGCAACTTGACTCCGACAATCGGTCAATTTTTTCCCATTATTAAAATTGTTATCACTCTTTTTTTTATATCCATTTTTAAAATAATTAGTTAACAAATGACAAATTTCTACAAAACAATAAATACATATCTATATTTTTTTTTAATACACTATAAACCTATTGTTTTATTTTATTTTGAGTTACATATTTTTTCCGCACACAATAGCATGAGAAAATAGAATTAGAATGAGATTTTGAATAGATTTGCAAATAACTGGCAGTAAAATTTGCAAAAAAAAAAAATAAAAAATATAATAGTAAAAATAAATTAAACTATAAACTAAAATCATGCCAATAGATCAAATTGCTAATTATATTATTGTTTCAAGTTTATTAGGGCTTCACCCAAGACTAAATATGCCGAGACTGAGCCCAGTCTTGTTTTGGTCTTGTCTTGCTCTTGGCTTGGTTTTCATAGTTGTTTACACGATGAAAACATGAAATCTTATATTTGAACTTATTATTATCGACCGAAATGCCTTATTTCCATAAAACTGACTCTGGCTTGGATGTCGACGTTCACGTCAAAGTCCAATAACATTTCAAAATGAGAAGGAATAATTAATTCCATGCTCGGAAACAACGTCTTTTAATGTTAGTAAGACAATTCAATCATAATCTGATGAAATTTTGACTTAAAAAAATTTATTTTAACCAAAATGCGTTATTTTCACCAAGACGACTTTAAGTCGGAGGTAGAAGTTATCTTCAAAGTCCACTAAAATTTGGAAATGAATGAAAAGAATTATTTTTATGCTTTCAAACAACGTCTTCCATTGGGGTTAATCAAATCCAGTCATAATATTTGAATATTTTAACCAAGAAAATCTTATTTTGACAAAAATGTCTCATTTTCAAAAAGACGACTCTAAGTCGGAGGTAAAAGTCGGCATCAAAGTCCACTAAAATTTGGAAATGAATGAAAATATTTATTTTTATGCTTTTAAACAACGTCTTTCATTGTTTTTAACACAATTTAATCATAATATTCTGATATTTGAACCGAGAAAAATTTATTTCCACGAAAATGTCTCATTTTCAAAAAGATGACCTCAAGTCGGAGGTAGAAGTTATCTTCAAAGTCGACTGAAATTTAGAAATGAATGGAAATAATTATTTTTATGCTTTTAAACAACGTCTTCCATTGTTGTTGACTAAATTCAATCATAATATTTTAATATTTTAACCGAGAAAAATTTATTTTCACGAAAATGTCTCATTTTCAAAAAGATGACCCCAAGTCGGAGGTAGAAGTTATCTTCAAAGTCCACTAAAATTTGGAAATGAATGAAAATATTTATTTTTATGCTTTTAAACAACGTCTTCCATTGTTGTTGACTAAATTCAATCATAATATTTTAATATTTTAACCGAGAAAAATTTATTTTTACGAAAATGTCTCATTTTTAAAAAGATGACCCCAAGTCGGGGGTAGAAGTTATCTTCAAAGTCCACTGAAATTAAAAAATGAATGAAAATAATTATTTTTATGCTTTTAAACAACGTCTTTCATTGTTGTTGACTAAATTCAATCATAGTATTTAAATATTTTAACCCACAAAAATTTATTTTGACGAAAATGTCTTATTTTCAAAAAGACGACTCTAAGTCGGAGGTAAAAGTCGGCATCAAAGTCCACTAAAATTTGGAAATGAATGAAAATATTTATTTTTATGCTTTTAAACAACGTCTTCTATTGTTGTTGACTAAATTCTATCATAGTATTTTAATATTTTAACCGAGAAAAATTTATTTTCACGAAAATGTCTCATTTTTAAAAAGATGACCCCAAGTCGGAGGTAGAAGTTATCTTCAAAGTCCACTGAAATTTAGAAATGAATGAAAATAATTATTTTTATGCTTTTAAACAACGTCTTCCATTGTTGTTGACTAAATTCAATCATAATATTTTAATATTTTAACCGAGAAAAATTTATTTTCACGAAAATGTCTCGTTTTTAAAAAGATGACCCCAAGTCGGAGGTAGAAGTTATCTTCAAAGTCCACTAAAATTTGGAAATGAATGAAAATATTTATTTTTATGCTTTTAAACAACGTCTTCCATTGTTGTTGACTAAATTCAATCATAATATTTTAATATTTTAACCGAGAAAAATTTATTTTCACGAAAATGTCTTATTTTCAAAAAGACGACTCTAAGTCGGAGGTAAAAGTCGGCATCAAAGTCCATTAAAATTTGGAAATGGATCAAAATAATTATTTTTATGCTTTTAAACAACGTCTTCCATTGTTTTTAACACAATTTAATCATAATATTCTGATATTTGAATCGAGAAAAATTTATTTTCACGAAAATGTCTCATTTTTAAAAAGATGACCCCAAGTCGGAGGTAGAAGTTATCTTCAAAGTCCACTGAAATTTAGAAATGAATGAAAATAATTATTTTTATGCTTTTAAACAACGTCTTCCATTGTTGTTTACACGATTGAATCATAAAACCATTATATTTGACTTTAGAAAAATTATTATCGACCAAAATGCCCTATTTCTACCAAACTGACTCCGGCTTGTAAGTCTTTACTCAAGACTATACATGCCAAGACTGAGCCTAGTCTTGTCTTGTTCTTGTCTTGGTACAAACTATGTCAATTATGTCTTGGTCTTCTCTAGGTTTTAAAAACATCTTGGTCTTGGCTTGGTTTTCAAGACAGAGTGGTCTTGGTATGGAGTGAAGCTATAAAGTTTAATCTGGCTTATACTTTTTCATTCTTGTTTTTTTCATTATTGTTTTTGTCTTATAGAAAAGATTCATGTATATATCAATATATAAAAAAATAAATAAATAAAAAAATTTATTTATTACTAAAAAATTGATCCAATGTACCTCCCTCTTTTTCATTTGAACTTCCGTTTCCTCTGTTGTCCAGCTCCTGCTCTTCATTCACAACTTCCTCTCACATTATTTGAATCGCACTTGCACCTTTCTTACAAATATCCATACAAATAATAATAAAAAAACTTTATCAATATCAAAATAAAAAAAAGAATCCACATCCCTTTTACTATATTTATTAACATGATTATTATTTTATGTAAAATGTTTTTCTCTATTTATCTTTTGAAATTATTATTGTATAAAAAAATTAACAATATATATTTCATTCATATATTTTTTCATCCATATGTACATCAATAATTTAAATTACAAAATAATACATTTCACAATCTATATACATATTAAATTATAAAATTTACTTTTCAATATAAAATTATTCTTTCACATAAAAATTCTAAAGTTAAATATAAAATATTCAAAAAAAAATTTTTTAAAATAAGAAATAAAAAAATACTCATTACAATACAGATATAATTATTATTCAATTATATTGTTGAATGATATAATTAATTAAATCTAATTATTGACTCATACAACTTATTAAAAATTTATATAAAATAAACAATAATTACATTTTTAAATAATTTAATTTTTATTATTATATTTAAGTATGTATAACATACATTATATTCTGGCATATAAATATATAAATATATACATAAATATGTATCAGTATGTTGAGGTGACAAGTAGGTGGATATATAATATATATATGTAGCTGGTTTTATAATTTTCAAGGTTGATAATTTCTGTGCAATTGAAACTGTACAATAAATACACTGTCACGCAAATTACGTGCAAAATGTTGCAAAAAAAAATGTCTACACTTTTTTAAAAATTTAACTTGACTAGACATCATGCACATATTACTTACAATTATATTTAAATATATATATACATCTACATTAACTTACTATATATATATACTCATTACCATCACCATGTAAATTTAATTACTTTTATATATATACACGTGTAAAAAAAACATATATATAATTGACTTGAAATTATTCATTATATATTTATGTTTTTATATTATTTTTATAAACATGATATATGTTTTTTTTTTTTAAATTATAATAAAATATACATGCGTTTATATTTATATACAAAAATAATATTTAAAAAATAAATAAATAAATAAATTAAGTCAATGGTAATAGGCATGTATTAGATAAATAACTAGAGAGTAAAATGTGCGATCATGCATGACATAATATGTGATTGCAATCGGATCGTTGAATTATACATATTTAGACATTATTTTAGCAATTAGTGTTTCAATTGGGTATTTTGATAATATCATAGGTAAACAAATGTACTCAATAATTATTTATTTGTTTACATTATTATTATTATTATTTAAAAAAAAAAAATTGTATTGGTTTTTTTTTTTTATTTTTTATTTTATTTATACTATATGGTGAAGGTATATTTTATTTTTATAACATTTAAAATACACATCACGATTTGTACATATCGATAAATTGTTTTTCTCATTATTTTATGTGGATTTAAAAGTAAATGACAAAACATATATATAAACGCATGATGCGCCGGCGTTTTAACTTTTTTTTAATTTTCTTTTTTATTTAATCAACTAAAGATCTTATATATTCTTAGAAGCAATTGAACGTACATGGTTTTCAAGTATATTTATTTTTTTAGCACCCCTATGACCTCCCTCTGTCTTATTTTCTTTAATGATTTATTTGTAAGTAATGTGCAAGTAATACAGATCAAATAATTTTGTAAAAAATGAAGATTTATTTCATGAGAAAAATTTGTAATTTTATTAAAAATTAAATATAAAATTAAGAGTATTTCAAAAATTAAAATTATATAATTAAATTTTTAATATAAAATTATGATGATAAATTAAAATAATTATTGAAGTTAATAATTTTTCGTCTAATATTGATAATATATAATTTCTTTTTGTTTATATTTTTATTGCAAAAATATATTTACATTAATATTTTAATGATTATACTTTATTAAAACAAGTGTAATATCAACTAATGCATTTTATTTTCTTTTGCGTAATTTATATCTATAAAATTTTGCGAATATTTCATAAAATTCATATAGACTCAATAATAATGTATTTTTTTTTTTCTTTTTTAAACTTCACTCCTTCTCTTCTTGCAATATTATGTATTACAATTTCAAGGTCTCGGCATTGTTTGTTACTTTATAAACACAGATATATACACTTGTATATATAATAAATTTTTTTTTTTTTTATTATTTTTATAATATTTATTCCAGGGACATCAGCTGCATTACAGACAAAACATGACGGTAACTCCCATACGCATCCTTTTCAAACAAATAATAAAACAATAATAGAAAATAAATGAATATAAAAAACTAAAAAATTAAATAATAATAATAATCATTTTAATATTAGTAAAATAACAATAGTTAATGCTCCTCCCAATTTCCTCTTTACATAAAATTACCAAAAATCATATGTCAAAATAAAAATTGAGTTTTAGTTTTTTTATTTTATTTTTTTTAAATTAAAATTTGTACGTGCTTTTAACAATAGACCTTCATGCTCTTTGAACAGACAGATATATGTCAATAAAATCGGTGAAAGCAACCATATTGCGTTAAAAAAAAAAATATATTTAAAACAATAAAAATGTTCAAGGTAACTTGCCAAATAAAATTCACTTTATTCCAATTTTTTCACCTACTTTGATTGTTTTTGATCTTGTAATTAAAAAAAATAATGTTATCTAATTTAATTCAACTTTTTAATGTATAAAAATTATTATTATAATGATAAAAAAATATTTTTGTTAATATTTAAAAAAAAAAGAAACAAAAAAAAATTTCAAAATTATTAAAAGACATCAAAAGACGGTTTGAAAAAGGGTAATGAAAAACAAAGAGAATAAAAAAAAAAAAAAAGTGAGGTAGATGTAAAAATGTACAAAGCATAAAAATCTAAAAAAAAAAAATTACAAAAAAAAAAGCTTTAGAGGTGACAAGTGGGTTTCTCGAAGCCCTCTTTTAAACCTCATAAACGCACAAGGCCTCTTTTCCTAAAATGTTCATACACTAATGTCAAGTATACATGTGCTTTCATCCCTCAAATAAAAACATAAAAAACATATATCCTAAAAAATAAAAAAAAAAAGAGTAAAAAAATATCGAGTGGTCATGTAAATATCCATTCTTTGATTCATTTTTTGTAAGAAACTTACTGCAAATCTTCAGGTCGCGTGAGATTTTTCATATTTTCTATTAAAATTTTCTTTCTATTTTTTTTACCGACAAATGATGAGAGAAAAAAATAAATTCCATTGACTTATATACACTATTCTGTACACTGAATGTAAAAAAAAAAAAATAAAAAAATGTAATTTTTTATTTTTAATATTTAATATTTACGCATGCGTCTGATAAGACCTTATCGTGTGAAAGCACCGTGGCCTACTTACTATTAAAATTGTGCATACATAAACATAAACTCTTTGGTTTTTATGTTATCCGGCTTATATGCATTTATTTCTAACCCATTTTATATATCATCAATACCATATTTTATTATATCAAGATTTATTTGTTATATTTAATTTATTATTTATTTTTAATTTAAAATTTATGTATAATTTTATTTTATATTAAATTAAATTAAATTGCAATAAAAATTTTTGTAAATAATTGTCATTGATATATTAAGATAACAGTAATTTTCTTAATTTTTATTTTTTTACTTTTTTATTATTTCATTTCTATCATGCGATAATATTCATTGTATGCAATTGAGAACAGAGACCTCAAAGATTTTTTCTTTTCAACTGTATATGTGTTTATTTGTACATTTTGTATTTAAAATTAATGACTGTACATGCAGTGTGTATCTTCAATTCATTCGACATTTTATGATTTAAAAATAAGAATTAAAAATTGAATTGAAAATAATAAAAAAATAAAAAAATATTCTTAAAGTTGTTCTACTTAAATACAATATATTTTCTATACTTCTTGTTGATAAAAATTTTTTATTTTATTATTTATTTTATCATTTAAAAAAAAAAACTTTTTAATTCTTGATTTGGATCAGTGTGGACATATACAAACTAACCACATTTTTATATTTCAAATAAAATCGTTTTTTTTAATATATTTTTTCTTGCAACAAGTGTTTTAGTTGGTTGACTTTTTAAGCCTTGAATTTTTTCTTGGTGATAAAATTGTTGTTAAATCGACACATTGTCAGTTTTAAATACATAATGATATATATATATTTTTTTTTTTTTTCATTTATTATGTTGTTAAATATACATAGTTGCAATATATTTAAAAAAAAATAAAATAAATTTACACAAACGGTATAAATATACAATAGTGAAAACGCAATTATTATTAATTTTTTTCTTTATATATATTCAACTATTTAACTATTTAACTATTACAAAATGTAAAATTATAATTTAAAAAACAAAAATTGAATATATAAATAGATGAATAATATTTAAACTCATAAACATATCAACTTCATTTACAAAATAATAATTTTTTATTAACCAAGAGAGAAATATATTTCACACTTTCATTTATATATTTTTCTTTCTTGTCGTAGATTATATTCTCAAAGTGACACGCGTATGTGCATATTGCGTAATTAGGTCAACAAATATATATATATTCAACATATTAAAGCTACCATATTTTCAATCCCAGAGGTTAACATTGCTTCTTCAGATTACAACATGAAAAACATAATAATAAAACAGCCAAAATAAAATATTATTATTATTATTAAACTTGTTTTTATTAATAATTTTATTTATTTCTAAATTATATTATTTTTTATCTCATCTTGCTGATAACCTTGAAAATAAATATATATATATATATATAAATTTTATTATATGGGCTCAATATTATCAATAAATCTTTCAAGCTTCACATTTATATATAATCGTATTTAATTTTTATTATTTTATTATTTTATTATTTTATTATTATCGTGATAGTTTTTACTCAATACACATATATACACATGTGATATTATCATTTATTCCCATCATCATCATCATCATCATCATATATTTATTTACGACAATTTTTTTTTATTATTCGCAGTTTATCTAAATCTTTAAAAAAATATAGTTTGAGTATATATATTTATATATATAATGTGGATGAATTTTAAATTTATATATTATATTTTATTTTCAAATAGAAAAATACGTCATAACATTTGCTTTTGATGAGAAAGGGCGCCACGAATATTGCGAGATTATGTGTCAACCTTGACGCGACAGATAGGAACGAAATAAGCACTGATATATTATGTATATGTTTAAATACAAATGAAATAATATGTGAAATGTATATAGCCTCGGCCAACTTACATTAGAGAGATATCTAACCATACAAGACGTATTTATTCTCAACGGTAGCCACGAATAGATATATATATATATATAGAAAAATAATATAAATAAATGTATAAAACTATTGAAGGATAGTCAAAGAAAAAGAAATTGAATGATTGGGGACATAAAATTATGCAATAAAGTAATGGGCTAGATAAAATTAGATTCAAAGATCAAAAGATTATTTATATTTATATATATTTTATTACTATTTTATTTATTTTAATATATTTATAATTATTTATGCAATTTTTCTTTTTAAATTAAATAAATTTTATATTTAATAATATTATGTATAGTTTTTTTTTTTTATATTTTTTTATTTGAAGAATCCTTGAATTATAGTTTGAAAGACTATCATCAGTTTTGAAAAAATATATTGAGAAGGTCAAAGCAATTTTTAGTATATACCTATAAAAATGAAAAAAAAATATATTTAATAATTTCAGATCAAATATGTAATAGCCCTTGAAAGCATAACATTGCAACATGATGAAGGTCAATTTCTAATTCTCACATTAAGCCCAAGGAAAAGTGAAACTAGTTCGGTTCTTACCATAGCAAAAATCTATGATAAAAAAAAGGGGAAAATGAAGAAAAAAAAAAATGGCCTTTTATGGCTTGTAAGAGGGCCAAAGTTTCAAATTAAAAAAAAAAAAACAAGAGCATGAAAAAAAAGGGAAGAAAAAAAAAAAAAAGTGAAAAGCCATCAAATTACATAATATTGTCTATTTTTATTTTGAAAAGATTCTAAATAATTTACACAACAAAAATCCTTGTAAAATAATAATTATTGACCTCCAAATTTCAAGCTTAAAAATAGGAAAAAAAAATTCAGGATATTTTTTATGTAAGCCACGTCCACTTTTGATTATATTTGTTGCGTGAATCTTTTTTTTTTTTTTTCTCCACCTTTTTTTTTTTGTATTTGAATTTTCTTGCGTAGCAAAATGGCAGCAACCATAAAAACAGGACAACCCTCAATGGAAAGCGTCCAGTAGTGTTCAATTTTTACGATCAAGGACTTGAATTTTTTTTTTATATATACATTTTTTCAACTTCCAACTTCCGCAATTTTGTACTAGAGTAATAAACACACTTATAAAAAGACCCCTTGTTGTTTAATACCCTATTTCTTTGAAATTTTACAGATCATGTGATGAACAAAAGTTTGAAAATACCGATGGTACATAAGAATCTTCTACGAAAGGTTTTTTTTTTTTTTTTCATCTGTTATTTTTCTTTATTTTCAAAAATTTTATGACTTTTTGGATTTTGGATAAAACCATTAAAAAAAAAAAAATAAGAAAAAAACTATATTTTTTACATCAAATTTCAAATGAAAGGAAAAAGAAGAAAACGGAAATGTTACAAATATATATTATATACATACAATATAAGAAATTTTAGAATTTTATTTAAGGAAAAAAATTCAGGGTTATGTAAGAAACTAATCGTTTCAAAATCAGTATTTGACGCGTGATGGTTGCCAAGTTAAAAAAAAAATAAATAAAAAAAGTCTCATGGCCATTCAACCAATTGTTCACCAATTCTTTCTGCACAATGTTGCTCCTTATTTTTTTATTTATATATTTTTTATCTTTGGTATATAAGCATTGACTATGTTAAATATAGTACAAGATCATTTAGCCATTTTTTTTTTTTTAAGCCATTTTAATTTTATACTTTTCTAACCAGTCATTTTTTGAGTCTTGCATGAATGTCTCATCGTGCACCTCATCAACTCCTTCTTTACATATTATTTATATTTATTTATTTTTTTTATGGACAATATTCTCAGTTAGTATGTTGTAAAACTCTTTTCGAGGACACAAAAAAAAAATAAAATATAATAATGAATAAAAAAGAAAAATAGACGTAAGAGCTATTAGGTAAGCAAAAATATCAACGAAGGACATTGTAGTGGGAAAAATTTTATAATTCAAAAAATTTACAAGATTTTTCCTACAATAGATAAATTTTAATATTTATTTTTATTTTTTTTTTATAACCATTTACGATATACAGCTATATTTATATTGACCTTAAAATTCCATCACAATACCTACCCTTTTTTTTATTCTTATTTTCTCTCATATACCCTTTGGCCTGTTTTTTTTTTTTTATATATTTTCGAGGCCATAAACTATCTCATTTTGGGATTTTAGGTCAGTAGAAAATTTTGTGATTTATGAGTTTTAAATTTTGTTCAAAAAAAAAAAAAAATCAATATACCTATATATAATTCAGAGAAAAGAAATATAATATAATTTTTGTAAAATTGAATTGTAATAATTTAATAAAAATATTGCTGAATAATTTAATTGAAATTTTAATTGTTTGAATTTAATTTTTAATTATATATTATAATGTTTCCGGTATATGTTAAACTTTCTAGAATTAAGAGATAAATAAAATAACTGTTGAAATATATTTAATTACATATTAATTATATTTTTAAATTTTATTTTTATAGAATGAGAAGATTTTGAATTTCGCTGATGGCAAGGGCCTTTCACACACCACGCAGTCTATATGATTAGACATTAAAGCCGAGGTAACGACACATTCTATTTGTAAACCTAGCTTCGGGTGGAGAAATGGGAGCAAGGTCCAGGGGAGAAGCATCTAAGGTGTTGGGATATTGCCCAATTTAATGTTGGCCAACTTATCTTAAAATGAAAAAAAAAGAAGAAATAAATACACACATGTATAATATAAAAAAAAAAAAAAGAACACAACTCGAAACCCTCTTTATAATTCCGAAAAAAAAAAAATAGATAAAAAAATATTTTAAAATTCTTTAATAAATATATTTATTTTAATAAAATGTATATATTTAAAATTCTATTAATATAAATTTTTTTTCTTTAAATTTAAAATTCTGTTTGAAAATATAAATATATAATTTTTCTTTTTGTTGATGGCCTGACCGGAAACAGACGTATTGCATCCTTGAAAATAAATTCTCATGTTAATATCAAGAGGATCATACAATAAGATGACATGCTATTGGGACTTGACATGTTTTCTTCTATGAAAAAATTAATAATGAAGAATATTATATTTTTCGATGTGAAAAAAATATAAATTTTCTTTTTACTTGTTTGTTGGTTTTCCATTCTCTCAATTTCATTTGTTGAAAACTCTTTGTATTTTAATTTTATTTAGCTACCTCTTTAGGGCCCTCTCTTGGAAACTTATAATCGACGACTGAATACACAATAAAAACAACAGTTTGATATTATGTAACGAATTAGCTTAAACTTGAATGTTGTGTTAAAATAATAGCCACGTTTATTATGTGCCTTGCAGACATTTTTTGCCCCTTTATTATTCCGTTAAGACATAATCGTAGATCTCGTAATCGTTCCAACGAAATTTACCTGAGAAATAATTTATATATTTAATATTGAAACTGTGTTATTATTTTCTTAAAAACTATAAACGAAATTTTTTTGAAATTTATAAAATATTGAAATTATAACAGGTTAACAAAACAGCAAAAGAGGTATTCGGATCGCTCATGATTTATTTTCTGTCAGAAGAAATTTTAAAGATAACTCTAGGATTCATTGGGAAATTATTAGAAAAAGTGGAGATTATATTAGAGTTGCAAAACGAAAGAAGAGGTATTCAGTCAATAAAATACTTTTTTTTTATCGTCAATATTTTTCGAAAAGCCTCTCAAGATTTATTAAAAATTTTGAATTACATTTAATATAATACCAGGCAAATAGGACTTAAAAAGAGGTGTTCATTGGATACTTTACCTTTTTCTAACATTAATATTACTAAAAAAAATTTCTAGTTATACTAGGCAACCATGACATAGAAAGAGGTATTAGGTGCATATTATACGTTTATAAATGATAATCTTAGAATTTATCAAAAAAATTATGTGAGATAATAGGCAAAAATGACTTGGAAAGAGTTATTCATTGCACTTTGTGCTTTTTATGTATCGTTGACACTGTTCAATATATCGATGTAAACTTATCTTGAAAAATTTTGAAATATTAAGAAAAATAACAGGCAAACATGACTTGAAAAGAAGTATTCAATGCGGTTCCCCGTTTTTATCTGCGATCGATATTTTTCGATTTATCGATATTAATTTATTTTAAAATAAGTATACAATACCTATATAATACCTCTTTTCAAGTCATGTTCGCCAAGTATTTTTGCCATTTTTTCAATAAATTTTAAAATAAGTTACTATCGATAAATCGAAAAATATCGATAATGCAGAAAAACGGGGAACGGCATCGAATACCTCTTTTCAAGTCATGTTCGCCTAGTATTTTTCCCATTTTTTTCAATAAATTTTAAAATAAGTTACTATCGATAAATTGAAAAATATCGATAATGCAGAAAAACGGGGAACGGCATCGAATACCTCTTTTCAAGTCATGTTCGCCTAGTATTTTTCCCATTTTTTTCAATAAATTTTAAAATAAGTTAATATCGAAAAATAAAAAAATATCGACGGTAGATAAAAACGGGGAACGGCATTGAATACCTCTTTTCAAGTCATGTTCGCCTAGTATTTTTCCCATTTTTTTCAATAAATTTTAAAATAAGTTAATATCGAAAATAAAAAAATATCGGAGTAGATAAAAACGGGGAACGGCATTGAATACCTCTTTTCAAGTCATGTTCGCCTAGTATTTTTCCCATTTTTTTCAATAAATTTTAAAATAAGTTAATATCGAAAAATAAAAAAATATCGATGGTAGATAAAAACGGGGAACGGCATTGAATACCTCTTTTCAAGTCATGTTCGCCTAGTATTTTTGCCATTTTTTTCAATAAATTTTAAAATAAGTTACTATCGATAAATTGAAAAATATCGATAATGCAGAAAAACGGGGAACGGCATCGAATACCTCTTTTCAAGTCATGTTCGCCTAGTATTTTTCCCATTTTTTTCAATAAATTTTAAAATAAGTTACTATCGATAAATCGAAAAATATCGATAATGCAGAAAAACGGGGAACGGCATCGAATACCTCTTTTCAAGTCATGTTCGCCTAGTATTTTTCCCATTTTTTTCAATAAATTTTAAAATAAGTTAATATCGAAAAATAAAAAAATATCGATGGTAGATAAAAACGGGGAACGGCATTGAATACCTCTTTTCAAGTCATGTTCACCTAGTATTTTGCCCATTTTTTTCAATAAATTTTGAAATAAGTTAATATCGAAAAATAAAAAAATATCGATAATGCAGAAAAACGGGGAACGGCATCGAATACCTCTTTTCAAGTCATGTTCGCCTAGTATTTTGCCATTTTTTTCAATAAATTTTGAAATAAGTTAATATCGAAAAATCAAAAAATATCGATAATGCAGAAAAACGGGGAACGGCATCGAATACCTCTTTTCAAGTCATGTTCGCCTAGTATTTTTGCCATTTTTTTCAATAAATTTTAAAATAAGTTAATATCGATAAATCGAAAAATATCGATAATGCAGAAAAACGGGGAACGGCATTGAATACCTCTTTTCAAGTCATGTTCGCCTAGTATTTTTGCCATTTTTTTCAATAAATTTTAAAATAAGTTAATATCGAAAAATAAAAAAATATCGATGGTAGATAAAAACGGGGAACGGCATTGAATACCTCTTTTCAAGTCATGTTCGCCTAGTATTTTTCCCATTTTTTTCAATAAATTTTAAAATAAGTTACTATCGATAAATCGAAAAATATCGATAATGCAGAAAAACGGGGAACGGCATCGAATACCTCTTTTCAAGTCATGTTCGCCTAGTATTTTTCCCATTTTTTTCAATAAATTTTAAAATAAGTTACTATCGATAAATTGAAAAATATCGATAATGCAGAAAAACGGGGAACGGCATCGAATACCTCTTTTCAAGTCATGTTCGCCTAGTATTTTTCCCATTTTTTTCAATAAATTTTAAAATAAGTTACTATCGATAAATTGAAAAATATCGATCATGCAGAAAAACGGGGAACGGCATTGAATACCTCTTTTCAAGTCATGTTCGCCTAGTATTTTTCCCATTTTTTTCAATAAATTTTAAAATAAGTTAATATCGAAAAATAAAAAAATATCGATGGTAGATAAAAACGGGGAACGGCATTGAATACCTCTTTTCAAGTCATGTTCGCCTAGTATTTTTCCCATTTTTTTCAATAAATTTTAAAATAAGTTACTATCGATAAATTGAAAAATATCGATAATGCAGAAAAACGGGGAACGGCATCGAATACCTCTTTTCAAGTCATGTTCGCCTAGTATTTTTCCCATTTTTTTCAATAAATTTTAAAATAAGTTACTATCGATAAATCGAAAAATATCGATAATGCAGAAAAACGGGGAACGGCATCGAATACCTCTTTTCAAGTCATGTTCGCCTAGTATTTTTCCCATTTTTTTCAATAAATTTTAAAATAAGTTAATATCGAAAAATAAAAAAATATCGATGGTAGATAAAAACGGGGAACGGCATTGAATACCTCTTTTCAAGTCATGTTCGCCTAGTATTTTTCCCATTTTTTTCAATAAATTTTAAAATAAGTTACTATCGATAAATTGAAAAATATCGATAATGCAGAAAAACGGGGAACGGCATCGAATACCTCTTTTCAAGTCATGTTCGCCTAGTATTTTTGCCATTTTTTTCAATAAATTTTAAAATAAGTTAATATCGAAAAATAAAAAAATATCGATGGTAGATAAAAACGGGGAACGGCATTGAATACTTCTTTTCAAGTCATGTTCGCCTAGTATTTTTCCCATTTTTTTCAATAAATTCTAAAATAAGTTACTATCGATAAATCGAAAAATATCGATCATGCAGAAAAACGGGGAACGGCATTGAATACCTCTTTTCAAGTCATGTTCGCCTAGTATTTTTCCCATTTTTTTCAATAAATTTTAAAATAAGTTAATATCGATAAATCAAAAAATATCGATAATGCAGAAAAACGGGGAACGGCATTGAATACCTCTTTTCAAGTCATGTTCGCCTAGTATTTTTCCCATTTTTTTCAATAAATTTTAAAATAAGTTAATATCGATAAATCAAAAAATATCGATAATGCAGAAAAACGGGGAACGGCATCGAATACCTCTTTTCAAGTCATGTTCGCCTAGTATTTTGCCATTTTTTTCAATAAATTTTAAAATAAGTTAATATCGAAAAATAAAAAAATATCGATGGTAGCAGAAAAACGGGGAACGGCATCGAATACCTCTTTTCAAGTCATGTTCGCCTAGTATTTTTCCCATTTTTTTCAATAAATTTTAAAATAAGTTACTATCGATAAATTGAAAAATATCGATAATGCAGAAAAACGGGGAACGGCATCGAATACCTCTTTTCAAGTCATGTTCGCCTAGTACTTTTGCCATTTTTTTCAATAAATTTTAAAATAAGTTAATATCGAAAAATAAAAAAATATCGATGGTAGATAAAAACGGGGAACGGCATTGAATACTTCTTTTCAAGTCATGTTCGCCTAGTATTTTTCCCATTTTTTTCAATAAATTCTAAAATAAGTTACTATCGATAAATCGAAAAATATCGATCATGCAGAAAAACGGGGAACGGCATTGAATACCTCTTTTCAAGTCATGTTCGCCTAGTATTTTTCCCATTTTTTTCAATAAATTTTAAAATAAGTTAATATCGAAAAATAAAAAAATATCGATAATGCAGAAAAACGGGGAACGGCATTGAATACCTCTTTTCAAGTCATGTTCGCCTAGTATTTTTCCCATTTTTTTCAATAAATTTTAAAATAAGTTAATATCGAAAAATAAAAAAATATCGATAATGCAGAAAAACGGGGAACGGCATTGAATACCTCTTTTCAAGTCATGTTCGCCTAGTATTTTTCCCATTTTTTTCAATAAATTTTAAAATAAGTTACTATCGATAAATTGAAAAATATCGATCATGCAGAAAAACGGGGAACGGCATTGAATACCTCTTTTCAAGTCATGTTCGCCTAGTATTTTTCCCATTTTTTTCAATAAATTTTAAAATAAGTTACTATCGATAAATTGAAAAATATCGATCATGCAGAAAAACGGGGAACGGCATTGAATACCTCTTTTCAAGTCATGTTCGCCTAGTATTTTTCCCATTTTTTTCAATAAATTTTAAAATAAGTTACTATCGATAAATTGAAAAATATCGATAATGCAGAAAAACGGGGAACGGCATCGAATACCTCTTTTCAAGTCATGTTCGCCTAGTATTTTTCCCATTTTTTTCAATAAATTTTAAAATAAGTTACTATCGATAAATTGAAAAATATCGATCATGCAGAAAAACGGGGAACGGCATCGAATACCTCTTTTCAAGTCATGTTCGCCTAGTATTTTTCCCATTTTTTTCAATAAATTTTAAAATAAGTTAATATCGAAAAATAAAAAAATATCGATGGTAGATAAAAACGGGGAACGGCATTGAATACCTCTTTTCAAGTCATGTTCGCCTAGTATTTTTGCCATTTTTTTCAATAAATTTTAAAATAAGTTACTATCGATAAATTGAAAAATATCGATAATGCAGAAAAACGGGGAACGGCATCGAATACCTCTTTTCAAGTCATGTTCGCCTAGTATTTTTCCCATTTTTTTCAATAAATTTTGAAATAAGTTAATATCGAAAAATAAAAAAATATCGATAATGCAGAAAAACGGGGAACGGCATCGAATACCTCTTTTCAAGTCATGTTCGCCTAGTATTTTCCCATTTTTTTCAATAAATTTTAAAATAAGTTAATATCGAAAAATAAAAAAATATCGATAATGCAGAAAAACGGGGAACGGCATTGAATACCTCTTTTCAAGTCATGTTCGCCTAGTATTTTTCCCATTTTTTTCAATAAATTTTAAAATAAGTTACTATCGATAAATTGAAAAATATCGATAATGCAGAAAAACGGGGAACGGCATCGAATACCTCTTTTCAAGTCATGTTCGCCTAGTATTTTTCCCATTTTTTTCAATAAATTTTAAAATAAGTTACTATCGATAAATTGAAAAATATCGATCATGCAGAAAAACGGGGAACGGCATTGAATACCTCTTTTCAAGTCATGTTCGCCTAGTATTTTTCCCATTTTTTTCAATAAATTTTAAAATAAGTTACTATCGATAAATTGAAAAATATCGATAATGCAGAAAAACGGGGAACGGCATCGAATACCTCTTTTCAAGTCATGTTCGCCTAGTATTTTTCCCATTTTTTTCAATAAATTTTAAAATAAGTTACTATCGATAAATTGAAAAATATCGATCATGCAGAAAAACGGGGAACGGCATTGAATACCTCTTTTCAAGTCATGTTCGCCTAGTATTTTTCCCATTTTTTTCAATAAATTTTAAAATAAGTTAATATCGAAAAATAAAAAAATATCGATGGTAGATAAAAACGGGGAACGGCATTGAATACCTCTTTTCAAGTCATGTTCGCCTAGTATTTTTGCCATTTTTTTCAATAAATTTTAAAATAAGTTACTATCGATAAATTGAAAAATATCGATAATGCAGAAAAACGGGGAACGGCATCGAATACCTCTTTTCAAGTCATGTTCGCCTAGTATTTTTCCCATTTTTTTCAATAAATTTTGAAATAAGTTAATATCGAAAAATAAAAAAATATCGATAATGCAGAAAAACGGGGAACGGCATCGAATACCTCTTTTCAAGTCATGTTCGCCTAGTATTTTGCCCATTTTTTTCAATAAATTTTGAAATAAGTTAATATCGAAAAATAAAAAAATATCGATAATGCAGAAAAACGGGGAACGGCATTGAATACCTCTTTTCAAGTCATGTTCGCCTAGTATTTTTCCCATTTTTTTCAATAAATTTTAAAATAAGTTAATATCGAAAAATAAAAAAATATCGATGGTAGATAAAAACGGGGAACGGCATTGAATACCTCTTTTCAAGTCATGTTCGCCTAGTATTTTTGCCATTTTTTTCAATAAATTTTAAAATAAGTTAATATCGAAAAATAAAAAAATATCGATAATGCAGAAAAACGGGGAACGGCATTGAATACCTCTTTTCAAGTCATGTTCGCCTAGTATTTTTCCCATTTTTTTCAATAAATTTTAAAATAAGTTAATATCGAAAAATAAAAAAATATCGATGGTAGATAAAAACGGGGAACGGCATTGAATACCTCTTTTCAAGTCATGTTCGCCTAGTATTTTTCCCATTTTTTTCAATAAATTTTAAAATAAGTTACTATCGATAAATTGAAAAATATCGATAATGCAGAAAAACGGGGAACGGCATCGAATACCTCTTTTCAAGTCATGTTCGCCTAGTATTTTTCCCATTTTTTTCAATAAATTTTAAAATAAGTTACTATCGATAAATTGAAAAATATCGATAATGCAGAAAAACGGGGAACGGCATCGAATACCTCTTTTCAAGTCATGTTCGCCTAGTATTTTTCCCATTTTTTTCAATAAATTTTAAAATAAGTTACTATCGATAAATTGAAAAATATCGATCATGCAGAAAAACGGGGAACGGCATTGAATACCTCTTTTCAAGTCATGTTCGCCTAGTATTTTTCCCATTTTTTTCAATAAATTTTAAAATAAGTTAATATCGAAAAATAAAAAAATATCGACGGTAGATAAAAACGGGGAACGGCATTGAATACCTCTTTTCAAGTCATGTTCGCCTAGTATTTTTCCCATTTTTTTCAATAAATTTTAAAATAAGTTAATATCGAAAAATAAAAAAATATCGACGGTAGATAAAAACGGGGAACGGCATTGAATACCTCTTTTCAAGTCATGTTCGCCTAGTATTTTTCCCAATTTTTTCAATAAATTTTAAAATAAGTTAATATCGAAAAATAAAAAAATATCGATGGTAGATAAAAACGGGGAACGGCATTGAATACCTCTTTTCAAGTCATGTTCGCCTAGTATTTTTCCCATTTTTTTCAATAAATTTTAAAATAAGTTAATATCGATAAATCAAAAAATATCGATAATGCAGAAAAACGGGGAACGGCATTGAATACCTCTTTTCAAGTCATGTTCGCCTAGTATTTTTCCCATTTTTTTCAATAAATTTTAAAATAAGTTAATATCGATAAATCAAAAAATATCGATAATGCAGAAAAACGGGGAACGGCATTGAATACCTCTTTTCAAGTCATGTTCGCCTAGTATTTTTGCCATTTTTT
>WSYQ01000168.1:0-26596 GCA_011426435.1 Lysiphlebus fabarum
GAAGAACTCCACTAGTTAAACGATTTGATTCATAGTCTTTTCTATAAATAATATTAAATATTACTTGTTAATTTACTTGTTAATGTAACAAAAAAAAAAAAAAATTTCTTTTAAATACTCACTTGGGTACCAAACTGAGATCATTCAAGCTATCCAATGTACACTCAAATAAATAACTTTTAGGTACTATCCTTGATATAATTGAATAAAAATCAGCAACAAATGTTGGACATTTATTAATTGGAAAATTTGTAATATTCAATGGAAAATTTCCAAGTGGTAAAAAATCCTTTCTTAAATATCTGTACAAAATAAAAATTAATTAATCATATTTAATATTAATAATATATTGTTTAAAAAATAATCTTTATACTTACACAGAGGATATCAAATGACAAATAACATAATCAGCAACTAAACTATCACCAAAAAGAAGTTGAGTAAGTACCATATGTAAATCACCTCTGATATTTTGAGCTCTTGTTATTATTTCTTGATTAATAGCATTATTTTTCTTAATTTCTGTTATTTTAATAGCATGTAATCGAGGTACAATTGATGCAGGTGGATGATGTGTTTGTATTTCAGCATCTTCCATTATGTCATCAAAATTTCCAACTTGACACAACATTGGATCCAATGATATAAATCCAATAATATCTATTATTTGATTTAATTTATACTGAGCTGATTCATCATAAATCTGTAATTAAAAAGAAAAAAAAACTTTTGTTATTTAATTGTTTTTTTTTTTTCTTTTATTTCAATATGATATTGTAAAATATAAACCTTGACAATACAAGTTTTCCCATCACTAGAAGGAATTGGAAAATTTAAAAAATGTTCTTTTGAAAAAATATTTTTATTTTCTGTTGTATTATCAGAATTTTCATTTGTTTTTTCTTTTTTTGTAAGTGGACCTAATGTATCCATGCGTTCTTCAATATTTTCTTCATGTGGTCTTTTTGTTGTGCTAGATGTTGATAAAGACATTTGCTCTGATTTTAATACAGTTGTTTTTTTTTCTTTTGCCCATTCATTTAAACCAGGAACTGTTATGACAACTAGTATCTGACGTTCTGAAGTTATATTTTTTTCTGATTCCATTGAAATATCTTCATCTTCCTGTTATACATTAATCATAATAGTATTAATGAAATATACCCAAGTGAAAAGATAAAATTAATATTAAATAATTAGTGTCAGTAGTATCATACATGGAGAAAACTATTCTTCAAGTTCTCCACACCTTTTACTACTAATTTTATTACTTTAGGCTTTGCATTAAACCTGGTACGCCAATTGATATTAACGTGGGCTTATAACATGCTCCTCAAAAGCCAAATAATTTGTTTAAAAAAAATAATAAAAGTAACAAGTGATTCATTTGAAATTTTACCTGACAACTAGCAGAATCTTGGTACAATCCAGACTTAATGTTACTTTCACCAGTTTTTTTATTGATGACTTCGTATGACTGGAAGTAAAACTCTGGATTGTACATGTCCTGGATCATACCCCTGAATCTAACCAACTGTCCATCTTTTAAATCTTGAACAGCAACAGCATTGAGAGATGGTATTTCTGATGTATCATTTAAATTTTCAATGATATTTGTGCAAGTAGAATTATTTTTAACATAATAATCTGATGTCCAGTCAAACAAACTAACCTCTTGATAATTAAAAAAAATAATTGTGTTAATTATTGATAAATTGTTTTGCTAAATTGATACAACAATTACAAAACTTTTTAGAACATTGTTAACTTACCTGACATTTTTTTTTTTTTTTTGAAATGATTTCTTATTTAATATTATAAACAAAATGAAAAAGTAACAATAAACACAATAGATTTTGATAGATATTTTTTCCCGCTTTTAAAAAAATGTTTGGTTTAGTTTCTGTCGCATTTTCATTGGAACAAATCATGGAACAAATAATACGTTCAATGAAAATTCACTTTGATACTGTATAATTATCAAACAAATTGGATTTGATGTGTTTATATTGTCAAGTATCAAGACTATCAAGAGTGTTTGTTACTTAGTATTTAGTCAATTAAATTCAATTAAATTAGTCATCTCGTGTCCAATTGATATTGAGGCCACTAACTAGTTAAAATAAAATTTTCTTAAAGACTATACCAGACTATACTTATAAAGAATAATTTTTTAAAAAATGGCAACTTTAGAAGATAAAATATTGGGTGAAAAACAAGAATATTATTGTAGTTCAAGTGAAGATGAAGAAAATGATTCTGGTGATTCTGATAAAGATAATGATAAAAAAGCATCTTGTGCAAATGATGAAGCATCAGCAACATATGAAGTTAATAAATGGGATGGTACATCAAGTAATACTGGACCAAAAGGTGTTATAAATGATTGGCAAAGATTTAAACAATTAGAAACAGAAAAACGTGAACAACAAGAAAAAGAACGTATTCAATTAATGAAAAAATTAAGTTTAACTTGTCAAAGTGCACTTGATGAAGAAAAAGAAAAATTAAAAAATACTGATCCAGATTTAGTTGAATTATTAGATGATGATTTTTTACTTGAATATCAACGTCAAAGAATGAATGAAATGCTTAAAAAAGTAAATAATTTACAATTTGGTTATTTAATTAATTTAACAAATGGTGATGATTTTTTAAAATCAATTGATGATGAAGATAAATCAGTAACAGTTGTTATTCATATTTATGAAAAAAATGTTGCTGGATGTCAAGCAATGAATGGCTGTTTAGTAACACTTGCATCAGAATATCCATCAGTTAAATTTTGTAAAATTCAAGGTAAAAAAACAAACATACTTATACCTATTTACAATATTGAAAAAAAATATTAATTAATTAATTTATTCATAATACATTTTTTTTTTATTGATATTTAAGGATCAGTAGCAGGTTTAAGTAAACATTTTAAAAAACAAGGAGTTCCTGCATTATTGATTTATAAAAATGGACAAGTTATTGGAAATTTTGTTCATTTAACAGATACACTTGGTACTGATTTTTATTCATCAGATGTTGAAAATTTCCTGCTTGAACATGGAATACTTGTTGATAAAACTTGTGTTCCAAAAATCATCAGAAGTTCAAATGACAATAATGATGATGATGATGACAGTGATTAAAATTATTTAAAAAAAAAGAAAAAAGAAAATATATATACCTATTTAATGTATTAATAAATTCATCACTCATATTATAATATTTATAAATTTCAAAGCATTTCCAATAAACGTTCTTCTTTTTTAATTGTTGAACATAAATCTAAATATCTTTTTAAAACATCATCATATTCAGTATTTTGTAATTCTTCATATTGTTTTTTTAATGCTTTTTTTTTTTTAATTTCACTTTCAATATTATTTATTTTATCATCAAGATCATGACTTAATTTTTTAAATGCATCAATTGTTATTGGTGTTTCTTTAAACATTTTAATTGAACATGTTATTTTAGTTATTTTAGCTTGTGCCTCAGCAATTTGTGCTTGAAGATACTTTTCATCAGCTTTTTTAAGATTCAATTCTTCCATATCATTAAATTTATATTTTTGCCATTCATTTAATAATTCATCACATTTTAATATATCACGTTGATATTCATTACATAATTCTTCAAGTTTATCACGCCAATGTGATATTATGTTATCATTGACCATTGTTAAATCATTATGAACACCTGATTTATCATTATCCAATGCTTCACGATAATTTCCACCAGCTTCTTCAAATCTACAAATAAATTAAATAATTTTAATTTTTTTTTGTTTTATAATTGAATTTAATCAATCAATTTATTGATAATTGATTAACTTACTTTTTTATAAATGAATTTGTACGTATATTTATATTATTTTCTAATATTTTTCTTATAATTTTTTTCTCATCAACTGTTAACTCTGGTTTTTTAACATCCATTATACCAAGAAGTGATGATTTAATATTACCATGTTTTGTGTCTGTTGGTAGATGAAGATATTTTTCAACATTATGAGATAATAATATTTGTTCCAATTTATTATTTAAATCACTTGGTAATTGATTATTTGTTGTTATATTTTCTAAACATTCATATATTAATTTAAGCTTTGCCAATTCAACAATTGATTTTTCACATTTTGTTAATTTTTGTAATGTTTTATCTAAATTTTTATTGTTATTTATTGTTGATGGTAATTTTGGACTTGAACAGGATATTGTTGATATACCAGAAAAACCTATTTTATTAATTTAATACATTAATTATTAATATATTTTTTTATTTTATAAATAATTTATAATTTATTACCTGACAGCTGACTACTTTCACTTTTGATACTCATTTTTGTATTACAAAATTTCGAGTTTAAACAATAAATAATTATATTTTTTTTCTATAAAATTAATTTAATAAATAATACTGTTTTTAATTTATAAATAAATACTTATATCTATAACAAATGTTGATTAGAAAAATGTTTATTTATTTATTTATTTTTTTGACAGTTTGACTAAAAAAAAGTGTCGTTATTTTTTTATCAATGTAAACTAGCCATAATAATTTATTATTATTATCGTAAATCGCGCCAATTGTTGTTTAAGTACAATTGTTGTTGTTTTTTTTTTTTAATATACCTAATATAGTATAAGTAATTGAAACAAATATTGTTATTGTTAACATTTTTCAAAAGCACAAATCAATTAAAAACAGAGTACTAAAAATTATAAATCACAATAATGAAGGTAAATTATTTTATTAGATTAAAACATAACCAGTCAACTTGGTCGATTAAAAAAATTATTTATTTATCATGTTTAATTAATTAAAAATATATTAATTTTATTATAGAATAATAAAAAAGGACATCGTACGAGAAAACAAATAATTGCTGAAAAAGAAGCAGCATCAAAACGTTTAGTTGATCAAGCTAATTTATTAAAAGATCCTCTTGAAGCATTACCTGATTTTCATAAATACACAACATCTGATGGTACTGAAATAAAATTACAATGTCAAAGAGTTGGTGATTTAGATAATGATAAATTACAATGGATCTTTAGTTTAATGGAAAGAAATATGGTAGATTATTACAAAGCATCAAGCTGGGGATGGAATGAAAGTTCTAAAAGAAAAGAATTAACTGAACCAACAGCATGGTACCTTATTGCAACAATAAATGATGAATTAGTTGGTTTTTCACATTTTCGTTATGACATGGATTTTGGTGTTGAAGTTTTATACTGGTAATTTTATTTATATTTTAATAAATATAAATTAAACAATCATTTATTAACAATGTAATAAAATAATTCTTTTTTTTTTTTTTAAATTTTAGTTATGAATTGCAATTAGAAACAAAAGCAAGAAGAAAAGGTATTGGTAAATTTTTTATGAATACTCTAGAAGAACTTGCAAAAAAAAGTTCAATGAAAAAAGTTGTTCTTACTACACTCAAAAAAAATACTAATGCCAATATATTTTATGAAAAACTTGGGTAAATAATAATACTAATAAAATTATTTGTTATTTTATTGATTATTTATTTAATTTTAATAATTATTTTTTAGGTACAAAGTTGATAAAACAAGCCCAGGAGATTGGGAAGATATGGATTACATGATTTTAAGTAAATAAACTTTGTAATAATTGATTTTTTTTTTTTTATAAATATACATATGTTTATTAATTATCAAGTTTAGATTTACAATTTTTTTTAATTAAAGAAAAACTTTCCTTTTTTTTTTTATTACAACAGTGGCATATAACATTCGTTCAATTTTATATTTTCTTTATTAAATTCAAATTTTATATGTACAATAAATCGCATTATTAATTTAAATTATTTAGAAAAAATTAAAATTGGAAGTACAATATTAAAAGAATATTATTGAGCAGTTTGTTTTACAATTCTGTTCTCTGTTGAAAAATAAAATTATTAAAAATTACATAGCACAAATAGTAAGCGTAGTATAATCATCTAAAAAAAAAAAAAAACAATATAATAAAATGTGCTAAATAATTTAGTATAAATAAATAATAATCTGAGTAAAAGTTTTTTTATATTTCGAAAATTTTAATTAATTTAATTTGTAAATTATTAAAAATGTATTTTGATTCTAATCACTTGGCACTTTCATTCATTTATTTTTGTATTGACAATAATTTTATTTTATTTTTTATTTTTCACTCAATTACCGTATATATATATATATATCTAAATATAATATTTTTTTATTTTAATATAAATTTTTTTTAAAATTTGTTTGGTATCAAAGTTGATCTACAAAAATTGATTATAATAATTGTGATGTTTTTTTTTTTTTTATAAATCGAATATATGTGAACCCGCAGGGCGGCAGTATGTGGCTGTTTAAAGAAAGAAAAAAAAAAAACAAAAACTTTCATCTAATTTATTCCATTGTGAGAAGTAAATCATCACCCTCAATTTTAGATCCTGATTTGACATCAAGACTTTTAATTTTACCAGCTTTTGGTGCTTGTACAACCATTTCCATTTTCATGGCTGATATAACAACAAGAGCAGCACCTTTTTCAACAGTATCACCGACTTTTACCCTTAAATCTATAACAGTACCAGGCATTGGTGCACCAACTTGATCTTTATCACTTTTATTTGCTTTTGGATGAATATGAAGTTCCTAAAAAACAAAAAACAAAAAACAATTATCAGGTAAACAATTTAAATTTAAACAAAAAAAAAGTAATAGTTGAATTATTTGTAAAATAAAATTTACCTTTACGGCTTCTTTGTCTTTAATAAAAACAGATCTAAGTTGTCCATTCATTTCAAAGAATACTTCTCTTTCACCATTTGGTGTAAGATCTTCAGCCATTGCTAATGTTTTAATTCCCAATGTTTTACCTTTTTCAATAGTAACATCAAATTCTTCACCAACTTTTGGTCCAGTTAAAAATATTCTTGTTTCTAATTTATCAACTGGTCCAAAACTTTCTCTAAATGTTAAATAATCATTTGTAACTTGTGGATAAAGTGCTGCTGACATAACATCATTTTCAGTAACTGTTGGATGATTTTCTTTTAATTCTTTTTCTAATTTATTAAAATCTAATGGTAATAAAGTTTCACCAGGTCTACCAACAACTCTTGGCATATCTTTAAGTATTTTTGATCTTAATGGTTCTGGAAAACCACCATGTGGTTCACCAATAGCACCTTGTAAAAATTCAACAACTGATTTTGGAAATGATAATTCTTCAGCTTTATTTAAAACATCATCTGCTGTTAATTTATTTTGTACCATAAATTGTGCAAAATCACCAACAACTTTTGAACTTGGTGTTACTTTAATAATATCACCAAGTAATAAATTTGCTTCTCTATATGCTTTTTTAACATCTTCAAAAAATTCACCAAGTCCCAATGAGTATGCTTGAAATTGTAAATTAGTATATTGTCCACCTGGTATTTCATTTAAATAAACATCAGCATTACCAGATTTCATTGTTGTTGTACATTCAAATGGTGCATATAATGTTCTTGTTTGTTCCCAATATGCTGAATATTCTGATACATCACGTAAATCAAAATTTGTATCAATATCAGTACCTTGTAATGATGCAACAATTGCACCCATTGATGGTTGACTTGTCATACCTGACATACTATCAACAGCAACATCAACAACATCAGCACCAGCTTTTGCACATTCAAGCATTGCAGCAACACCAGCACCAGCAGTATCATGTGTATGTATATGTATTGGTATATCTGGATGTTTTTGTCTAATTGCATCAATTAATATACCAGCAGCTTTTGGTTTTAATAAACCAGCCATATCTTTAATACATAATACATGTGTACCAGCTTTAACTAATTCATCAGCTAAATTTGTATAATAATTAAGATCATATTTTTGACGTGATAAATCACTAACATCACCAGTATATGATATTGCTGCTTCAACAACACCACCAGCTTTACCAGCAGCTTCCATACCCAATATTAAATTTGGTAAATAATTTAATGAATCAAATACACGGAATATATCCATACCACATTTAACTGATAAATCACAAAATTTATAAACAACATTATCAGGATAATTTGTATAACCAACAGCATTTGCACCACGTAATAACATTTGAAATGGTATATTTGGTATTGCTTTTCTCATGGCTTCTAAACGTTCCCATGGACATTCATGAAGAAAACGAAGTGCCACATCAAATGTTGCACCACCCCAATTTTCAAGTGAATAAAGATTATTAAATTTATGAGCTACATATGGTGATATATTTAATAAATCATGTGAACGAATTCTTGTTGCTAAAAGTGATTGATGTGCATCACGAAAAGTTGTGTCCATCAAGAGTAATTTTTTTTCATTTCTTACTGCTTTTGCAAAACCTTCTGGACCTTTTTCCAAAAGTATATGACGTAGACCTTTTGGCGGTTCCAAAATATCTTTAAATATTGAAAAAAAAAAAGGCAATATTAATTTAATTCTATTAGTTGAGGAATATTGAGGGTATTTTTTTTTTTTTTTATTATTTGTTTTCAATCAAACAAATAAATTTTGTTAAGCAACAAAAGCATATTTATTAAGTTAACAATTATAGAAATAAAAAGTTTGTTGTGATAAAAATAAAAGCCGAGGAAAACATAGCAAAAATGTTCGAAATATAATGATGTCATAGTTCTACCTGTAATGTCTGCATCTTCATCTTCAACAGCTGCAAGTTTAGTATAGTCTAAAAGAAAAAAAACGGAAAATTGCCAACGAAAAAAAAAAAAAAAAAAAAAAAACAAATAAATATATATAATAAAAATACATGCGAAATGAAATAATGATATTTTTATTTTTTTTTGTAGTTTTAGTTTTGAAAATTCTTCTATTCTAAATTTCATATGATTTTAAAATTTTCAAAACATGTATGTGAATTATTTTTTTTCTTCTTAAAAATAATGAATATAAATAATTTAAAAAAATATTATAAAAAAAACATAAAAATAATAATAGTGTAACACAAAAAAATTTAGCCAAAAGTAGTGATTCCAATAGCAAAGCTTCACTTGTGTTTTTTTTTTTTTTTTTTTCTCCATATATAATATATAAATATTTTCTTGTACTTTTAATTGTGCTAACTACGTAAATATATAAATAATAAAATAAATAAATGATAACTTACCAACAGGAATAGTTGGAATGTGAGGTTTAATTGTAGCTGGTTTAAGTTGTGTTGCTAATGGTGTACTTGGTCCATTAACAAGTACAGTACCAATATAATTAAGTAATTTTTGTGCTCTATTTCTGCTTGTTTGAAATTTAAATAATTGTGGATTTTCATCAATAAAATATGTATCAACATTTCCATTTAAAAATTTTTGATTTTCCAAAACATTAAGTAAAAATGGTATATTTGTTTTAACACCACGTATACGAAATTCTCTCAATGCACGATTCATTTTAGCACATGATGATTGTAAATCACAAGAATGTGCAATAACTTTAACAAGTAATGAATCATAATATGGTGATATTATTGCACCAGCAAATGCTGATGCTGAATCAAGTCTAATTCCCATACCTTCACCAGATCTAAATACTTCAATTCTTCCAGTATCTGGTTGAAAATTTTTAGCTGGATCTTCAGTTGTAACACGACATTGTATTGCATAACCACGTGTATGAATTTTATCTTGTGTCATACCAAGTTCAGGTAATGTCATACCTTCAGCAATTCTAATTTGTGATTGTACCAAATCAATACCTGTTATTTCTTCAGTAACAGTATGTTCAACTTGTAATCTTGCATTAACTTCAATAAAATAAAAATTACCAGTTTCATCAACTAAAAATTCAACTGTACCAGCATTTGAATAACCAACATGACGTGCTAATTTAACAGCATGTTCAGTCATTTTATTACGTACATTTTTATCAAGTGATGGTGCTGGTGCAATTTCAACAACTTTTTGATGACGTCTTTGTACTGAACAATCACGTTCATAAAGATGTACAACATTACCAGCTTTATCACCAAGTAATTGTACTTCAATATGACGTGGACGTTCAATAAATTTTTCAATAAACATTGCACCATTACCAAATGCAGCTTTAGCTTCAGATGATGCACGATTAAACATTTCACCAACTTCTTCCATTTGTCTAACAACTCTCATACCTCTTCCACCACCTCCATATGCAGCTTTAAATATAACTGGAAGACCATGTTTTTGACAAAATGACATTGCTTCTTCAGCTGTTGTAACTGGTCCATCAGTACCAGGTACAATTGGTACACCAGCTTCAATTGCTGCTTGTCTAGCAGCAACTTTATCACCCATTTGTTGTACAACTTTTGGACTTGGACCAATAAATCTAATACCAGCATCAACAACTGATTGTGCAAAATCTGATCTTTCAGATAAAAAACCATAACCAGGATGTATTGCATCAATATTATTTTCTTGTGCAATTCTAATTATTTCTGGAATGTTTAAATATGCTGCAACTGGTGGTAAACCTTTACCAACAATATATCCTTCATCAGCTTTTTGTCTATGCATTTGCATTTTATCTTGTTCTGAATAAATAGCAACTGATCTTATACCTAATTCATTACATGCACGAAAAACACGTATTGCTATTTCACCACGATTTGCAACTAATACACTACGTATTGGTTTGTACTGAACATCAGTACCAAAATTTAAATTTATTATGCGATTTATAGTACGTTGATGAGCCAAGGCCCTGCCTGCTCTGTGTGCCGCATACATATTAACTTATTTTATTTGAATGACTTATTATATTGAGGTAGAACAATATATAAATTTATTTTTTAATTTTTATATAATTATAAAGCTTTTTGTTATTAATTTTTTTTTATCATTTGTTGATTATTGTAATTTATATATTTTTTTAATTTGATGATGTCTTGGACATGAAATTTCTGCGTAATTATTCTGAAAAAATAAAACAAAATATATTATAATTTAAATGTGATAATTAGTTTTTATTTATTTATTTTTTTTAAATATAAAATATTTGAATTCCTTGAAATCTTTACAAGTTATTAAAAAAAAAAAAATTACGTGACAATTTTTCAACAGATAACTTTATTAACAATATGTCAACAAGTTTAAATTCCAGTAATTTTTTTTTACTTAAATCAACAAACAGACTTGTTTAAAATTTATCCAGTTTTACTTTCTTTTTTTTTTTTTTTTTTCAAATTAAAATTTATAATGCAATGATTATGTAAGACAAATCGAAAATTTATTTTTCTTTTAAACATCAAACTGTTGTCATGAAAAAATAAAAAAATAAAATATCTAAATGACTTCAGTTTAAAATATTGATGTGGTATCAAATGACCTAGACCCGACAATCTGATTAAAAAAAAATAAAGATAAATCAGTGTCTCGTAAACTTTCATGTGTAATAAAAATAAAAGGTAGATTGCTTTTTTTTTTTTTCTTAAACTTTGTTCAATATATTAATGTTCAACATGAAAAATTTTAAATTATGATAGATAATAAAGTATATGATAATCATGATGATATTGTACATTGATAACATCAATTAACTTTGATATATATTTGATATTTTCAATTGTCATAATGACACTTTTGACACTGACAATCATTATGTTCCTTTTATAGAAATATTTATGAATAATAAAATAAAAAAAAATAAATTGAAAATAAATTTTTTATTTGTTTCATTGTAATAATTATTTCAAGTGTTATATCATATAAAAAATATAAAAATAGACTTTTATAAATTTTTTTCTATTATCAATAATTACTTGATTTTATGAAAAATAATTTTTTTAAATGAAAATAATAATAAAAAATAATACCAATGCTTAATTGTAATGTTTGTTTGAAATAATATTATACTATAAACTTTGAAAGGGTCCAAAGTCCACGAGACTTTGACTGGTGCTATCAACAATCAACTTATTGAATGAAAAAATAATAATAAATCCTTAAGAAAATCCAAGATTTAAAAAATTAAATGATAATTAATTAAAAAATAAATAAATTTTAAGCATAAGAATTAATAATAATTATTAAATTTAAATTTAAATTTAAAAAAAGTTGGCACAATTATATGTGAATTCTAAAATTAATTATAAGCTTTGTTAAAATATAATATTACTATTATTAAATAAATAGATAAAAAATTCTTTTTTATTGAAATCAATAACATCATATGAAAGGTAACATTATCATTATTATATTATTTTTTGTTAAATTTGTTTGAGATTAATTAAAAAACGTTTATCATGTTATAAGACTTCTCAAGTAAAATTGAAATACTTTTGGCTTCTTGCCAGTCATGAAGATGCTGTAAAGTACTGATAAATTTGATGATGAATATAATTAAAAAAAAAAAAAAAAAACAAATAATTATAATACAACAAAAAAGACAAGTCTTAGTAGATTAAAATTTTTTAAAAAGATTGAACCTTTGATGAGAGTGTTTATCGATTAGATTGTATGGCAAATTTATTACCAACAATGACACTTGTCTAGGTCACTGGGCCGCTTGATATATTGATCAAGTATACTGGTTTTTCTTTTTTTAAAAAATCAAATCATCATTCAAACATAACTAGAAAAAATAAAATAAAAATAACAAACATAAAGTGTATTAAAAAAAATAAATTAGTTCATGTTTCAGACTGACTTTGTATTTTTAATTTATTAAAAAATAAATATCGATTATTGATGATTACATTAATGAATATTAATTATTAATATTTTATTTTTCATTAAAATCAGCTGACTATACATTGAAAAATTCGGTCAAGGATGAACCATGTTTTCATGATGCTATCAAGTGAAATGGCCAAAAAAAAAAAAAAACGTACATAAATATAAAATGATCTATGGAATATTAAACATTACATTGTATAATAAATAATAATTTTAAATTTAAATAGTATAAAAAACTTTTGATAAATAAAAAACCGATTTATTATTTTAATGTTTCTATCAAATATTAATTATAATTTTTAGTTAAAAATATTGTATATTTATTAAAGTAATTAAAGTATATATAATTAGGGTAAATTAAAAGTCGTGCAAGGTGACAGAAAAATCATAGTCATGTAAGCATATATTATTATTCTACAATTTATTATTTTTATTTCAATTTTATAAGTCGTAATTTGTTCATATACATGAGCAATAATTTCAACAATCTAAAAATTCTAAAAGCATTTACATTTCATGGATAAAACCACTTATTTTACTTCAAAGTATTATTTATTTATTTCATAATAAAAAAATTTGTATTACAAACTATTTTAAACTATCATTTTGATTTAAAAAAAAAAGATGAGAACAAAAATTTTTGTTTAATGTGCTACTAAAGAAAGACCTTTCACCCGAAAGTTAAATAAATTTTGATATCAAGTTTTAAATTAACATGTTTAATAATAATATTATAATTATATATAAAAATAAAAAAAATTAAAAATGTTGTGTTGTTATTAATACATGAGTGTGTGAGTTGGATAATTATTAATAAATAAAAAAATTAAAAAAAAACACTATTTGTAATTGAATTTGGATTTTATTAATTTATTATAAAATTATTATTATTATTATTTATTTTTTTCATTGAAATTATTATGTCATACTTACGTGTATTATGCCGGAGCAGAAGTAGTCCAGACTGTCCGGCTATAATTCTGTGGCCGTACTAAAAAAATATATAATTCAATCTCGTCTTTTGGCACACATGCGTTCACCAGTGTTCGACCTTTACTGAAATAAAATCAAGCAACTTGTTTTATGATTGTAATTGTGTTGCTGTGTACAATTGATACATACCCATTACCCATATATATTTCTTGATATGATGATTACAAAAAAAAAGAAAAAAATCAACAAAAAAATTAAAAAAAAAAATAAATAAATAACACATACACACACAAAGGATGTTTGTTTTTATGTCATATTCATGTAAGTGTCAAAAAAAAAAAAAATGGCGGACATTTTACACTGCCATCTAGTAGTTTTTTTTAAAAGTAAATTTGAATTATATAAAACGTAAAAAAAAAAAAAAATATAAAATGTTAAAAATAAATATATTGTTAAAAAATAATTAAGACTATATATAATTAGAAAAAAAAATTAACATATTTGTTATTTATTTTTAACTTTTTTAATGATTTTATTTTTGTTTATTTGTTATTTTATTTTTGTTTATTAGAGGTGTTAAATAAATATTTTTTAGATTCATTATTATTTTTTTTTTACATCAATAGGCCATTTATTTAATCAATTTAAAGTCAACATTTTTTTTAGGGTAAAATAATCATTAATGATTATAAAATTAGGGTCGACAATATCACATACATCCTCGGTATATTGTTCATAACATTTATTTAATGAAATTATTAAACAAAATTTAAAAAAAAAAATACTTTTTTTGAGTCATAAACATATACCATTTTTAAATGACATTAATATTTTTTTTTTTTTATCATAAGTTTTGTGTTACTCATGTAAAATTAAATAATTTAAAAACATCTTTGTTATTATATATAATTTCTTCATCTTTTCTTCCTGCCTTTATATTTTTAAAAATAAAAAAATTAATCTTAAAAAAATATAAATTTTATTTATAAATAGGTAATATAATTATTATTTTTATTCATTTTTTTTTTTTTTTTTATATTTTTAAATTCAATTTGAATATTTTTTTTAATTTATAATTTATGTAAATTAATAAAAATTAATATATACAAATTTTTTTTTTATAGTCTTGTTATCGAATGTAACAAAGAAAAAAATTTATAACAATTTCACTAATGTATAAAATTTTTTTAAAAACAAACGTAACATTTTAAAATAAATTTATAATATTAAAATTTTATAGCCTGATTGATATGTATTTTAAATTTAATTAAACATTGTTTGGTAATTTTAATTAAAATGCGTTATTAATCTCAAGACCTTGAGTTTAAATGTATTTCTTTGATATCTTGCGTAACTTTACAGTTTTTTTTATTTCTCATTTTTTATTTTGAAGAAAAAATTTATTTGATGAGATCTCAAGGTCACAAAAAGTTCGAAGACTTGTTTTTTTGAATAATGATATTTTAAAATTTACATTAAACATATATTTTAAAACAGCTAGATTTTTTTTATTTTGTTATCCATAGATAATCTATATAGAACCACCAATAAATTATTTTTTGCAAATTGATTTTAATAAAACGTAATCCATGAACTTTGTTTTATCAGTAATAATTTATAAATAAAATATGCATAATGTATTTAAATGCATATGTTAATTTTTAAAACACTGATTTATGCAGAAAAAAAAAAAAGGTAACATGAATTTATTATATTTTATATTTTTGAAGATTAAATTTTAATATATCATGATTCATGAGCAAATAATTGTTTCATTTATATTTTAAAATATATAAAAACTAAAAAAAAAAGAATATTAATTTATCAAATTATATATATACAATAATATTTAAAAATTATTTTAAATAAAAAAAATAAATTTATCTCATTAAAATTATTTAAAAATGTCTGTTTTTTTTTTTTTTTTTTGGTAAACGAAATAATATAAATTTAATCATACGTTTTTAAACATACAATTCTTAGTCATTATTACTTATTATTTTTTGCTTTTTTTGTTTTCAATACACCAGTGGATCCTCTATATTACTCAATTTCTGTTTTATCATTTTAGAAATAACTATTACATAGACCATCAACAATGATAGTCCCATAAAAATCACTGATATGCCTAATAATAATTGTCCTGTCTTTTCAAATTTCTGAAAAAAACAAAAAAATAATTTTATCATTTTTATATTGATCAATATTTAAAATATTCTCTGCATGCACAAGTTAAGCTAAAAGCACAGCATAAATTTAAATTATATTGTCTCTTTTGTTTATAAAAAATTATACAAGCTTTTAAAAAATTATAAAAATAATAATGAATTTTGACAACAAATAGAACTTAATTTTCTTTGACTCCTTAAATCAAGTAGTTAATAAATAATCAATAAACCAATAATTAAAATTTGTTTTAAAAAAAAAATCTAATAATCAATAAAGAAAAATTGTTAATTATATTTGCTTTGATTTACAAAGTAATTGATTCAATTTGATTATTAAAATTAAATGATAATATAATTTTTTTTCTAGTTATTTTACCTTAAAATTTTCATATGATGTTGGTTGTTTATTCCAAGGTTTTATTGTACCTTCAGGTGTTTTAAATATCAAACCCTGAAGACTCAAATCATGTGCTAGTACACTTGTTGTAATATTACCTTTTTTATACGATGTTATACCAGATTCCATATACATTTGTGGTATAGTTTCATTTTTACGTAGTTTAAGTGTAACTCTAGGCATTTTTGATTTTTTAAATGTACTTGTTGAACTTTTCAATAATGTTTTTGTTGTTGCTGTTGTTGATGGATTAACATTATCATCAATATTTAATTTTGTTTCATCTTTTAAAATTTTAAAAGTACCGTTGGTTGTTGAATCCAATATTGCTTCTAAAAATAATAAATCATAATATATATATATATAAATTAAATATATTTTTACTTTTAATAAGTACCTTGATTTAAATTGATAATTGAAGAATTTGTTTCAATTTTTAAAGAAATAAATTTATCAATATTAAAATCAATCACAGATTTATGTTGATGATTAATAAAAGAAGTATTATCTTTTTTTTTTATAATACGTATTGTTGCTGTTTGACTATCAGGAATAATAATTTTTATAGATTCAATTTTTATCCATATAATTAATGACAGTATTAATAATACCCCAACAATGATAATTTTAGTGTAAGTAAAAAATAAAATTTTTTGTATTTCTGATGATAATAGTGGATTATTTTTCACTGTTTTTTTATACATTTTTGAATTCTATAACATAAATACATTATTAATTAATTTAAATTATGATAATATATAATAGTGCTCATTAAATATTAACATAAATATAAAAAAATTAAAAATACTCAAAACAATCATAGCAGATAAAAAAAATTAAACAAATATAAAAGTATTTTAACAGTACTTACATTGTTTGATGATTATAGAATTCGAAAGTAATTGATAATTTAAAAAAATATTAATACTTTTATCAGATGTATCCCGGTGAATGTCAACTAAGGACTATACGTAGAATAGTCTGGACTCTGGATATGAGCAGATGTGAGGGTATAAAATAGGATAAAAATAGAATTGAGGAGAAAGGGTTGATAATTAAAAGCACAGAAAATTAAAAGCGCTTGCGCAAAAATTTATTCTTTTTTTTTACTCATGGGGGTTTACCTGATGTAGTTTCCATGGCTTTTATTATATAATATTTTTTATATTTAACTTTAATAAATATAAGTTTAATTTCACCTTTTAAATGATGAATTTATATCTTTTCACATTTATATTCAAGACGTTCAGGTGTTGCTAAAAGCAAAATAAAATATACAAGACTTAAGCTTGTTTATCATGTGTATTTTATATATTACATTAATTAGGTAATAGAAAAATACGTATTGATTAAAATTTTAATTGGAAGACATTATTTCGTTGATTAATATTTCATCCCCTGAGGATTATTAAATTTAAATATAACATTAAATATAAAAATTATTTTCAATTCAATTGATTTCAAACTTTAATTGTTTTTTTTTTTTTTTACTGCATTGTTGGCATTGCTGTTGATGATGTTATATCTGTTGCATCATCTGATCTCCAAAGTTGTGTTATTGTTTTAGTCTGAGTATGAAAATTAATTCCCTAAAAAAAAAAAACAAAAATTAATATAAATAAAATATAATAACAGATAGTTTTTAAATTTATTTTATGTATTTGTTAATTCAAAATAACTTACGTATTTTCCATAGAAATGATTATCACCAAGGAATGATCCTTTATTACCAGTAAAACTGAACATTGGTAATGGGACTGGAATTGGTACATTAATACCAACTTGTCCAGCTTCAATTCTGTCAACAAATGTTCTTGCAGTTGCACCATTTTTTGTAAATATTGCTGTTCCATTACCATATGGACTATTATTTATAATATTAATTGCATCATCCATTGTATCAGCAAACATAACATTTAAAACTGGTCCAAATATTTCTTCTTTATAACATTTCATATGAGGCTAAAAAATATTAATAAAATTCAATAATATTTATAAAATATTATCTTTTTTTAATTAAAATTATTACCTTAACATCAGAGATAATTGTTGGTCCAACAAAATAACCATTCTCATAACCAGGCACAATAATATTACGTCCATCTAAATCAACTTTAGCATTTTCATTAATACCAGATTCAATAAGTTGATGAATTCTAATTTTAGATTGTGATGATATAACTGGACCTAAATCAGCACCAGATATATGACCAGCATTGACTTTTAATTTTTTAGCAGCATCAACTAATTCTGGTAACCAATCTTTTGATTTACCAACAAATATTGCAACAGATAATGCCATACAACGTTGACCAGCAGCACCAAATGCAGCACCAACAATTTGTGATATTGTTTTATTTTTATTAGCATCTGGCATAACAATACAATGATTTTTTGCAGCCATATTACATTGTACACGTTTACCATGTGCACTACTTTGCTTGTAAATATATTTACCCTAAAAAGAAAAAAAATTAAAATAAAGCCAAATTAAATATTGTATTAAAAAGTCTTGAAATAAATTAAAGTTGAATGAACCAAAGAGGGTCAATATGAGGGTCAATTTGTAATATTATACAGGCAACGAATATTTTTTGATAGTCATTGTTAAATATTCAATTAAATTTTGAATATAGGGGAAATAATAATTATATAATTTAAAATATAACGTACAGCTTGATCTGATCCAACAAATGATACAGCTTTAATATCTGGATTTTCACATATAAAATCAACAGCATCATGTTGACCATGAATAATATTCAATAGACCTGGTGGTGCACCAGCTTTATTAAATAATTCAGCAAGTATCATTGATGCACCTGGTACTCTTTCTGATGGTTTTAATATTGTTGCATTACCACATGCAACTGATATTGGAAATGACCATAATGGTATCATTGCTGGAAAATTAAATGGACATATTGATGCTGTTACACCAAGTGGTACTTTGTAAGATATTATATCCATATCTGTTGCAACATTTGGAGTTGATTCACCCTGTTGAAGTGTTGGAATTGCTGTACAAAAATCAACGACCTCTGAAAAATTTAAATAATATATATATGTAAATATTAATATATTTTATTTTAAATTCTAAATAATGCTAATTATATATTTTTTAATTATTTTTATTGTAAACCCACGTAGACCACGAAGAACATCACCTTCAGCATCTGCCATTGTTTTACCATTTTCTTTAACAATATTTTCAGCAATTATTTTCTATAATTAAAAATAATTTTGTATAAATAAATAAAATATATACGAGTTTAAATTTGCCAGTAAAAACGTAATATTCTTACAGAATTTTCTCGTATAAGTGCTTGATATTTTAGCATAAGTGTTTGTCTAGTAAGGACACTTGTATGTCTCCATTTTTCATATGCTGTTTTTGCACTATCAACAGCACTTTGCATCTCAGTTTTTGTTGATTTTGGAGTACGACATATTACTTTATTTGTAGCTGGATCATGTACATCAATAAATTCAGTGCTTTTTGACTCAAAAAATTGTCCATTGATAAATATTTTCACCGAGGGGGCAGAATTGCTATATGACCTTTTGGCAAGATGCATCTGCAATCATAAAATAAACATTATAAAACTAATATTTAATTTTTTAATAAACTTATATTTATTTCATTAAATTTTGTTATCAATACCAAATTGTCTTCGTGTTGGTTTATTGACAATTTAAAACTGATAACGATGAAAATAAAATAAACAACCTTCATCGACTGATTAACTCAAATTATCATATTAATATTCATTTATTTATTCAGTATCTTATTTTTTGTATTTATATTTTATTCATAAGTGTGTTTAACTAAATGTGTTTAATTTGAATAATAATTTTAGTGATAAGAAAATTTAACTCTATTCGATAACAAAGAAACAATCATTTATAATAAAAGTAAAGACAAAATTTGATAAATAAAACATATCAATCATAACAACTTTTGTTTTAAACTATTTACTGTGAATATATTGTTGATACTTGAACAATAAATCTATAAATCGAAACCAAATGATAAAATTTCAAAAAATTTAGAAATAAAAAAATAAAAATTTAACAATAATCAATAGACATGTAAAAATAAATAAAAACATATTGTTTATAATGAACAATAATTTGCCATACCTCACATTTTGCTGTCCTTGCAAGTAAAGCCATTTTGTAAAACTGACGTGTTTAGGTTGTTAGAGTAATTACAATAAATAAGATGATACTCTTGTGACTTCTGGATGAAGAATAATTGCTCAGTAATTGGTAGCATGATAAAAAGGCACTTTCGCTCTGTGTTAGTATTAAAAAATATGTACATATATCAATATATATATTTTATAAACACCTTATCTTCTTATTCTGTTTTTTGTTTTTTTTTTTAAGTGATAACAATAACAATAATAATAAATTTAAATTTAAATTTTAGATGGTAATGAAAAGATCTATATTACCGAACTGATTTCACTTTATAAAAAAAGTACAGCCAACTTGAGAAACTTAAAACACTTAAAAGTCTGGAGGTTTTATATTTTACTTAAATTTTGGTGATTTTAGGAAAGGTGACAACTGTTTCAATATTGACATTGTTTTGAACTGTGTAATAAAATATTATAATTAGAATCTAAAAGCCGAGTATTTCTTGAAATATTCTATGTTCCTACTACAAATCGACTTGATTTTATTAAAACAATGCTTCTTCAGTCATTATATTCACCTAATACAAACTCAAAATTTTCGCAAGAAAAAAAGAATTCGAATACCTGTTTGGTCGCCTGATACAAATTTGAAAATTAAAAAAAAAAAAATTTGAACACCTCTTCGAATACTGTATTCGCCTAATACAAACTCGAAAATAATTATGGAAAAAAAATCAAATAACTCTTCAGTCGATATGATTGCCTAATAAAAATTCCAATTTACAAAAATCATGAATTTCTATTAGGGCGATAGAATGATCAAGAAGCATTCGAATTATTTTTTTTGGATGTATTTCAAAAGAAAAATTGGGAAATATTGATCTTTGAAGAAAAAGAAATAAAGCATCGTATACCTCTTGCCAAGTTCTGGAACCCTGATCAAACTTAATGATTTTTCAATTTTTTTTGAATGCACCAGGTCAAAGAAAAAAAAAGGTCCTGATCCTGGAAAAAAACGGGGAACGGCATCGGATACCTCTTGGCCAGTTCTATAACCCTGTTAAAACCTCACATTTTTCCGATTTTTTTTAAATGCACCAGGTCAAAAAAAAAAAAAGTCCTGATCCTGGAAAAAAACGGGAAACGGCATCGGATACCTCTTGGCCAGTTCTATAACCCTGTTAAAATCTCATATTTTTCCGATTTTTTTTAAATGCACCAGGTCATTTTTTTAAAAAGTCCTGATCCTAGAAAAAAACGGGAAACGGCATCGGATACCTCTTGGCCAGTTCTATAACCCTGTTAAAACCCATATTTTTCCGATTTTTTTTAAATGCACCAGGTCAAAAAAAAAAAAAGTCCTGATCCTGGAAAAAAACGGGAAACGGCATCGGATACCTCTTGCCAGTTCTATAACCCTGTTAAAACCCCATATTTTTCCGATTTTTTTTAAATGCACCAGGTCAAAAAAAAAAAAAGTCCTGATCCTGGAAAAAAACGGGAAACGGCATCGGATACCTCTTGGCCAGTTCTATAACCCTGTTAAAATCTCATATTTTTCCGATTTTTTTTAAATGCACCAGGTCATTTTTTTAAAAAGTCCTGATCCTGGAAAAAAACGGGAAACGGCATCGGATACCTCTTGGCCAGTTCTATAACCCTGTTAAAATCTCATATTTTTCCGATTTTTTTTAAATGCACCAGGTCAAAAAAAAAAAAAGTCCTGATCCTGGAAAAAAACGGGGAACGGCATCGGATACCTCTTGGCCAGTTCTATAACCCTGTTAAAACCTCATATTTTTCCGATTTTTTTTAAATGCACCAGGTCATTTTTTTTAAAAAGTCCTGATCCTAGAAAAAAACGGGAAACGGCATCGGATACCTCTTGGCCAGTTCTATAACCCTGTTAAAACCTCATATTTTTCTGATTTTTTTTAAATGCACCAGGTCATTTTTTTTAAAAAGTCCTGATCCTAGAAAAAAACGGGAAACGGCATCGGATACCTCTTGCCAGTTCTATAACCCTGTTAAAACCCATATTTTTCCGATTTTTTTTAAATGCACCAGGTCAAAAAAAAAAAAAGTCCTGATCCTGGAAAAAAACGGGAAACGGCATCGGATACCTCTTGGCCAGTTCTATAACCCTGTTAAAACCCCATATTTTTCCGATTTTTTTTAAATGCACCAGGTCAAAAAAAAAAAAAAGTCCTGATCCTGGAAAAAAACGGGAAACGGCATCGGATACCTCTTGTCAAGTTCTATAACCCTGTTAAAACCCCATATTTTTCCGATTTTTTTTAAATGCACCAGGTCAAAAAAAAAAAAGTCCTGATCCTGGAAAAAAACGGGAACGGCATCGGATACCTCTTGGCCAGTTCTATAACCCTGTTAAAACTCATATTTTTCCGATTTTTTTTAAATGCACCAGGTCAAAAAAAAAAAAAGTCCTGATCCTGGAAAAAAACGGGGAACGGCATCGGATACCTCTTGGCCAGTTCTATAACCCTGTTAAAACCTCATATTTTTCCGATTTTTTTTAAATGCACCAGCTCATTTTTTTTAAAAAGTCCTGATCCTAGAAAAAAACGGGGAACGGCATCGGATACCTCTTGGCCAGTTCTATAACCCTGTTAAAACCTCATATTTTTCTGATTTTTTTCAAATGCACCAGCTCATTTTTTTTAAAAAGTCCTGATCCTAGAAAAAAACGGGAAACGGCATCGGATACCTCTTGCCAGTTCTATAACCCTGTTAAAACCCCATATTTTTCCGATTTTTTTTAAATGCACCAGGTCAAAAAAAAAAAAAGTCCTGATCCTGGAAAAAAACGGGGAACGGCATCGGATACCTCTTGGCCAGTTCTATAACCCTGTTAAAATCTCATATTTTTCCGATTTTTTTTAAATGCACCAGGTCAAAAAAAAAAAAAGTCCTGATCCTGGAAAAAAACGGGGAACGGCATCGGATACCTCTTGGCCAGTTCTATAACCCTGTTAAAACCTCATATTTTTCCGATTTTTTTTAAATGCACCAGGTCATTTTTTTTAAAAAGTCCTGATCCTAGAAAAAAACGGGAAACGGCATCGGATACCTCTTGGCCAGTTCTATAACCCTGTTAAAACCTCATATTTTTCTGATTTTTTTTAAATGCACCAGGTCATTTTTTTTAAAAAGTCCTGATCCTAGAAAAAAACGGGAAACGGCATCGGATACCTCTTGCCAGTTCTATAACCCTGTTAAAACCCCATATTTTTCCGATTTTTTTTAAATGCACCAGGTCAAAAAAAAAAAAAAGTCCTGATCCTGGAAAAAAACGGGAAACGGCATCGGATACCTCTTGTCCAGTTCTATAACCCTGTTAAAACCCCATATTTTTCCGATTTTTTTTAAATGCACCAGGTCAAAAAAAAAAAAAAGTCCTGATCCTGGAAAAAAACGGGAAACGGCATCGGATACCTCTTGCCAGTTCTATAACCCTGTTAAAACCCCATATTTTTCCGATTTTTTTTAAATGCACCAGGTCAAAAAAAAAAAAAGTCCTGATCCTGGAAAAAAACGGGAAACGGCATCGGATACCTCTTGTCAAGTTCTATAACCCTGTTAAAACCCCATATTTTTCCGATTTTTTTTAAATGCACCAGGTCAAAAAAAAAAAAAGTCCTGATCCTGGAAAAAAACGGGAAACGGCATCGGATACCTCTTGTCAAGTTCTATAACCCTGTTAAAACCCCATATTTTTCCGATTTTTTTTAAATGCACCAGGTCAAAAAAAAAAAAAGTCCTGATCCTGGAAAAAAACGGGAAACGGCATCGGATACCTCTTGTCCAGTTCTATAACCCTGTTAAAACCTCATATTTTTCCGATTTTTTTTAAATGCACCAGGTCAAAAAAAAAAAAAGTCCTGATCCTGGAAAAAAACGGGAAACGGCATCGGATACCTCTTGGCCAGTTCTATAACCCTGTTAAAACCTCATATTTTTCCGATTTTTTTTAAATGCACCAGGTCATTTTTTCTAAAAAGTCCTGATCCTGGAAAAAAACGGGAAACGGCATCGGATACCTCTTGGCCAGTTCTATAACCCTGTTAAAACCCCATATTTTTCCGATTTTTTTTAAATGCACCAGGTCAAAAAAAAAAAAAGTCCTGATCCTGGAAAAAAACGGGGAACGGCATCGGATACCTCTTGGCCAGTTCTATAACCCTGTTAAAACCTCATATTTTTCCGATTTTTTTTAAATGCACCAGGTCATTTTTTTTAAAAAGTCCTGATCCTAGAAAAAAACGGGGAACGGCATCGGATACCTCTTGGCCAGTTCTATAACCCTGTTAAAACCTCATATTTTTCCGATTTTTTTTAAATGCACCAGGTCAAAGAAAAAAAAAAGTCCTGATCCTGGAAAAAAACGGGGAACGGCATCGGATACCTCTTGGCCAGTTCTATAACCCTGTTAAAATCTCATATTTTTCCGATTTTTTTTAAATGCACCAGGTCATTTTTCTAAAAAGTCCTGATCCTAGAAAAAAACGGGAAACGGCATCGGATACCTCTTGGCCAGTTCTATAACCCTGTTAAAATCTCATATTTTTCCGATTTTTTTTAAATGCACCAGGTCAAAAAAAAAAAAGTCCTGATCCTAGAAAAAAACGGGAAACGGCATCGGATACCTCTTGGCCAGTTCTATAACCCTGTTAAAATCTCATATTTTTCCGATTTTTTTTAAATGCACCAGGTCATTTTTTTAAAAAGTCCTGATCCTAGAAAAAAACGGGAAACGGCATCGGATACCTCTTGGCCAGTTCTATAACCCTGTTAAAATCTCATATTTTTCCGATTTTTTTTAAATGCACCAGGTTAAAAAAAAAAGTCCTGATCCTGGAAAAAAACGGGAAACGGCATCGGATACCTCTTGGCCAGTTCTATAACCCTGTTAAAATCTCATATTTTTCCGATTTTTTTTAAATGCACCAGGTCAAAAAAAAAAAAAAGTCCTGATCCTGGAAAAAAACGGGGAACGGCATCGGATACCTCTTGGCCAGTTCTATAACCCTGTTAAAACCCCATATTTTTCCGATTTTTTTTAAATGCACCAGGTCAAAAAAAAAAAAAAGTCCTGATCCTGGAAAAAAACGGGGAACGGCATCGGATACCTCTTGGCCAGTTCTATAACCCTGTTAAAATCTCATATTTTTCCGATTTTTTTTAAATGCACCAGGTCAAAAAAAAAAAAAAGTCCTGATCCTGGAAAAAAACGGGGAACGGCATCGGATACCTCTTGGCCAGTTCTATAACCCTGTTAAACCTCATATTTTTCCGATTTTTTTTAAATGCACCAGCTCATTTTTTTTAAAAAGTCCTGATCCTAGAAAAAAACGGGGGAAACGGCATCGGATACCTCTTGGCCAGTTCTATAACCCTGTTAAAACCTCATATTTTTCCGATTTTTTTTAAATGCACCAGGTCATTTTTTTTAAAAAGTCCTGATCCTGGAAAAAAACGGGAAACGGCATCGGATACCTCTTGGCCAGTTCTATAACCCTGTTAAAATCTCATATTTTTCCGATTTTTTTTAAATGCACCAGGTCATTCTTTTAAAAAGTCCTGATCCTGGAAAAAAACGGGAAACGGCATCGGATACCTCTTGCCAGTTCTATAACCCTGTTAAAACCTCATATTTTTCCGATTTTTTTTAAATGCACCAGGTCAAAAAAAAAAAAAAGTCCTGATCCTGGAAAAAAACGGGAAACGGCATCGGATACCTCTTGTCAAGTTCTATAACCCTGTTAAAACCCCATATTTTTCCGATTTTTTTTAAATGCACCAGGTCAAAAAATAAAAAAAGTCCTGATCCTGGAAAAAAACGGGAAACGGCATCGAATACCTCTTGTCAAGTTCTATAACCCTGTTAAAACCTCATATTTTTCCGATTTTTTTTAAATGCACCAGGTCAAAAAAAAAAAAAAGTCCTGATCCTGGAAAAAAACGGGGAACGGCATCGGATACCTCTTTGCCAGTTCTATAACCCTGTTAAAACCCCATATTTTTCTGATTTTTTTTAAATGCACCAGATCAAAAAAAAAAAAAAGTCCTGATCCTGGAAAAAAACGGGGAACGGCATCGGATACCTCTTTGCCAGTTCTATAACCCTGTTAAAACCCCATATTTTTCTGATTTTTTTTAAATGCACCAGATCAAAAAAAAAAAAAAGTCCTGATCCTGGAAAAAAACGGGGAACGGCATCGGATAC
>WSYQ01000169.1:0-28876 GCA_011426435.1 Lysiphlebus fabarum
TGTTTAAAAGGTAAATTTAATTTGATGATTTGGATTGTATATTTTAAATATTTATGTTTTTCAATTTTTTTTTATTATTATTTATTAATTTAATTAATTTATTTATTTATCACAATGATAACATAATAATCGTACAAGTGTTACCCCGAGCCCAATGTTTTGCCTTGGCACCTTGAATTATTGCCGTAACTGACATCATTGGTTTTTCTTTTTTCATCATCTTGAATTTGTTGATTTTATTATCTTAAATATATTCAACTAAACATCTAAATATTTACACTAATAAATTTTCATTTGGTATATAATAAAGCTCATTTTATCACAAAAAATATTTAATACGTATTTTTTTTTAAAAAATCACAATAATTAAAAATAAATTTTTTTGATTTATTTTTATTAAAAATATATATTTCCGTACTAACAACACATTTTACTACAACTGAATAAATTGAGTAAATTTATCGAACGAATAAATAAAAAAAAAAAAAAAAAATTAAATCAAGAAAAAATGAAAATTATATAAAAAAAAAAAAATTCAAGGCCAGTACATCAGTGTGTTTGTATGACACTCACGTGGGTTGCATCAAGACAATCGATATTTATATTTATTTATTTATATTAAAGACTAAATTTATTTTAAAATGATTAATATTATTATATTCCTTCAGGACAACAACATATTTTTAAAATAATATTATTATTTTTTATCTTTAAATTAAGAAAAAGTTCAAGGTTTTTAAGATAAATATGTCCACGTCCGGAATATATTCACACACATACTAAATATTTATTAAAAAAAATAATAATAAAATAAAAAGATAACATGTATGTTGTATATCTTTCAAGACAGATGTCTGTCTGTAACTGCAAATATGCATATAATTTTATGTGATTAGCAAAAATCATTATTATTTTATTGACGCCATTAAGAAATATAAAAAAATAAATAACAACTTTTTATATATAATTCAAGTTCAATTAATATAATTAATTTTTTATTTTTTAAAATCACATAATTCTTTGACAATTATTAAAACAAATTAACACTTAATAATTTAATAGAATTATTTTTTTATTTAATTTCTATTTATCTGTATTTAACACGATTAATGTAAATTTATTATCATCAAATTTTAAATTAAATTAATTTAAATATATTTTTAAATAAAAAATAATCATTTTATTTAATTTAAAAATAATAGGAAATTATTATAAGGTAACACTGTAACAAATCATATATTAATACATATTAAATTAATAATAAATTAATTGTTGATTAATTTTAATAAACGCAACGGTCGAATATTATAGTCGCGAACCGGCGAACGACTGAACACTGAAGTCAGAATGAATTCAATTTCTCAAGTACTGAAACCTGTGTTATATACATATGTTATTTTTTTATTTTTTTTTTTTTATATATTTTTTTTAAAGCTGATATTTGTGTGCAACGATGTCATATGAATGACGTACACGATGGCCGACAATATATATATGCATATATCCTATCATTTTACTAAACATAATATGCCAAAAAAAATTAATAAATAAATAATTTATTTCAATAAAATTTGGATGTTAAATTGTCAAATTAAATTGTTAAATTTTAATATAAATTTTTTTGAATTTAAATTATTATCATTTTAATTATTGATTATATTTAATTTTGATAATTTAATTGATATAATTTGTTTGTTTGTTTATTTATTTATTTATTTTTTTTTTTTTTTGCAATAATAAATACGCCCTCGCGCAAAATCAGAGTTCTAGTTTTCTCATCCAGGGATAAATCTATCTCTGTTGTTTTATAAAACTGGGCGTTATGGAAGCTAGCTATTCACTGCCCTGGATGACCTTCTCTAAATCTTTATTCAAGGCTATTTCTGCAGATAAATAATGACAAACCCGTTTTTATATTTTAATAATACATTTGTCATTTTTATATATATATATTATATATTGTTCATGTTAACTCTACCTTATCACTATATTCTAAAATTTTATTTACTTAAAAAATTTTTATACATATTTTTGCTTGTGTCATTGTTATAAATAAGTCATTATAATTATTATTTATAATAGTTATATTTATTTATGAAAATCATGCTTAATAAAAAAAAAACATACAAAATACTTTTATCAAGTTTTCAAAAATGATTTATAATGTTATTAAAAATCAAAATAGAGAAATTAATTTTACATATTTTATTTGAATTCAAATAAATATACAATGATAATTTAATGAAAATTTTTAATGATAGTATTGTGTTATTAATTGAATGTACCATTGTTTAGATGCATGAAAAATAAATAAATAAATAAATTTAACATTATTTAAGTAGTAAAAGTGGTTGTCAAGGTTAATATTTTTATCAATGCTTGACTACTCTACTGGCATCTGATCGTTATTCATAACTATTATATATAATAAAAATAATAATAATAATATTTTCAAGGAAAAAAATATAAAAAATATTAATAATAAATATAAATATTATTTCAAACAATTGAGTTAATATTGTAATTTTTTTTTTTTGTATGAAAAATTTTTTAACAATATTGTTTAAATTTTATATTAAAATAAAATTATATGAATGATTATAACAAAAAATAATTAAATAAAACCACTTCCTGTTACCATATTTTGAGATGGTCAGGTGCTATTCTAAATATAATAATAATAATAATATTTTAATTTAGCAATATAAATAACCTTGAAGAAAAAAAAAAAAAAAATGTTAAAATTTAGTTAAAAAAATGACATCAAGTTTTTGTGTTTTTGATTAAATTTGTTTGATTGTTTTTTAATTATTTATTATAAAAAAAAGTAAATTAATTTTTTTTTCTGTAATATGTTAGTTTGTGGTAACAATTTATCAAGGATAAATAATTTACTCGATATATAATAAAATAGTTATTTCGAAATGATCTCATCGTTTAACTCTTTTACCGTTATTCATGAATTTTGTTTTTTTATAAAATAAAAAATATTAACAGATGAAATATTTTAAACTCAATATCAAGGATAAATAATAATTAAATTAAATAATTTATTTATGATTATAATTATCTATAAAATTTAATTTTACAGAAAAAAAAAACTAAAGAAATTTTGAAGAAAAATTTGAAAATTATTCGAAAAATAATTTCAATTTTCAATAAAAATATTTATAATGAATAAAAGATATAGAGCACAATTTATAAAATATTTTTATAAAAATTTAAATAATTATAATTTAATGAATAAAAAGTTAAAAATAAAATTGATAAATATTTTTGATTTCAAATATGGAGCACTAAAAATGGTATAAATTATCAATAAAATATAATTTTAAATAATTTAAATATATTAATATTAAATAAACAAAGTGAAAAAAAAAAATAATAATTCAATAAATAATTTATACATAAAATAAAACGAAAAAAAAAAAAATCGAGTTTTGTGACCTATTTTATAAACATCAAGTCGGTTTCTGGGTTACATAAATTGGTTCATCCTGACATTGACCTAAATATATATTTTACACTCTTTTGTTATGTTTCTAATATGCGACATCTACCTGTGTCCTATTTCCTATAAAATTATGTCAAGGACATTTATACACAAACAATGTAAAAAATAAATTTATCAAATAACATAAAAAAAAAGCTGCAAAGTATTATTGATTAAGCAACTCAGAGAGAAAAAATATATATTTAAATTTCATATAGAAAGTTGCTACCTCTCATCATTTGTATATTTATTAATATAAAAATTTTATATAAAAACAAAAAATAAAATTATCAAATATATTTATAAATTTATTTAATAATAATATTGTTAAAAAGCATTAAATTATTTTCCTTATTTGGTAATGTTTCTCAACACAATTACTCCAAAATTTTTTTTTAAAAGACTCTTCCAAAGTGATTATTATTTAAAGTATTTTTTAGAAATTTAAATTTACATACATATACATTAAAATAATTAACATTTGTGTTATTTATCATAAATAAAATATAATTTAACTAAATTTAAAAAAAAAAAAAAAAAACAAAATAAATTTATCTAAAATTTATATTTTATATTCAAAAAAAAAATTAACTCAACTATTTATTTTTAATATTTCAAATGATAATTTTTAATGTTTAATATATTTATAATTATTATTTATTAAAAAAAAAAAAAACAAATTAATTTTGATAATTTTGACGATTGAAAATGGAATCTCTCATACTACACACATATACAACGACAAACACAAGTAAAAATAAAAAAAAAGAAACAAGGCAGTGACATATATAAAAATTATAAAAAATAAATAATTATAAAATTCATTATAAAGAGAATTAATATTATATTATTAATAAAATTATATTAAATAAAATTCATAATTATTTAAATAATTAATAATTAATATGTTAAAAAAATTATGATAAATGCGGTCACTAAACTAGATCCGTTTACGACCCTGACACTGCCACAATCCGCTGTCACGATTTGTGTCAGTTTTTTTTCAATATTGTTATAAATATATCTATATATATTTTATTATTATAATATTTGTTGTTTTTGTTATTATCATAATAATTAATTTAAAACTTACCCCTTAATTTTAATTAATCACAAATTTATATATTAATCACCACAATTATATAAATATTAATATAAAAAAATTTTTATTATTTATAAATAAATATATTTTTTTCACCCTTCTCTTTTTAGTTCAGGCCCTCCACTAGGTTCTTGAAATATAATGTTATTTTTTTTTATACATATACTTGAGAGAGTGTATAAACATGGCCGGTTAGTTAGTAGTTCGGCTTGTCACCATTACTCCAAGGTCGTTGAACTATTTTATAATTATTATTTATTTATTATAAACAATATATTATTAATTTTATAATTATTATTATTATATTATATTAATTTTTTTATAATTATAATATTGTTTTATTAAAATGGAGCAATTATTTTTGGGTTTTTATTTTGACTTTTGTTGTGTGTGTGTATGTAGTTGTTGACCTGATTGTAGATGGCACTTGCGACTATCATACATATCATACAGTATCATATGTATCATACAGTAACATACGTAACATACGTATCATACGTATATAAAATACCACGTGATCACGGGTGATCGTTTCAAAACGCCAATCAGATTCAAGTAAATTTGAAATTCAGGCGCTAAGTTTAAAAAGTGAAGCGCCAAATTCAAATTGCAATGCACACGCGCAGAAAATGACGCTATGACACCAAGGCAGCGTTCGATAGCTGGCCGAGGGCCTCGGCCTGGGCCAACAGAAAGACAACTTGATAAATCAAAAACTCGCTATGAGAAAAAACCATTCAAATATTTGACATTATAATGGAACAGTGCTGGCACTACGACCATATGAAATAAACCATGATAGAAAAACGGCCGGATTTTTGGCCTCGGCCAGCTATCGAACGCTCCCCAATGCTTTTTTTTTATAATACATATATTAGGATTAGGATTAAGATATTAAGATATATTTACATATAAAAAAACAAGTTTTGAATAGAACGGGATTTTTCTTCAGTTCTGTAATCTTTTAATTACAATTGACTTTTTATTTTTCAATGAATTGACTATTACTAAATGCATCTTGGTCTACATTCGTAACCGATGATGGTATAGAAGCAACTTCAAAGATGAATAAAATAAATTACAATTTCTTAACCTTATCTCTCACAACAATCATCGCATTACTGACTATTAACTTAAATTACTTAATAATTTTTAAGTGTTAAAATTACTAGGCAGTAATAAATTTACTGATGACTCTGCCATGAAAACTCTTGAAAATTCACCAGGGTAGCTATTCTTGACTCGATTATCCCACCTACACGGGATAACATGAAAACGCCTGAAAATGATTTAGTTTGATATTTTCATGGAATTTATTTTAGTCTATATTTCTGCTTACAGTAGCTGATACATTATAAACCTGTTTTTAGTGTCATGGTGTTGCATGGTGTCACGTATTTTTTTTTATACACATCACTTTCACTTTTTTTCTTCTTTTATTGAAATATTTTTTATTTTCTTAGCAGATTTTAATAGACCCAAGCTGTTTTAGTTGATGTCGGTTTGTCTTGTATATTAGTTCGTCGCAAACTAATTTAAGAAATACAATATTAAAGAAATACGCATAATTATTGATTAAAAGTGAAAAAAAAAAACATTTAAATACATGATGATAACTATACATTTATTATTTATCAATTCAATGGTGATTGCATTATGCTTTGCGGATTGCATTTCGCCTGATATACACAGTATGTGGTATGTCGATAGTATACCACAGGATAAACGAGTATGGTTGGTGCTCAGTAGTGATTCGACATACGAACATATAAAAAAATGGTATTGTAAAAGAGCAATTTTGTCAGTTAGAGTTGAAGAAAATGTAAAAGGACAACAAGTAGATCTTTCAGTAAGAAATTTTTATGATTTATTTTTATATAAAAAATTAACTGCGTCAGTTTAATTATCATATCAAATATATAATTATATTATAATATTTAATAAAATTTTTAATATCAATGATAGATAATTATGTGGAAAGGTGACAACCATAAGTACAAAATAGAATATTTTTCGAAAAAAAATTTGTCTATGGAGACACTTTATATCGATATAAATGAGCAATTTGTAAAAAAAATAAGACTAATTTTTACAATAGTTGCTAATCATGGTTTGTTGATATGTTTATTTAAATGTTTTGTTATTATTATTATTATTATTATTATTATCATAATATTTTTTTTATACATATTTATATAGATCAAGAAATAAAACATATGGTGGTTTTTTATGAATTGAAAGTTCATGATTATAGGTAATTAATTATTTATTTATGTTATTCATTCTTATTATCTTTTTTTTTTTTTTTAATAATTTTTATTGTTATTTTTTTTTTTTTTTTAGTATCAACAAATTTATGAATAATGTCTTTGATTTGAGTTCATTTGATGACAATGAATTCAACAATACAATTCATAATGAGATTGAAGAAAGTAAAATATATTTTAAAAATGTGGTAAAGCCTCAGTTCGCCCATTATGATAAGTGGGATATGAGTACAAGAGAACATGTTAAGTACATGGATAAGAGATAAGAGATTTATTAATAAGTATAATAAATACTAGCACAATGTAAATAATATTATTTAATTTTAAAATAATTTTTTGAGTGTTAGTAGTGGTGATTATTATTAATTATTAGATACATTTTTTAAATGACAAATATTGTTTAAAAAAGTTGTTATATTTTGTTTCGATTCAAAAAATAAAAAAAAAACAAAAATTTCAATTAGAAATAATATTTTACTGTTCTATCAATTATTGAATAAATCTATAAATTGATAATATAATCCTCAAGATTATCGTTCAATCATCAATGTTATTTACATCAAATAAATTACATGATAAACAATTAGTTGTATAATAATATTCATTGTATTTAAATACTCTAATTGTTTTAATATAATTGTGGTATAAATTGATTTTATTCCTCCACCAATTATTCCAATGTTAATATTATTTTTAATACAATTAACTTTAGAAGATAAATTTATATAAATATTATTCCAATATTTATCAGGAACATTTGGTACATGATGTGAACATGTTACAGCACTTGCATAAAGTGATACAAGATATGGAAGTGACATCATTTTCCATTCTGTATCAGCTAAATCAATAGCAACAATTTCTTCTTCAGCAAGTATTATCAATGCTTCTGGAGATTTTATTATATTGATTCTTTTTCATTAACATCATTTATAAGAAATTATAAATTTTCATATATAACCATCAAGAGGCACGGTAGTGCCTCGAGTCAAGTATGAGAAAGGAAATTTATATGTGCGTGTAAGAGTAACTACCCTAGCGGATGCGTCGACACCTATTCGATCGTGTATCGACACTCTAATGTTGCGCTCAGTCGACAGCGATTTGAGAGCAATTCGACAGCATATATAAAAAAATTATAAATAAATATTTTTATTTAATAATTTATTATATAAATAAATATATCAAAAAAAACATCCAAACTATCAATAATAAAGTGTCTTATAATTTTTAAACAATTAAAAACAATGAAAAATCAATGAATTAGATAGCTCTCAATTTGCTGTCGAAAGCTTGTCGATTCAGTGTCCAAATATTCCGGTAATAATGACCGAGTCAATTACCGATGAATCCTGTAAGGCTCAACTGCTTTCCGACTGGAGTAGATATACGAATCGTGTGAACCTAACCTCTTTATCATGTATTATTTTAACTCTTTTTTTAATATTATAAAACATATTAAAGTCAAGATTTTGTCAGTTTAAATTGTTGTTATTTTAATATTCCATTTATTTTCCATTTTTCTAACTTATTTCTCTTATTCGGCTCTTGGGAATTACGTTTTACATATGCTGTCGAATTGCTCTCGAATCGCTGTCGACTGAGCGCAACATTGGAGTGTCGAGCAGGGTTGTTAACATGGAGGGTTTTTGAGTTGTTTACAATTATCCATGGATAAAACGTTTGAAACGTTTAAAACAGGATAAAACGGATAAAACCCACCTGATCTCTCGTAGGCTCAAACTTTCCCTCTTACCGACTATACTTACACTCCTAACCTGTCAAACAATTGTTGTTTATTTAATAAACATTAATAATATCAAGTTTATAAAATTTATAAACATAATATTTATATCATTTATTTATGAACAAATTTGATGATCATATATTTAAAAAAAAACATATTAATAACAACAAATTTATTTAGGTTCGTTTGTTTGTTTTGGTGGCAGTTACCAATTTCGCCACTAGATGGCGACGTTTTATACAAATGGATAAAACTAAGGATGTTTTAAACTATGTTTTATACATTAACAACCCAGGGTAGCTATTCTTGACTCGATTATCCGCAAGTTATCCCGAGCGACTGGGATAACTTTTTTGTCGCAAAACATGAAAATTTTAGCTTAATTTGTATCCTTTTCAATGGTTTACATCAAACGACTAAATCATTTTCAGGCGTTTTCATGTTATCCCGTGTAGGTGGGATAATCGAGTCCAATTGATAATTCGATTGGTATAACTTTTAAATTTATCGCGAAAGTCTAAATTTGCAAAAAAAAAAAATATTAATGATTAAAATGATCACTCTGTATATTAATTAATAATAAAAAACATTAATAATCAAAAAACATTTAGCAGCTGTCAGTTGGGTGGTCCAGGAGCGATATTGCGCCCTCTTTATTTAATTTTTAAAACTTCATTTTATAGTCTTTGTTTACACTGTTAATAATATTATTTATTATTATAATTAATTTATTAATTTATTATTGTAATTAAAAAAATAATGTAATATATTTTGAGTTATTATTTTATTTGTTATTTATAATTATTTATGGCACAATTTTTTACTCATTTTTTTTTTCTTGTTCGCTGGTGTAAAACAGACTTTATATTGACTTTTGGAAAATATAAAACAACATAAAAAATATATTTTTTAATTAGTGTAGAAGAAAAAATGAATTATTAAAAAATAAATAAAAAGGTATTAATTAATTAAATTATTATTATAAAATAAATATAAAAATGTATGTTTTTATTTTTGTTTTTTTTTTCTAGAATATAATAATGGATAATGTTATAAACAATTAATATATTTAATGTAGAAACAAAAAACAGAATATAAAAATGATTCGTTTATTTCATCCATCAATGCCAAGAACAACAAGAACATTATTTAAAACAAAATTAAAATATATAATATTAATAATTGTATTAATTGGAACACTTGATTTATTTGGAGCATTTACTCATTTATTTGAATATTCATATGATAGATATTTTACATATCCATATGAGGGTGATGTATTTCCATTTGTTGATGCATTAAAACATAATCATAAACCAAAAGTAAAACCAATAAATGAATATAATTATGATTATATTTATGATTTAAAAGATCATTGTATTGATAATAATTATCATAATTTACGTATTATATTTTTAATTAAATCAGCAATACAAAATTTTCAACAACGTGATGCTATTAGAAAATCTTGGGGTTTTAAAAAAAGATTTTTTGATGTACCAACAAGAACAGTATTTTTAATTGGTATACATAATAATGATAATGAATTACAAAATAAAATAAATCAAGAATCAATTAAATATAAAGATATATTACAAATTAAATTTATTGATTCATATTATAATAATACAATAAAAACAATGATGGGAATAAAATGGGCATTTAAAAATTGTTTAAATTCAAAATTTTATATGTTTGTTGATGATGATATGTATGTATCTGTTAAAAATGTATTAGCATTTATTAGAAATCCAGCTTATTATCCAGATTATTTAAAAGAACCAAGTAGAATGGGTAAGAGAGAAGCTAAATATTATTCATATCATTTTAATAATGAAACTTATGTGCCAATAAATATTACAGATAATACAGTATTAATTAATAATAATAATAGCAATAATAATAATAATAAAACAATAAATCTAAATAAACGTAAACGTCGTCAAATATTTGACATTGAATTACCAGATAATGTTAGATTATTTGCTGGATATGTTTTTAAATCATCACCACATAGACATAAAACATCAAAATGGTATATATCATTGGATGAATATCCATATGATAATTGGCCACCTTATGTTACAGCTGGTGCATATATATTATCTAAAAATGCACTTATTGATATGTATTATACAAGTTTATATACAAAACATTTTAAATTTGATGATATTTATTTAGGACTTGTTGCTAAAAAAGCTGATATTGAACCATTTCATTGTGATGAATTTCATTTTTATAAAAGAGATTATACACCATTTAATTATAAATATGTTATTGTATCACATGGTTATAATAATCCAGATGAATTATTACAAATATGGAATGAACAAAAAGCATTAGGTAATGCATAAAATAATTTGCCAAATATTTAATAATCAATTGTAGATAATTTTTTTATTCAATTTTTATAGATTAATTTATTAAATTATTAATAAGTAGAAAAAAAAAAAAATTAATTATTATATCTTAAAAAAACATTTACATTAAATATTTAATAAAAATTGAAAAAAAAAAAATATATAAAAAAAGATTTATTATTATTTACAATTTTGTACTGATTTTAATCGCTAAATATCAATTATTGAGTCGATTTTTTACAGTTTAATTTTAATATTATTATTTTAAATAATTATTGTCTACGATGTTGTTGATCAATTGTATTAGTTTTTATCAATGTTTCATGAAGAACAGATGCTTCTTTTTTTAACATATTTAAAAGTAACTGTGAACTTTCAAGTATCTAAAAATAATTAAAATTAAAATTAAAATCATTTTATAGGTACATATAAAAAATATATATTTTTTCTTAAAATTAATTTACCTTTGTATATGCAGCTTCTGTTTCAGTAATTGTTTTATCATATTCATTACGTACAGATATTCTTTTACCAAGACATTCAGTTAAACGTACTAATTTTGTTGACATTTTTTCAATTTCATTTTCTAATTTTATTTTATCTTCTTCTTGTAAATCAATTTGTTTTTGTAATTCAGCACGTCGTGATTTCATATCTTCTAAATCTATAATAAATATTATATTAATTTTAAATATTGTTTGTTTATATAAAAAAATAATGTAAACAATTAAACTTAAAGGTTATATACCGCGTTCCAACTCACACTTGACGAGTTCCTGATTGTAAGTTTGTAATGCAGCACCATGTTGTGACATATTTAATAATAAAATATTAAATTATTAAATATATTTAATAATAATATTAAAATATTTAGTTGAATTTGTTTATAAATGATGTAAAAAAATGAGCATTTGTATTGAATGACACTTTGACAGTGGTGGTTTGGAGTAGGGGGTTGTTTTCAATTGGTGTCCACCATTTTTTAGATCCAGTTGCAAACAAGCCTTACATTTTATCTTGATGTTCATAATTTTATGTCCTTGAATAAGAAACAATTACTTATAAAACATTATGCTTATTTTTTTAACTTAAATGATAAAAAAAATTATTATATAAATTAAACACCATAAATATATATCCCATCAATAATTGTTTATTAAATTGTCTTTTTTTCAGTACATCCTTTTTTCTCAGCAACATTTTTTTTCTTTAGCTATTTATTTTCATTTTCGTTTTAAATTAATTCCTAAACATAATTGTCTAATGTCTATCTAATGTCTATCTAATGTCTAGCTTGGGTAAATAATTGTAAAGTAATTATTTCTCATCTGTTTGATATTTTCATGTAATTTATTTTAGTCTATATTTCTGCTTACAGTAGCTGATACATTATAGGCTGCATAGGAAAATGCATAGGAAAATAAAGGTATATAATTTCTAAGGTATATGTAGTTGCAAAGGTGTATATAATTGCTAAGGTATATATAAATACTTAGGAATATAATTGCGGATAATTTTTTATTACCCATGCATGGTTAGTAGATCTTGCTAAGGTATATATAATTGCAAAGGTATATGTAATTGCAAAGGTATATAAAGGTATATAAAGGTATATAAATGCAAAGGTATAAATGCTAAGATAAGAAAAGAACTTAGAAAAAAAAAAAATTTATTTGCCAAAATAACATAAACTAAGTCCCTTATAAACTTGGTAAAACTAGACATATTTATAAGAAACACTACGAATGGTAGAAAGGCCAAAATCAAAGATAATCTTTGACCCTCACAGCCGGCGGGCACGGGACCATTTTCAGCATTTGCCTTTTTTATACACATCACTTTCACTTTTTTTCTTCTTTTATTGAAATCTAACAAAAAACAAAAAACAAGTATTTTGTACAAAAAAAAGAGTCAAGTACTCGAAATTGTAGTCAATTTGTAATGTAACTTGTTTTGCCATTAATTAATCTAAAATGTTAAAAAAAAAAATAATAATAAAAAAAAAAAATTGTACTTGACCCTGCTAAACATAAGATTGAATAATGTTGGCTTAAAATTTAATTTTTAATTTAGGAAAAACTACGCAGGGTCAAGTACAATTTTTTTTTTTTATTATTATTTTTTTTTTTAACATTTTAGATTAATTAATGGCAAAACAAGTTACATTACAAATTGACTACAATTTCGAGTACTTGACTCTTTTTTTTGTACAAAATACTTGTTTTTTGTTTTTTGTTAAGGCCCTTGTCGACTAGCATAGTTTTTCAACAAAGTTCTATGCCATAGCACTTTGGTCACTATATATCACCAAAAACTCACTAAAAAATGGCCGCTGAGGACTATGCTGGAAAAATGCTGCGTGCAGCATTTTGAGCATAGTTCTGCTAACTTCACACTCGTTTTTTTAGATGCAGCCAACTTTGAAAAAAAAAAAAAGCGGCATTTATAGCTTTTTTGTTGTTCTTTGTTTACAGTTGTTTACAGTCTACATTAATTGATTGATTGACTGTCAGAATATCGTATTGTCATTTGTCAACAAGAGTAAACAAATAAAAAAGGTTATGCGTTTAATTATTTTTTGTTGTGATTTTACGAATGTTGGTAGAGCTGGAATCATTTCAATAAACGATTATAACGCCGCCCTATAGCCGTCACGGCTGAACTATTTCTACCCAAGCGCTATGCCATAGAACTTTTTAGAAAAACTATGCTAGTCGACAAGGGCCTTTAGATATCACATCTTTTTGTAAAGTTTTTCTTGAAATTTATATTATTATATTATCAAGAGGCACGGTAGTGCCTCGAGTCAAGTACGAGAAAGGAAATATATATGTGTGTGTAAGAGTAACTATCAAGAGGCACGGTAGTGCCTCGAGTCAAGTACGAGAAAGGAAATATATATGTGTGTGTAAGAGTAACTACCGTGCCTTATTATACACGACACATTGGTGACCCCTTCCGTCCCCAATTATTTATGAATCAATTAAAATATGATGGAATCAATTAAAAAATACGGGGTTTTGTAATGATCCCATAAATCAATGTCAAGCTTTTTTTTAAAAAAAAAATCAGATTTTTTAGTGGCTTATTTTTTTTTTTATTGAACAATCAAATTAACGGTTGCGATTTTTTGGCTGAAAAACCAGATTTCTGATTTTGTTAAGTTGGTAGTACAGTATAAGATTATAAATTTTTTTTTTTTTTAACTTTTCTCACTTGCTCATTTTTGTTGGCTGCACTGCAGAGTTGACATATGAATATATGATAAATATTGCAATATTGTATATTAAAAATAATAAACATCAAATGATACACCGGTAAAATAATTATAAATAAAAATTAAACTTGATATATAAATTGTGTATGTTTCAAGAAAAACTTTACAAAAAGATGTGATATCTAACAAAAAACAAAAAACAAGTATTTTGTACAAAAAAAAGAGTCAAGTACTCGAAATTGTAGTCAATTTGTAATGTAACTTGTTTTGCCATTAATTAATCTAAAATGTTAAAAAAAAAAAAATAATAAAAAAAAAAAATTATACTTGACCCTGCTAAACATAAGATTGAATAATGTTGGCTTAAAATTTTATTTTTAATTTAGGAAAAACTACGCAGGGTCAAGTATAATTTTTTTTTTTTATTATTTTTTTTTTTTTTAACATTTTAGATTAATTAATGGCAAAACAAGTTACATTACAAATTGACTACAATTTCGAGTACTTGACTCTTTTTTTTGTACAAAATACTTGTTTTTTGTTTTTTGTTAGATATTTATATATCATCAACTTTAATTTTTATTTATAATTATTTTACCGGTGTATCATTTGATGTTTATTATTTTTAATATACAATATTGCAATATTTATCATATATCTATTCATATGTCAACTCTGCAGTGCAGCCAACAAAAATGAGCAAGTGAGAAAAGTAAAAAAAAAAAAAAATTTTATAATCTTATACCGTACTACCAACTTAACAAAATCAGAAATCTGGTTTTTCAGCCAAAAAATCGCAACCGTTAATTTGATTGTTCAATAAAAAAAAAAATAAGCCACTAAAAAATCTGATTTTTTTTTTAAAAAAAAGCTTGACATCGATTTATGGGATCATTACAAAGCCTCATATTTTTTAATTAAATCCATCATATTTTAATTAAATTTCTAAAAATTGGAGACGGAAGGGGGCAAAATATTTGATGTATAATATAGTCACGGTAGTTACTCTTACACACACATATAAATTTCCTTTCTCATACTTGACTCGAGGCACTACCGTGCCTCTTGATATTTTTTATTTTCTTAGCAGATTTTAATAGACCCAAGCTGTTTTAGTTGATGTCGGTTTGTCTTGTATATTAGTTCGTCGCAAATTAATTTAAGAAATACAATATTAAAGAAATACGCATAATTATTGATTAAAAGTGAAAAAAAAAAACATTTGAATACATGATGATAACTATACATTTATTATTTATCAATTCAATGGTGATTGCATTATGCTTTGCGGATTGCATTTCGCCTGATATACACAGTATGTGGTATGTCGATAGTATACCACAGGATAAACGAGTATGGTTGGTGCTCAGTAGTGATTCGACATACGAACATATAAAAAAATGGTATTGTAAAAGAGCAATTTTGTCAGTTAGAGTTGAAGAAAATGTAAAAGGACAACAAGTAGATCTTTCAGTAAGAAATTTTTATGATTTATTTTTATATAAAAAATTAACTGCGTCAGTTTAATTATCATATCAAATATATAATTATATTATAATATTTAATAAAATTTTTAATATCAATGATAGATAATTATGTGGAAAGGTGACAACCATAATTACGAAATAGAATATTTTTCGAAAAAAAATTTGTCTATGGAGACACTTTATATCGATATAAATGAGCAATTTGTAAAAAAAATAAGACTAATTTTTACAATAGTTGCTAATCATGGTTTGTTGATATGTTTATTTAAATGTTTTGTTATTATTATTATTATTATTATTATTATCATAATATTTTTTTTATACATATTTATATAGATCAAGAAATAAAACATATGGTGGTTTTTTATGAATTGAAAGTTCATGATTATAGGTAATTAATTATTTATTTATGTTATTCATTCTTATTATCTTTTTTTTTTTTTTTAATAATTTTTATTGTTATTTTTTTTTTTTTTTAGTATCAACAAATTTATGAATAATGTCTTTGATTTGAGTTCATTTGATGACAATGAATTCAACAATACAATTCATAATGAGATTGAAGAAAGTAAAATATATTTTAAAAATGTGGTAAAGCCTCAGTTCGCCCATTATGATAAGTGATATGAGTACAAGAGAACATGTTAAGTACATGGATAAGAGATAAGAGATTTATTAATAAGTATAATAAATACTAGCACAATGTAAATAATATTATTTAATTTTAAAATAATTTTTTGAGTGTTAGTAGTGGTGATTATTATTAATTATTAGATACATTTTTTAAATGACAAATATTGTTTAAAAAAGTTGTTATATTTTGTTTCGATTCAAAAAATAAAAAAAAAACAAAAATTTCAATTAGAAATAATATTTTACTGTTCTATCAATTATTGAATAAATCTATAAATTGATAATATAATCCTCAAGATTATCGTTCAATCATCAATGTTATTTACATCAAATAAATTACATGATAAACAATTAGTTGTATCAATAATATTCATTGTATTTAAATACTCTAATTGTTTTAATATAATTGTGGTATAAATTGATTTTATTCCTCCACCAATTATTCCAATGTTAATATTATTTTTAATACAATTAACTTTAGAAGATAAATTTATATAAATATTATTCCAATATTTATCAGGAACATTTGGTACATGATGTGAACATGTTACAGCACTTGCATAAAGTGATACAAGATATGGAAGTGACATCATTTTCCATTCTGTATCAGCTAAATCAATAGCAACAATTTCTTCTTCAGCAAGTATTATCAATGCTTCTGGAGATTTTATTATATTGATTCTTTTTCATTAACATCATTTATAAGAAATTATAAATTTTCATATATAACCATCAAGAGGCACGGTAGTGGCTCGAGTCAAGTATGAGAAAGGAAATTTATATGTGTGTGTAAGAGTAACTACCCTAGCGGATGCGTCGACACCTATTCGATCGTGTATCGACACTCTAATGTTGCGCTCAGTCGACAGCGATTTGAGAGCAATTCGACAGCATATATAAAACGTAATTCCCAAGAGCCGAATAAGTTAGAAAAATGGAAAATAAATGGAATATTAAAATAACAACAATTTAAACTGACAAAATCTTGACTTTAATATGTTTTATAATATTAAAAAAAGAGTTAAAATAATACATGATAAAGAGGTTAGGTTCACACGATTCGTATATATCTACTCCAGTCGAAAAGCAGTTGAGCCTTACATGATTCATCGGTAATTGACTTGGTCATTATTACCGGAATATTTGGACACTGAATCGACAAGCTTTCGACAGCAAATTGAGAGCTATCTAAATCATTCATTTTTCATTGTTTTTAGTTGTTTAAAAATTATAAGACACTTTATTAATAATAATAAGTTACCCTGGGTAGCTATTCTTGACTCGATTATCCGCAAGTTATCCCGAGCGACTGGGATAACTTTTTTGTCGCAAAACATGAAAATTTTGGCTTAATTTGTATCCTTCTCAATGGTTTACATCAAACGACTAAATCATTTTCAGGCGTTTTCATGTTATCCCGTGTAGGTGGGATAATCGAGTCCAATTGATAATTCGATTGGTATAACTTTTAAATTTATCGCGAAAGTCTAAATTTTGCAAAAAAAAAAAAATATTAATGATTAAAATGATCACTCTATATATTAATTAATAATAATTGCTAAGGTATATATAAATACTTAGGAATGTAATTGCGGATAATTTTTTATTACCCATGCATGGTTAGTAGATCTTGCTAAGGTATATATAATTGCAAAGGTATATGTAATTGCAAAGGTATATAAAGGTATATAAAGGTATATAAATGCAAAGGTATAAATGCTAAGATAAGAAAAGAACTTAGAAAAAAAAAAAATTTATTTGCCAAAATAACATAAACTAAGTCCCTTATAAACTTGGTAAAACTAGACATATTTATAAGAAACACTACGAATGGTAGAAAGGCCAAAATCAAAGATAATCTTTGACCCTCACAGCCGGCGGGCACGGGACCATTTTCAGCATTTGCCTTTTTTATACACATCACTTTCACTTTTTTTCTTCTTTTATTGAAATATTTTTTATTTTCTTAGCAGATTTTAATAGACCCAAGCTGTTTTAGTTGATGTCGGTTTATCTTGTATATTAGTTCGTCGCAAACTAATTTAAGAAATACAATATTAAAGAAATACGCATAATTATTGATTAAAAGTGAAAAAAAAAAACATTTAAATACATGATGATAACTATACATTTATTATTTATCAATTCAATGGTGATTGCATTATGCTTTGCGGATTGCATTTCGCCTAATACATTCGATAGTATACCACAGGATAAACGAGTATGGTTGGTGCTCAGAAATGATTTGAGATACGAACATATAACTAAATGGTATTGTAAAAGAGCAATTTTGTCAGTTAGAGTTGAAGAAAATGTAAAAGGACAACAAGTAGATCTTTCAGTAAGAAATTTTTATAATTTATTTTTATATAAAAAATTAACTGCGTCAGTTTAATTATCATATCAAATATATAATTATATTATAATATTTAATAAAATTTTTAATATCAATGATAGATAATTATGTGGAAAGGTGACAACCATAGGTACAAAATAGAATATTTTTCGAAAAAAAATTTGTCTATGGAGACACTTTATATCGATATAAATGAGCAATTTGTACAAAAAATAAGACTAATTTTTACAATAGTTGCTAATCATGGTTTGTTGATATGTTTATTTAAATGTTTTATTATTATTATTATTATTATTATCATAATATTTTTTTTATACATATTTATATAGATCAAAAAATAAAACATATGGTGGTTTTTTATGAATTGAAAGTTCATGATTATAGGTAATTAATTATTTATTTATGTTATTCATTCTTATTATCTTTTTTTTTTTTTTAATAATTTTTATTGTTATTTTTTTTTTTTTTTAGTATCAACAAATTTATGAATAATGTCTTTGATTTGAGTTCATTTGATGACAATGAATTCAACAATACAATTCATAATGAGATTGAAGAAAGTAAAATATATTTTAAAAATGTGGTAAAGCCTCAGTTCGCCCATTATGATAAGTGGGATATGAGTACAAGAGAACATGTTAAGTACATGGATAAGAGATAAGAGATTTATTAATAAGTATAATAAATACTAGCACAATGTAAATAATATTATTTAATTTTAAAATAATTTTTTGAGTGTTAGTAGTGGTGATTATTATTAATTATTAGATACATTTTTTAAATGACAAATATTGTTTAAAAAAGTTGTTATATTTTGTTTCGATTCAAAAAATAAAAAAAAAACAAAAATTTCAATTAGAAATAATATTTTACTGTTCTATCAATTATTGAATAAATCTATAAATTGATAATATAATCCTCAAGATTATCGTTCAATCATCAATGTTATTTACATCAAATAAATTACATTAAATTGTATTACAAAATTTTTTTTTTTAATTTCGAATATTTTTTTTTGGTAATAATTTTTATTAAAGTTGAAAATTTTTTTTTTTTTATTTAAACAAATTGTTTATATTTTTTTTTATAAATTTTATCAAAAAAAACATCCAAATTATCAATAATAAAGTGTCTTATAATTTTTAAACAATTAAAAACAATGAAAAATGAATGATTTAGATAGCTCTCAATTCGGTGTCGAAACCATATATGTAGTATTACATATATGGTCGAAACGCGGTCGAAAGCCGGTCGAAAGCCTGTCGAAAGCTGGTCGAAACGGTGTCGAGACAGTGTCAACGCGCATACTGTATATTCAAAGTTGAAAATTTTTTTTTTTTTATTTAAACAAATTGTTTATATTTTTTTATTAATTTTATTAAAAAAAACATCCAAATTATCAATAATAAAGTGTCTTATAATTTTTAAACAATTAAAAACAATGAAAAATCAATGAATTAGATAGCTCTCAATTTGGTGTCGAAAGCTTGTCGATTCAGTGTCCAAATATTCCGGTAATAATGACCGAGTCAATTACCGATGAATCCTGTAAGGCTCAACTGCTTTTCGACTGGAGTAGATATACGAATCGTGTGAACCTAACCTCTTTATCATGTATTATTTTAACTCTTTTTTTAATATTATAAAACATATTAAAGTCAAGATTTTGTCAGTTTAAATTGTTGTTATTTTAATATTCCATTTATTTTCCATTTTTCTAACTTATTTCTCTTATTCGGCTCTTGGGAATTACGTTTTATATATGCTGTCGAATTGCTCTCAAATCGCTGTCGACTGAGCGCAACATTAGAGTGTCGATACACGATCGAATAGGTGTCGACGCATCCGCTAGGGGTTGCTGTTGTTTTCGATAATGATGATGATGATGATGAAGAGGATGAAGGATTTTTTTTATCTTTGTCCCGATTACTTGTATCTTTGCTTGATGATGAGGACGATGAGGATGATTTTGTTTTTGAAACAGATACATCACCACTATTACTGTAGTTACCACTTGTTTTATTACACGACGATGACGATGATAACGACGACGAAGATGGTGAATTATTAGCAGCTGATTTTAATGCTGAAATACTTGGTTTACCAGAACTTGTTGAACAACCATGTTTTGGTGATGATGTACCATGTTTTGGACTATTATGCACAGGTGAATGTTTTGGACTTGGTAATGATTTACTTGACGTTGATCTTGTTGATGATGTTGCTGTTGTATTTGGACTTGTTATTGATTGTTTAATTGTTGTTGATGATGATTTTCCAACAAGTGCTAACGGACTCGTATGTGTTGGTGATGGATTAAATATTCTTAATGTTGTTGCTCGTGATGATGGACATGTTGGTATATGTGCAGGTGTTAAATTATTTTTCAGAAGATGTCTTGTCTCATCTTCATAAATGATACTCGTAGCAATTGATGTAGCAGCTGTATTATCTGATGGTGGAGGTGATTCAATATCAACATTATATTTTCTTGTACGATACCAGATAGTTGTACAGAACATTAGACGATGGATCAAGCCATGTGAGACGTTTATCAAATCGAGACAAAAAACAAAAACCATTTTATTATTTCATTGAAATTCTTTGTATCATTCCAGATCCAATACAGACATATAAAATATAATAAATAACAGATTAAATATGCAACAATCAGGTTCATAAGCTTTTCATTTTCTATATTATTTGTCAACAACCATATCAATATTAATGCACTTATAATAAGTGGTAATATACCATACACTATTATTGAAACTTTTATTGAAAATATGACGTTGCTAGTAATTTGCCATATTTCCTTGTTTACATTATCATAATCACAGAACATCCATCCAAATATTACCAAAACAAATCCTAGCGTCCATTTCAATAATATTAAAACAAAATACTCAGTATCAACACCAAGTATTTTTTTGACCATATTGTCTTTTTTACATATATATTAAAAAAAAAAAATTTCTATGTTTTTATTATTTTTCTAATCAAATTTTCAAAATTTACAATTGTTTAAATAATAAAACCGGGATTATCTATTAATTTTCCGGCATTTGCGTATTAGAGGTAAAAGGGTAGGGTTTTCCGCATCATTGACGAAAAAATGATCTAAATTTTTAAAGAAATTATAATCGTTTAAACAATAAAAGATGAATAATTTACTATTCATCTGTCATTTGCGAGAATTTTAGAGTTAGAAGGGTAGATTTTACCGGATCATTAACGTTGAAAAAAATATCTAACAAAAAACAAAAATTAAAATTTTATGTACAAAAAGTGTCAAGTATTCGAAATGTTAGAAAATTTATTTTTGATTCATGTAAGTTTAAATTGTTAAATGAAAAAAAAAAAAAAAAATCTACAAACAATCAATACAAGTAATATTTGATAAATTCTGAAAAATAAGAGGAAAAAAAAAGAAGAAATAAAATTATGAAGCACTTGTACCAAAAGTCCGGGTGAACGGATCCGGGTTGCCTTATTTAAATCGGATCAAATTCGGAACATGACTTTGACAAAAAAACAAGATCAAATTTGAAGCAGGTTATCCTGTTCCGATTATATTTAACAAAAAATAAATAAAAAATACAGTTAGTTATAAAAAAAAAAAAAATAGTCGGAGACATGTATATTTTTAAAAATAATATAAAACAGGTAAAAAAAATAAATAAATAAGCTCTGATGAGAGGGAAATATACAAGTCCAGAATATACAAGGAAAAAAGAAAAATCCGTGATTTCTCCTTAATGTGCAATGGTGCAATCTTAATTATGATTGTTTGACGCCGTTGTTTGCCGCGTGCACGAAAATTCAACTGCATTTATTACCAAGAATATAACGGATGATAAATATATCAATATTATCTTATTTTATCTTCGTTTTAATTCTTAATCTCACACAGAGTAACTTATTTTTCTCATCTTTTTTAATATTACCAAATGAACTGGTTGAGATGATGATGATGATGATGATGATGATGATGATGATGATGATGATGATGATGATGATGATGATGATGATGATGATGATGATGATGATGATGATGATGATGATGATGATGATGATGATGATGATGATGATGATGATGATGATGATGATGATGATGATGATGATGATGATGATGATGATGATGATGATGATGATGATGATGATGATGATGATGATGATGATGATGATGATGATGATGATGATGATGATGATGATGATGATGATGATGATGATGATGATGATGATGATGATGATGATGATGATGATGATGATGATGATGATGATGATGATGATGATGATGATGATGATGATGATGATGATGATGATGATGATGATGATGATGATGATGATGATGATGATGATGATGATGATGATGATGATGATGATGATGATGATGATGATGATGATGATGATGATGATGATGATGATGATGATGATGATGATGATGATGATGATGATGATGATGATGATGATGATGATGATGATGATGATGATGATGATGATGATGATGATGATGATGATGATGATGATGATGATGATGATGATGATGATGATGATGATGATGATGATGATGATGATGATGATGATGATGATGATGATGATGATGATGATGATGATGATGATGATGATGATGATGATGATGATGATGATGATGATGATGATGATGATGATGATGATGATGATGATGATGATGATGATGATGATGATCTTAAAATTTTAAATAATAAAATTACTTACTTATCAGTGTCAAACATGCAACTACACAGTATAAAAAACAATAAATGTATTCAGACACGTCCATGTTTTTTAAAAATTTATAAAAAAATATTTTAATTAAGAGTTCTAGAGTTTCTTTTAATGCCACAGCTATACTAAATTTCTGATCAACACAATATGTTAATATTCAGCACCCCACTATTCCCTGGTGGAAAAAATATCCCGCCAAATATCCCACCACAATATATGGTAACCGCCAATGCTTTCTTGGTGGGTTACATATCTCGCCAATATCCTGCCACAATATATGGTAACCGCCAATGCTTTCTTGGCGGGTTATGTATCCCGTCAATATCCCGCCACAATAATCTCTCCGGATTTTCTCCGAATTTCTCCGGATTTTCTCCTGACTTTCTTCGGATTTCTCTGGATCGACTCCGGATTTTCTACGCAATTAAGACTTCCGGAGATATTATTCCGGAGTTTTTTCGGATTTTCTCCGGATTTTTTCAGAAAAAATTTCTTTTATTTTTCGTATTTAAACTCTAATTTCTAGTTTTTTTATTGATTTTTCCATTTTTTTTTGTTTTTTTTAAGCAAAAATTCCGAAAAATATCCGGAGATATTATGAAAATAGTCTGGAGATTACTCCGTAAATATCTCCGAAAGTCTCAGTTACGTAGAAATTCGGAGGAATCTAGAGTAAGTCCGGAAAAGTCCGGAGAAATCCGGAGAGAATTTTTACCAGGGTTGTATTGTTACTCTTTGGTGTTGAGTATTGAAACGCACTCCTTGTATTTCATTTACGCATTTTTAGAGAAAAATATGTTGTTGCGGGATATTGACGGGATACATAATCCGCCAATGGGTCAATTACGGGATATTGGCGGGATATTTTTTCCACCAGGGTTATTTAAAAATCATGATTCACATATTATTACATTCTACATATCAATGCATATAAAATTTGCGTGTATGTGTTTCCACTTCCTTGCGTGCGTTCGATAGCTGGCCGAGGCCAAAAAGCTGGCCAATTTTTTATAATAGTGGATTTCATATTTTTGTAGTGGTAGCACAGCTGAGTTTGAATTTGAATCGTAAGCTATATTTGTTTGCCGTCGAAATGATAAGTGAATTTCCAGATGTGTCAGAAATAAAATATAGTAAAATAGACTTTGATGATAACATTGGCAATTGTTGATCACCATATTATCTTTTTTAAGTATGTAACATTCGAGACTTTACAAATTGAAAATGTCAATATTGTCATTGGTGTGTACTCAATGTTGATATATTGAAAATAAAATAAAAATAAGTGGTGATGATTTTACATGTATACTTTATTTATTTTTAACTTATTATTATTGTTTTTTTTGCCGAGTAGACTTAGTAATGAGATATTATGGAAAACAAAATTTTTTTGTAATATATGATTTTTAGCTTAAATCAGGTTCTTACTGGTAATGTTGACTATAGCCATAATAGAATATTTTAACCATGATAAAAGCTGAATATGCATTTCTAATAACAATATTGTTATAACAACATCATTGAATAACTAGTTTGTCTCACGAGAAATTTTTTTTATTTTTTGTAATAATATTATTTGATGAGCTTCGAATTTTTTTCTATTGATGTGATGAAAATGTAACAACAACAAACAACAAGATAAACCAGTAAAAAAAAAAAAATTTGAATTTATAAAACTGGTTATTTTTTTAGAGAGTTTTTGATTTATCAAGTTTCCTGTTCTGATGGCCGAGGCCGAGGCCCTCGGCCAGCTATCGAACGCACCCTAACAGTCTAACTGTGCGAAACGTACAGAATACAAAATTATTAGACTTTAAATTACTATTACCGATCGGATAGATCTGTTTTACCGATCGAAGTATAGGTCTCTGCCGAGCGCGCGGCAACCCGAGATAAGGCAGAATCGTCTTGCATTTCGCCTTAAGCGATAATACTGATTTGTTAGTCAAAACGCTAGAGGGTCTTTATGTAGTCTTCTTTATTATTATTAGACAATTAGATAGACATTAGATTACAAATTAAACACCATTATTAAGATTTTAAAATTTGTATTTATTATAATTTTGTTTTTTCAATTAATTAATATTGGCAGTTTAACAATCAAAAAAAACGAATAAAAATTATATTTTTGAAATAATCTCAAACAATAAAGTTTAAAATTTATTTATTATCTTAAATATTAAATAAAATAAAAAATAAAATTGATTATTTTATTTTATTTTTACTGAATTTTAAAAACTTAAAAAATTTATTTTAATGTTTTTTATTTTTTTATTTATTTTTTTGAATAGTCTAAAAAAAAAAAAGAATTGAATTTTAAAATTTCTCTTCTTCTAATCCATGTTTAAAGAACATCATAACAGGTGTTGATACACCATCAATTTCACGGTATTCCATAAGACCAACAAGACCATCAATGTCCATGCTTTCACCAGTGAAAAATTGTAATTCTTTGAATCTTCCCAAAATATCTTTCATGACTTTGTTCATGTTGGTTTTGAATACATTAACTTGATCTGGTTGAGTTTCTTCTAATTTAGCAACCAATCTATTTAAAAAAAAAATAAAAATGATAATTAATAAATTATTAATCAATAATTATTGGTAATAATTAGAGTTACAAATTATATTTATTAGTAACTTACCTTTTCATGTATTCTTTAAGATAAGCGGTGTATGATTTTTTGTCACCAAATGCAAATGATTCAACAAGATTGTGGTTGAGAACAATATCAACACCTGATTCAACACTTTCATCAGTTCCTTCATCAGCTTCTTCAGCTGATGGATTGGATCCTTCAATTACGATTTCTCCGTGTTTACGTTGGACTAACTAAAAATTAATTATCAATTATTATAGCAATGCTTTTAAATATTCATATAAGAAGTATGATTGAAAATTATTTTACCTTTCCATAAACTTCGTAAAGTACTTCATCAACAAGTTTTATTTTGAAAGTGTCTGCGAACATTTCATCGCCTGTAAAAAAAAAAAACAATAAAAAATTAAATTTTATATTTATTCATTGTTTTTGACATAAAAAAAATTAAGTAACATTTTTTTGCCATAAATGTCCTTTATTATAGGTTATATATTTATAACATTTGAAAATTAAATTTAAAGTATATTTATTGTTTAAACTATGAGAAATAAATAATAATAAATCAATATAAAAAAAATAAATTTATTAATTATAAAGTTGTTAAATTTGATAAAAATAATTATGAATTTACAAAAAATAATATTTAATTTTCAACATGTGGAATAAAAAATGTTAATCCATATGTTGAGGTTATGAATAAAAATAATTTATCATTTACAAAATAGATAAGAATCATTTACTTAATATCAACAAGGTCAAATTTATAAACATCCAATGATAATTATAATTACATTATTAATTATAAAATTAAAATATTCATATCACAAATTGCAAATAATTGCAATTAATTTGGAGCACATGGACACTTGTGCCCCAAATAAATTTTAAAATATAATATATTTATTCATTATTAATAAAAACATATTGATAATTGTAAACTTACCACTGAAGATATCTTTGAAGATTTTCATTTTGGAAGATTGAGATTAATTAAAATTTTAAATAAAATAAACAAGTAAAGACACTTGCAGCCACTTCAACGATCAAATCGGAAAGAGAAAATTTTTTTTAGCTGGGTTGATGCAGTTCCAAACCAAGAATGGCTTGCAATGGCTTGTCATTTAATAGGGGGTGGGGGGAGAAATAATTTCTTTATGACATTGACGAGAGAAAGAGTTCAATGAACACGTTTTCATTAAAGCCTCATTTCCACTGTCAAAATATTTTATTAATATACCATATAAATATGTAAATTTAATTATTTTTTAATTATTAATAATTTTAAATAATATAAATAATAATAAAAATAAGCAAAAAACTATAAATAAATGTATAATTATTGATTTAAAAAAAATTTGTGTTTTTTGCGCATAACACTGCGCCATGTGCAGTAAATTTTTTTCTACGGATATTTTGTTACAGTTTTAATGTAAACAAGCCTTGATAATCAAGCCTTCATGAAAATACAGCTTAAACTAATTGGCGTCATATCCTGATAAAAAAAAAAAAAAAAAATCAGAATGTCCGGTTGATTATTATCATTATTGTATACTGAACAATTTTGAGAAAGCACGTTGTACAAACTACAAACGCATCTCAGGTTATATTAATTAATAATTGAAAATTATTATTTATAACAAAAAAGTTAAATTATTATATTAAGTTAATTATATTATAATTAAAATGGAAGTTGATAATAATGATATTGAACCAAAAGTTGCTGTCGAATCAGTACAAGTAAATGATTCCAACAAGGATGATAAACCAGTTGAAGAATCTAAACCTGCTGAAGATACTAAAACTGAAACTGCTGATGAAGTTAAAGTTGCTGATGAAGCTAAAGTAGCTGATGAAGTTGATAAATCTGACGAAGCTAAAATTGCTGATAAAGTTGAAGTAACTGAAGAAACAAAAAAAACTGATGATGAAAAAGTTAAAGAAACAGAAAATGTAACACCAGAACTTTTAGAAAAAATTAAAAAACAAGTTGAATTTTATTTTGGTGATATAAATATGCATCGTGATAAATTTATGATTGAACAAACTCAATTAGACGAAGGATGGATACCAATGAGTGTTATGCTTAATTTTAAAATGTTAGCATCATTGAGTACAAATCCAGCTACAATTATTAAATCAATTGAAACAAGTGAATTAATGGATGTATCAGATTGTAAAAAAAAAATTCGTCGTAAACCAAGTAAACCATTACCAGTATATGATGATGCATATAAAAAAGCACAAGCAGCTAGAACTGTATATGTTAAAGGTTTTCCATTACAAGATGTTTATATTCATACATTAAAAGATTTTTTCAAAGATTTTGAACCATTTGAAAATATTGTTATGCGTAGATATCAAGATCATAAAGATAAAAAATTAAAATTCAAAGGATCAGTATTTATACAATTTGAAACACTTGAAGGTGCTAAAGCATTTATGGCTAGAGAATCAGTTAAATATGGTGATGAAGAACTTATTAGAAAATTCAGTGAAGATTATTCTGTTGAAAAAGCTAAAGAAAAAGAAGAAAGAAAATTAAAGGGTGATACCAAAGGAAAAAAATCATCTAAAAAAGTAATTTATTATATTTAATTTCAAATTAAAAAAAAAAACAAATAATTTATTTAAATGATTCAATTTACTAATTAATATTTATGTTTTTATTAACAGGAAAATGGTGATGCTGAAACTGAAGATAATACAGAAACTCTTACTTTACCAAAAGGATCAGTTTTACATTTTACTGGTGTATCAGATACAACTGATTGGGAAGATATTAAAAAATCATTATCAGAACTTGGTGCTGAAATAGCATATGTTGCATTTAAAATTGGTGATACTGATGGACAAATTCGTTTATTT